>OX451206.1:26557690-26952545 GCA_949628255.1 Macrophya alboannulata | reverse complement strand
GGCGCCACTGCCGATTCGCGGGCAGGTATGTTACCATCCGATTGCCGATTATCCGATTTTTCGACCTTACCGATCAGTGAGCAGGTATGTTATCATCAGCTTGCCGATCAGCCGATTTTCCGACCTTACCGATCCGCGAGCTGGTCTGAACTTATCCGATTTTCTGCAACCTCACCGATCTACGGCCTTAGTGATCTGTGAGCTGGTCTGTTATCAACCGATTTCCGCCGTCAGATGGTGCGCATGCCAGTTTCTATTTATCGAGCGAATACGAATCTTTTCAGCCGCAATCATACTAAATATAGGAAAAAAGTTTTCTCCCCGACGAGGGTTCGAACCTCGGTTACCCAGATGAAAGACGGGGGTACTTACCACTATACTACCGGGGATTTATATCTGAACTCTTCAGGTTCAGCTAGAGTAAAATAATACTCGATATTACTCAGTTAATACGAGGTATGAAAATGTCCAAAAAGTTTTGCACAGAATTCGTTGAAAGTTTTTTTTTTTTCATATTTATTATAATCAAAAATATTGCCTTCCAATAAAAATGGTTTTAACAATAATAATAATAATAATAATATTAATAATAATAATAATAATAATAATAATAATAATAATATAAAAATGATAATAATAATAATAATAATAATGATAATAATAATAATAATAATAGTAATAATATGAAAAATGCTGGTATCTGAAAATAGAGAAAACGAAGTTAGTTATGTCGTTTGCGATTCTGCAATGATAAATCATACACACCATTCCTCGCAGAATCCTTCGTCACTTTCGGCGTGAAGGATCATCAACGCTTGGTATATACGATCAGAAAGATGATCGCACATTAAATAATCTTCATCGTCAGGATGAAGACCTACGTCATCTTCTTTCTTGAACCACCAATAGAAGACTTGGTGGCTTATGACGAGCGTTGCCGGTGTTTCATTGATGATGACTTGTGCACCAAGCAAGCCACATGGTTCATTCAAATATGGAGCTAGCTGGCTCATCACGAAAATGGGAATATTATCTCCAACCCCCCATTCTACTGGAGTTGCCCAATCATACCCAGTAAAGAATCTTGCTGTAAGAAAAAAGTTTATTCGATCAATTGCAATAAATTGTATGAAAACACCAAGTTATACTCGAGGCATACTCACACATATTCGCATCATCATCAGCCATCATGTTGATAATATTCCTTGTTCTTTCTCTTTGTTCGATCGGGAAAATTCGAGTCTACAATTTTTTTCACCTATTTCCGCACAAATTCTCCCTTAATAAGTCACTCTCCCACGTATCGAAAAATTCTAGTACTCACCACAACCCAACACTTTTTGGCACTAACCATTTTTTCCACTCAAACTGAACTGCTGAGGGGCTGCATCCTACTCGCTACAAACCACGCCTCAAAATTAAGCCAAACCCCTCAAAAAAAAAAAAAAAAAACGCAGCTATAAATGTCGCTCATAATGAATGTGAACTATGCGGCGAAACGCTTTTGTACAACCACTGAATCTTCTGTGCAACCAGCATGGTGCGCAATCAGCCCCAATGAATAGAATAATAAATACTATCTAGATCTTAAGATTTCCGCAATACCTTAAGGTGATGGATGTGGGATGGTTCAAATCTTGCGTGGGACGATCTTCACCCCATTTTGCATCATGCATCCACCTGATGCCAAACTTGTCGGAACGCGCATCAAAGTCAAGCCGAACTTGTCGGTTCATGCCTCAAAGTCAGGCCAAACTCATCGAAAAACGAAACTATAAATGTTGTTCACAATGGCGGTGAAATATGCCTTGAACCCCTTTTTTTTTTTTTTTGTCCAACCGCTAAATCTTTCGCGCACCCAGCATGGTGCGCGGTCAGCTCCAATGAATAGGACAATGAATATCATTCGGAGTGTTAGAATTTTTTCACAATCTTAGTCTATACTTGGAGTCATACACACGCCCGTCAATATGGAGCTAATCTTGGATCTGCAAGGTTTCGGACGTTTCGGGGAAAAATTTGTTGTCAAAGAACTAGCTGCAATAAGCATTCACAGACATGAAGAATATAAGCAATGTATCACGCGCATCCTTTTCAAAGCACCATGCTCTTGGGTGATTCTCTCGAGCGAGTATAAGAATCTCAATTCGTGGCTAACACGGTTCCACCATGGAATACCATGGAATGTTGGGGAAACGGTGTATCGGGATGTGGTGAAAATCGTGAAAGAAGTTGTGCATGATGCAACTTCCATTTATGTGAAGGGATTGGAGAAGAAACGCTGGGTGGAAAAAATCTTCACTGAAGATGATGCAATACCTGCGATAGTTGATCTAGACGAGCTGGGATGTCCAAACTTTCGAATACTACGATTGGAATCAAAAATATTTCACTGGCATGGCGACTGTCATGGGGATGTGCCTGGAGGGTACCATTGCGCATTCGAGAACGTTCAGCGGTTAAAAAACTGGTATTTGGGGGATTATAAAAAATCGCCTATATTTCTCGAGGATCGTAGTGGGGATGATGGTTTAAAAGCGCAGAGCTCGCGGGGCGCTGCACTCGTGCGTCTCGACTCTTCAGCGTTGATACAACCCCCACATATAGTTGAACACGTAACAGTTGCAAACTCGTTTGATAAAGGTAAGAATATTGTCACACGTCAATAATATTCAATTCTATTATAAAAACTAATTTCAAATTATTCATTCGTACGTGTGCAGATGGACTTCAGCAAAATCAACAACACCAGCCGTCTGCAGAATGATATGCTGACGAAAAAGATGTCTGATTTGGAGATTAAACAGAAATATGACATCACTGAACTGAAGCTAGTGAAGACGAAATTCGGCCCCAGAGTCTTGGCTACAATCGATGACGAATACGTCATCTTCCTACCAGCGAGAATCGGCAAGATCTTGGAGGAGGAGCCTGCTCAACTCGTCGATTTAAACAAAGAGGCAGCTGGAAAACGTCTTCAGATCCTCTACCTTGGCGGCCAATTTAATAAATTTGAATTTTGTAGTAAAATTTGAACATACATACAAAAAATCACTTATGTAATGGGATGGGTTGGGTTGAATAAATAAATAAATACTTATGACACGTGTATATATATAAATTGTGAATACATTTATTCATTGATCCTTTTGGTTTATAATAAGCTTATTCTAGTTCTCAAGCATGCAGAATTCTTAAAATGTGGTTAATTTTTTTACGGTCCCACTGATGGGGTTATATTCAACAATGCGATCGTGTATGATCATACAGTATGCTGACGTGTTTGCTGGAAATGCAACACTAGTTTCAAATTCTAACCGAATATCCACCGGTCCACTCTTTAACGATTCATTCTGCTTGGAACAATCTATAGCAATAAGCGGAGCCTGTTTCAAAAAATTACTCTTTGACAAAAGCGGCTCGGGTTCTTTATCATAGTATGAAAATTGAAAGTTAGTATACATATCATAGAGAATGGCATATTGATTATTGGTAATGTCGAGATTCAAATTCCCATAAGGATAGCACTGTGAGTTTAGGAAAAGTTTAACATCTCTGATGTTGCAGTGATCAAATTCGCTAGCATTTTTCATCGAATCGTTTCGTCGTGCTGTTTGGAATCCTAGTATAACTTGTCTTGGCTTCTCTAGCTGTGTCGACGTCTTGACAACCCATACGTGTCGCGTTGTTGCAGGCAGCATTGGATACTCGTACATTTCCCACGAGCGGAAGCTCATAGATATAGCAGGATCTGCGGCTATATAATTGAGGATCTTGATTTTTGCAGGATCCGAGAGTCTGATGTATGGTAACAGCCACACAATTTTCTGGAGCGAAACTTTGATCTCATCCGCAGCAGTTTGACGTATAGCATTCAAATCATTGTTCGATCGAGTCAAAATCAACTCATGCTTTGCGTTGACGATAATCCGATTATAATCCTCAGCAAATCCAAGCAGAAAATTCATTGGTATAACAACGTCAAAGTATCCTTGGGTGTTAGCCAGCTTGTTATTGCCAACCAGCCAGCCGTTGTTTTCCAGAAGATGTTGCTGTCCGGGTGTGAATGATAAATATCCCTTCATAACGCTCATGATGCCCGGATTCTTATTTTGATCAATCTCTTGACCATTCAACTCGTAACGCATCTCGCTAAACATATGACACACAGCCATATTGACCAATTCCGTGGTTGCACCAACGTCGGTGCCATCTGCTTTTGTAATCCTGCCGTAGATATGGAGTGAACTTTTGCTTGGTAATACACACGAGTCTTGATTCTGCACAGTGATGCGAATCTCGTCATTATTCTTGAATGTAGACGATCCATATGGATGATGTGCATGCACTTCACAGTGAGCAATCGACTCATCGAATGTCACAGGTGTTTGGATTTTTATCATTTTCGAGATGGGCATATGCAGATATAACAACGAATTCTTATTTTCCACCGCGAAGTCGAAGTCCTAGGCTCTGGAGAAACTGAGCGTTCTGATGTGTCACTCGAATCAGAGATGCTCGATGACTGATGATGCTTGGACATATTGTCGGACTTTTATAGCTACCACCAGACTTTCTTATGCGCTCAAACACTATACCCATATTATCTTAAAGATTTCACATGCAATCGTATAGTCACGGTTTCGCCTCGGAAATTGACCAAGTCTCCGCTCTGATCAACTATTCTCAATTGTATATCGTGTATTGACCGCACGGTGATTGGATGGTAAATGACGTTTGTTGGCACTTCCACAATCTTATATCCAGGCGGGACGGTTGGGAAAAATTGATGAATCGTGTGTACTTGATGTTCGTTTATGTATGCACCCGTGGTAATATTACACTCAACACGCAAGGCGTTGA
Source organism: Macrophya alboannulata (assembly GCA_949628255.1). NCBI lineage: Eukaryota > Metazoa > Arthropoda > Insecta > Hymenoptera > Tenthredinidae > Macrophya > Macrophya alboannulata. The sequence continues at coordinate 26,947,682 of OX451206.1, read as the reverse complement.
CTTTGAGTATGCGAACAGGTAACTCAGACTTATGGACAATACCGCCCGGGAGAATATTTGATTTGAATCCAAGCAGTCGGCCTATGGAATTTTCTGATTCAAAGTTTACCGCATGATTACACGCGATTTCACTATGCAGCTCATTATTGTTAGCTTTTAGATTGACTGTAATATCCTTGGGTAGTGACTTTTTCAAATAACTTGCAATATCGTCGATTTCATAGCTACCTGTGGGTATTGTAATTATTGTGTCGGGTGTTTGAATACCATTCACGGATCTCTGCGGATGTGATATGTGAAACTTATTAAATCCTTCACCAATATTAGGAATTGAGTTGAATGTCAAGAGCTCTATGAGCCCGAGAACATATTCCTTTGTTGCTGATAACTCGATAGGCGGAAAATATTGAGTCCCCAATATAGATGATTCTCCGGAGAGTGTCAACGTGAACGATTGAGCCATGACTAATATCATATCTTCGATATGCACCTGTTTTATAGCTGTCCACTGAGAAACTTGAGGCACAAGTGACCACAAATTACTGTGTTATATTCTTGATATCTCTTATGGTTGTATTTTACGCTGCCAACACCGAGATATTTCATAAGATCTCCAGGTGGTTGTAAATCACCAAAACTATCGAAATACACCGCATCGTTGCCGTTTTTGACATATGCAACCCAATGCGTCCCCGGACCGTTTTTATCATCAAGATTGATAATTGCAGATTCACGCGTCCTAGGTCCCGAATTGGGTAAATCATTCCGCATAAAAACTCCCCGAAAATGTGGAATTTTCATAGCTCTGGCATAGTTGAGCAAGTCGATATCGGTGAGAGCTCGGTGTGGCAGCTTTATTAGTTTTTTGCCTGTTTCAAATACAGTCCCATACCTTTTCTATAGGGTTTCAGGTATAATCCCTTTCCCAACGCAATTGCCTCCATGGATGCATTGTGGCGTTTAGCCTCTGTTAATTGATGCTTGTTAGCACTAACCTCATTTACGGCTTTTGCTATACCTGCTGCACCACCCGCTAAGGCACCTGTAGCGCTGAGAGCCGCGAAAATGGGGATAAGGAATGGCAGGAAACCGCCGATTTTATTAGGGACGGGTAAAATACGAGGCACGTTGACTTTCCCTTTGGACAATGCCATACGTGCACCTTCTAACGCCGACAGAATGGCTCTAGGACCCGGCCTCATAGATTTCTTCGCAGCCCGAATAATAGATTTCAATGTTTTTTTCTTGGTCTTGACAGATATTTGCGGGTTGCTCCTCCGCATACCCATACCCAGTTTAGATTTTGCTTTCATTGTGTTGGTGATTGCCCAGGCGATAGCTTTTTCGGTTACACTTGAGTCTTTAGCCAAAACACGATTCCACGCTCTCTCGGCCAGCACTTTGTCGGCCTTATTACGCTCCGCAATATTACTATGATTCTTTGAGTATGCAATATCGTGTTCCTTGCATGCGGCATCTAGAGGATTAACACCTCGATCACCACGAGTTAACCTCTGCGTTAATTTTGTACCAGGCCCACAGTATTGATAACCAGGAACATGTAATTCAACCGGAAGATTGTTTATGATTTTATTTATTAATCCACAACCACTCCTTTGCCTACGTGTGTATCCAACCATAGTTAAGCATGAACTAACGTGAATTCTATAAAAGCATGTATTTTATACACGAATATATCAGTTCCCAGTGTGATGTTTACCAAGCATCATGAAATTCCACAATCAAACAACAAAACTACCCATCGTCAATTTCGATAAATTGGTCGAGCGGCGAAAGAAGAAGAATGGAAAACGACATGGGCCTCTACTACCAAATAGTGTGAGGGCTGTTTTCTGTGGTCCTTCTAATTGCGGTAAAACTAATGCTCTTCTCACGCTGCTTACCCATGCTAATGGTCTACGATTTGGAAATGTGTACGTCTATTCGAAATCCCTCAATCAACCCAAATATGAGTTCTTGAAGAGGTTACTGGAACCGGTCGAGGGGATGGGCTATTTTCCATTCGATGAACACAAGGAGGTTGTAGAGCCGAAAGATGCACAACCCAACTCGATTATGATTTTCGATGACGTAGCATGCGAGAAGCAAGATAATATCAGAGCCTATTTCTGTATGGGTCGACACAGAGATGTCGATAGTTTTTATCTATGTCAAACGTATGCTCGGATTCCAAAACATCTGGTTCGTGATAATGCAAACTTGTTGGTCCTTTTCCGTCAAGATGAAATGAATTTGAAACACATCTACGCTGATCATGTGAATACGGACATGACCTATCAACAATTTAAAGATTTGTGCTTGGCTTGTTGGAATGACGGCAGATACAGTTTTGTAACCATCGACAAAGACAGCGAGATCAATGAGGGACGATATAGGAGAGGTTTTGACTGCTTTATAAGTCTAAATCATCAATAAATGACATACAGTCACACAGCATCGATCAAGCTAGCAACATGGAGAGCGCCAAGATACGTAAGAAGAATGATGTGCTGCAGGAATTAGCGAGAGCTAGCGATATTATTCGACGTAAACACAAAATGATCAAAATGGAGAAAGACACCAGTGAGCAGGCTATTGGCGAAATGTTTAAACCTTTGGTAACACCACTGCATGAATTGGTGAATTCATCGAAGCAGCAGCAGCGATTAATAAAACAAGAAGTAAAGATGGAGCAGGGTTCGATGAAGCCTGAGAAAACTGAAGATTTTGTGAAAACTGAGAATTATGATTATGATGTTGACAATGATGATTATGATGCGTATCAAAGTGCGAATGAGGATACCCTTGTAGCTAACACAGCTATTGAAGACAATAATGGTGCATCAGCTACCGCTATGGATGCATCAAATGATATCAACCAGGAAGATGATGATGAAGTTCCACCCGCCTCTACAAGCACGCCGAATCCGAAAAAAGGGGTCAAGACAGCGCATTATTTAAACATGTTTGCCTCCACCAAACAGCGTAAGAACTTGGATGAGAAATATGGTGTTCGAAAGTTGGTGCGCGGAATGAAGATCGGCAATTCGGATATCGAATTTAGCGATGATCTGATATATGTAGGCGATAAAAGCTATGAGAACACACCGGGATTGCTTGAATTGTTATTCAAAAAGTCACCCGATCCCGCGATTGTGAATAAAAGTGACAGACAAAATTATATCAAAATTGTGAAAAAAACGAATGCATACCGAAAATATTACAACCCCGAAAGAAGCCCCCACGAAGATAGGGAAAAAAGCGCCAAATATAGAGATTACATTGCTCCATACATGAGCCCACCGACGAAAAAGGACGAGGAAAGATTCGGTAAAGGTTTACCCACTCATAAGATTGCACAAGGACGAAGAATGGATTATGTATACTGGAATGATCCTAATGAACTTGTTGATCGTCTTCGGTTATTAACGGCATCTCAAGCCGCGGGTAATACCAGTCATACCAACGAAATATCCTCCATTATTGAAGAACTGCGCGAGGCAAGGATTATTTATTAGCAACAAATCATCTTTAAACCACCATTCACCCAGTGACCGTTGAGCAATGAGCATAGACATATTCGGGCGGCAGCTGGCGAGCAAAAAAAAATTCAAACGCTTGGGTAGTTGGGGACCGCCAGGTATAGGATACAAAACTACCACCGATGGTCAGTACGATATAGAAAACAAACGATTGTGTAATATCGCAGATCCTCAGGATGCGAACGATGCCATTTCTCTAAAACGTGTTACGGATATTACACAGCAGTCATTAGCGGTTTTTGAGTATGCTATGATAAAGGCATTTGCACAATCTACGTTGCAAGCAGTTCATGCTTTCGAATCCAAACTCAATGCGCGCATAGATCAAGAACATACCAACCATTTCGAGGAGGGTCAACATATTTGGTCTCTTGCGACGAAAAAAATTGATGCTCTTACGGAAGATAATGAAGATCTAAATATGCGATTGGCTGGGGTGGAAAGTGTTCTTGAAAGATTCAGCCACAACGGGATGCTCCGAGGAATTCGCTTTAATTCAGACTGAATTATTCTGCAATGAGCATAGATATATTCGGTCGTCAGTTGACTGACGGAAAAATTAAAAGTGTGGGTATTCGGGGTCCTCCTGGTGTCGGATTCAAGACTACCACAGATAAACAGTATGACATAGGCAACAAACGATTGTGTAATATCGCAGATCCGCAGCAGCCAAACGACGCTGCGTCTCTGAAAAGTCTTGAGACTATTACGCGCAACTCGTTTAATGCTCTTGAGAATGCGATCAAAACCGAATTTGAGCGCTCCATGAAATTGGCACTCGATGCTCTGGAATCTAGACTTGTTGCACGCCTAGATCAAGAACATAGCTGCAATTTTGATGAAACAGGTCAGCATCTTTGGTCTCTAACGAAAGTAAAGATTGAGGCTCTGAAGGAGGGAAACGAAGCTCTGGAGAATCGATTGACGGTGATCGCAAAAAACGTTCAAACGCTTAGCCAACACGACTATATCCGTGGAATTCCCTTAATCAAACATGGAGCAGACGATAGCCGACGAGCTCCATAGACCCGCTAGACGCAGATACTCCAGGCGTTATGTTGATATACGCGGCTTGGATGAGACTTGGCAAGCTGATCTTGTCGATATGTCTGCATACTCACGATTCAACAATGGACATAAATTTTTACTCACAATTATCGATATATTTTCCAAGTTTGCGTGGGGTGTGCCCCTCAAGACTAAGAATGCCGATGATGTGACGACCGCAATGAAATTCGTGTTGACTCAAGGACGTATTCCGAAGCATCTACATGTGGACCGGGGTACTGAGTTTTATAACAGCAAATTCAAAGCTCTCATGGATCAGTATGGTATTAACATGTACTCGACATTCAGCAACCTGAAGGCATCGATATGCGAACGCTTCAATCGGACGTTGAAAAATAAGATGTGGGTGCAGTTCACTCGCCGCGGGAATCATAAGTGGATTGATATTTTATCCGATACAATTAAATCCTACAACGACACCAAGCATCGAACAATACGAATGAGGCCGAACGACGTCACTGTGGCCAATGAAAAGCAACTATATCGAGATGTGTATAAACCTCGACAGATCAAGAGAAGTCAACGAAAGCGAAAGTTTAAAGTAGGCGATAAAGTTCGAATTAGTATATATAAGCATGTTTTCGAAAAGGGCTATACACCAAATTGGACAACGGAAATATTCACCGTGACTGAGGTGATGAATACGAACCCACCGACATACAAACTTACCGACTACCTGAACAATCCCATCTCCGGGGGTTTTTATGAGGAGGAACTCGGTATCGTGAAATATCCTGATGGTTATCTTGTGGAGAAGGTCCTGCGGAAACGTGGTGATGAGCTATATGTCAAATGGTTGGGAATGGACAATATACACAATAGTTGGATAAATAAATCAAACATGTAATCATTTTTTAATAAAAGAATTTATTATGTATCAAGCATTGTTTTTTTTTCATTCACCCAATCCTACCGATAGTTTTACAAAATCTTCAGAGAAAAAAATTCTCAAACGTGTGGAAAAAGTTTTCTCACATTTGAAAAAAGTTTTCTCACATTTGGAAAAAGTTTTCTCACATTTGGAAAAAGTTTTCTCACATTTGGTAAAATTTTCTCACATTTGCATGTAAAGTAAATTGAGGATTATTTTATTTATTTATTTTTTTCTTTTTTTTCTTTTACAGAAAACCTTAAAACAATCAGAATTTTTTACAAGATTGCATCATCCTGGAAACCCCAGGGTAGAGTGTCGGTTTCACCAGGTATCAGCTGTCTTTTGTCATCACCCCAGCTTAAGGCTAACTTATTCTGTACAATAGTGCTAACTATATGCCGACTACTTTTTATCATGCACTGTTTCTCAACTAAATTCTTATGATCAATAAGACATCGTTTGTAATCATCGAACGTGATAGATTTCAAGGTCGACCCTTTTACACCCTTTGCACGCTTTTTATCGGTATTCCCGCGAGTTCTGAATGTATATAATTTCGCCCGCAGACCGATAAATTCAGTCATAATTTTCCCATTATTCTCATCCTTCATCAGACCAAGACGTTTTTTATTCATCTGGGGAATACCGTAGACATTGTCTAGTGGGTAGTCTGATGTATCGAACATTGTTGCAACATCACGTTTGATGATTTCGTAGATGTTTGGTACGGTAAAGTGATATATCAGGCTATCTGTATCGGTATACATTAATTTTGCTTCACCACTTGAAAAATTCTTCTTTACATAATCATAGTGAAAGTTGTACAAAAATATTTTCGAAAGATCGAGAATTGCAGCACCAATGTATATAGGCTTGTTGAAATATACCTTGGTGCGATTTAGCTCAATAATCACCATGTCTCGATCGAATACGGTACAGCTATGAAAAGTTGGTCTTGCAATGAGAGCGCGCGCACCACCCCTACCGCCCCATTTTGTGATTAGTTTTACAGTCCTATGATTACGCACATTCTCCATAGTCTTGCCGAATACCGCGTTATTCATAAGCTTGTAGAAATTTTTCTCAAACTCGTTTTTCGACTGCTTCCGCATATTTGTATTGAGATCGATATATGGCTTCAACCACGGTGATTGTGCGAACCTGAGAATTCTGTGCACTTTCACCACCTTTAAACCCAATTTTACGCATTGTTTCAAATTTCGATAGTGTAGAACATATTTTCTTTTGGGTAGAAGCGTCATTGCTAGTTTTCTAATTTTGCTACCCGGTGGTATGAAATGTTCGGGGCAGAGGGGTAAATCTGCATGTTGCTTATGTAACATGGTTGGATAATCCAAGTCCACCTCGAGAATGTAGCCGATCGGTGAGTCATCAGGATGGGACATTACATCGGTGTTATTATCAAGTTCCCACTCGAATGAGCCGCTCGGTAAATTCTCACTCATAGCCGCGCCGTAAAGATTATTCACGTCGAAATACATTAAATATGATTCCGCTTTGCTTGAATCGAAATCTTCGCCCATGAATCTATTGTTTGCTCTAGCTTGTCGATTGGAGCATTGAGCCACACCGCCACGAATGCTTTTCTCAATGAATAGAATCATTTCAGGATCATCTAAAAGTTGCAGATTAATTTTCGTATGCTTTAGCATCGCATCGAAAGCAAGCCCCGGCGCTGTATAATAATGCAATGGATCCAAGTTGTACGTTTTGACACAGATATCACGGAAATTTTGAAATATATCGGCTAATAAAAGTACATCTGTTTTTAGGTATAAATCGGAATATTCACCCAGAGTTTTCAGGTCGAACTTGGCCCAAACATTCTTAGCATGCTCATAATCGGCATTGTTAATACCCGAGGCGCTCAACTTTGAATAGAAATCTTGTTTGCTGGGTAATTTCGTTTCATTGAGTTTTTCCCAAGAATCAATATATTCGTATGGAAAGACGCCTTTACGAATCATCAAGCTAAATTTATCCTGATCTTTGTAAAATTTTCGCGTGATTTGCTTATCCGAGTCGTCGACGTACGATGCTAGCTTGTCTATACCACTAGCCATGAATCTGAGCGAATCTATGAATCTCAAACTAATTATGGTACCATCCACTTTCTTCGTGAACGATATGTATTTTTCCTTATTGATAGGTAGTAGGGTAATATCGCCTGGAAAAGTTGTGGCTAGAGATTTTATGATAAAATGAGAATCATAGCCCGATAAATTGTGAAAAACCACCGGAATCGTGTGCGACTCTTGAAAATTAAGATTGCAGCGATTGTGTGCGGCCCCGCGATATTTTCCCGTAAAATGACAATGATCGCGACATTTTTTCTCCTCAGGTAGAAACGGCTTCTCGCATATGTAACAATTTTTCGCGCGCATGTGACGATCGCGTTGCACTTGATTCAACGCTTCCATCGGTATTATATTCTTTACACGCGACTCTACTTTCACGGATAATTCGCGAAGCTCCGTGATCAGCCATTCAATGCAATCGGATCCGCGATGACTCTTAAATTCCGACAATGTGTCATCGTAGGCGCAGTGCATATAATACGCTGCACTATGTGGGGTATGATCTTGAGCTTCTTTCACCCCCGGCTGCATCATACATTCAAGATCGGCATATACGACAAACGACACGGTACCCTGATTTTGAAAATTGGAAAATTCCAAGATTTTCTCCGTGGGAAACTCCATGCGGACTTTATTCATTCGCAGACAATCTTGCCGATGATTTTCATAGGCATTTTGTATGCTAAAGTGGCACAGACATCTATCACATAAAAATTGTGCACATTTATGGCCTGACAATTGTTTGTCAACTAAACGCGAAAGATTCTTAATCCAAGCAAAGTGAAATCGGGGTTCAAAATTATTTAAATCATTATCATTCGGTTCGCTCTTACTTTCAATCATTAGCAGGTGGATTGCATCGCTCTCAGTTACATTTTTACTTAAATAAAGAGGGGTGATAACGCTATTTTCAGACTCTTTCTTTCTCTGAAAAGTTTCCGATTCGATTCCGTATACATTAATGCTCAAATTGTTTAACTTTTCAAATTTTTCCACACAACGCAGGGTGGTGGGAAACTTTATACCTGTACAGTTGAAGTTGGAAATGTATCGTTTATAGCTCTGCGTCCTGCTCACACCCATGTTGACGGGATGTAGGGCGGCAGTGACGGACCACAAGAAGCATCGGTTGTCATCATTCTGCACGTTGACCACGGCTTTCTTCAGTTGAATGTCCCGAGGCAGCACGACGAACGTTGAGAGTCCGCCGCAAAGAGGCTCGTATCGGTTGATACAGACCACGGCGTTGATTATCTCAATCATACTCCAGCCAGAGTCACGTTGCTCAAAATCCTCCACCTTAACCAGCAGAGGATTCGTTACGTTATCGATGAACCAGGTTTCCAGCCCCGTCGATGGAAGAATCGTGGCGTTGCGCGTATTGAAGGTCTTTACCTCCAGACTAACCTCGTCGCCTTTGACGTTCTCAAATTTACATGAAATGCTCACGTTCACCTTAATACTTCCTTCATCGCGTAGAGTATCTTTCAAGCGTTCCATCGTAACAGCCTCAGCATCGCTCAAAAATCTTGCCAAATCCTTGTGTTGGAGATTTGTCACAGCTCCGGTGCGTATACGGCAGTTGAAGGCACTCTCCATATCATCCCATCGAACACGATTATGGATGTCATCGCCAATATTACCCCCAACAATACCCCCGCATTGTCGTTCAAATTTCACCAAGTATGATTGCAGCATGGAAATTGTATGTTGAATCTGTTGTTTTTCGGCAACGCTCAGGTGTGGACGTTTGAGAATATCGCACAAGAATCCGATATTTTGAAGACCGATATCGCACCAACGGGAAATAATATCTTTGCTGATCGGTCCAGGGCTCAGTGTTCGTAGCAAGGCGTAAGCATTTTCCATCATCTCAAGAAGTTCCGCGTACATTTTACCGTCCATGACTTTTTTTCTTCACCCTTCTAATGTTGCAGTTTCGTATACACTAGATCGTTGTGGAATGCAAACTGATCATTGGCTCAATATACACCCCCACTGTGGGTCAGTTTCTTGAAATCCTCCCCCTACCCCACAATTTTTTCTCAGTCGAATATCCAACCCATTGGCTGTTACGCTAACAGCATGGTGTCAAAATCTTTCTTCAAAAGAAAAGACCCTCACGCTATTGGCCGAACCTTTTACGACACGGTGGGTGTGAGAAATTTCATTGGTCGACCACTATGCATCGGGTGTAAGCTTTCGAGTTTCCACAGGTATAAAATGAGGAATCGACCCGTTTTTACTCATCACTTGTGCTCTCTAGTGAACATCGAGCTATAAGACGAAGAACCGTAAATATAAAATATAAATTAAATTTACAAAAAAAAAATAGAAGCAAAAAAAAAAATGGCAAACGGATATAGATTAAACTTGATCGGATACTTCAGAGCGATGATGGTGAGTATCCATATTGGTGTTTATCGATAAGTGATCGAGTTATCTGAAAGTGATTCTGTGGTTAGATGTTATAATAATTTTAATCATTTTCCATTATAGCTTCACTACATGAGGATTGAGCGGGAGGCTGGTGAGCCGAATCTTGACCAAATTCGCCGCGAAGCGGCATTCTTCGAAGCTGCCTCAGAGCTGGAATGCGGCAGCGACGAAGACTTTGACCTCTTCGGCATCAGATGGATGCAGGATGGACGCTGGGGCGAAGATCACCCGGTGCAAGATTGGGGCCATCCTGCGTGGCAGATGCCGGGAGGATTATTGTCAATATATAATCTTTAGGTTATTAGTTTACGTTTTAGTTTTTAAGATTAGTTAAGTTTAATAATAAGTTTAATTTTTGTATATTTACCAGAATATATACATATAATATCGAATTTGATTTAGAATTTGCATCTACTTATTTCATCCCCATGATTTGAGAAGTTTTTCATGAAATTTATATTCTCATTATTATTATTATTATTATTATTACACAATTATTAATATTATTAGAATCAAAATGCTAAAAATCCACCTCCGCTTTGACGATACGAGAAAGTCTTTTGCCGTGACCAGGATTCGAACCTGGGTTACTACGGCCACAACATAGGGTCCTAACCACTAGACGATCACGGCTGACAGAGGAATTGTTTATAACAAATGATGATTATGTACCAGGGTAACTGATATATTCATGTATAAAATGAATGCTTTTATAGAATTCACGTTGATTCATGCTTAACTATGGCTGGCAGAAAATCGGATAAGTTCAGACCAGCTCGCGGATCGGTAAGGTCGGAAAATCGGCTGATCGGCAAGCTGATGATAACATACCTGCTCACTGATCGGTAAGGTCGAAAAATCGGATAATCGGCAATCGGATGGTAACATACCTGCCCGCGAATCGGCAGTGGCGCCCCCGCATGACGCAAAATCGACAGATAACATATCCGCTCTCAGATCGGTAGTGCAGAAAATTGGAATTCTGAGATCGGTATTGCAGAAAATCGGCAGTCTGAGATCGGTAATGCAGAAAATCGGATGGTAACACCACCGCAGCGCCTCTGGCGGCAGATCGGCGAGATCGGTAATACAGAAAATCGGATGGTAACTTACCCACTCAACAATCGGCAAGTTACCGACTGTCGGTAACCCACGACTGCAGCGCCTCTGGCGGCTGTTCCAGAATCCCCATATTATATCTACTAACCAGGTAACAGTTCATAATATTGAAAAATGTATAGTCACTAAAAATCTACGTATGTGTAAACCAGAGATGATTAAACAACCGTGTATTTTAACTGAAATACAAGATCAATATTATGTAATTAAAATACCAGAAGGATGTTGCAAAAATGATTAAGGAGATAGTACTATAATTTATGCTTGCTGAAGCTCGATTTATTTTCAATTTATAAAAATAATATCTCGAATAAAAAAAAAAAAAAGTCATTATAATTGAAAAATGTATTTTTATAAGTTATTTAGATGTAGACGATAATTTAATAAATCGATTATGGAAAAACACGAATAATAATAAAACAGAGATCTTATTATAAAGAAATGGTTGTTATAGTATACGTGAACCGTAAGTGAATGTATTATTGAGTTGTGTAACATAACGGATATTGTGTTATCAGAGTGTGAAGATTGAAAAAAAAAAAAAAAAACTGATCGCTTTTTGGAAATGCGTATTTGATGACGTTGATAATTGAAAAAAAAAAAGCCGAATTACATAACAATTACAAAATAGGATTATAGACATAACTATAAGCACTACTTTAAAGAATGGGATCATGCCTTGCTGAGGAATATTTCCCATTGTAAGAAAATTAATCACTCATCTTCACAAAGTCTTTTTACTTTTTATATGCATGTATATATACAGGGTGTCTTTCAATTAGTCATACAAACCTATATAGGGCGATTCCTTGCTTGAAAAGAAAACGATTTTCCGCTGCCAAATTTTTATCAGTACAATAGTTTTACAGCAATAGCAACAAATAGTCAGCCAATCAGCAGCCACTTTTATCGTGTATAAGAAGGTGCTGAGTTTGAAAATCACCCCGTTCGCCCCCGCGCCGCGGCCGACCTACAACAACGAGCGAGGCGAGAAAAAAAAGACGAACGCGATTCCCGCCTCGCTCGTTGTTGTAGGCCGGCTTCGGCGCGGGGGCAAACGGGGTGATTTTCAAACTCAGAACCTTTTTATACACGCTAAAAGTGGCTGCTGATTGGCTGACTATTTGTTGCTATTGCTGTGAAACTATTGTACTGATAAAAATTTGGCAGAAAGAGAATCGTTTTCTTTTCAAGCAAGGAATCGCCCTATATAGGTTTGTATGACTAATTGAAAGACACCCTGTATATATATATATATATATATATATATATATATATATATATATATATATATATATATATATATATATATATATATATATATATATATATATATATATATATATATATATATATATATATATATATATATATATATATATATATATATACAGGGTGTATCAGGTTGAGCGCACCGAATTATGTGAGTAGATTCCGCGAGACATTCTAAGACTAAATTCCCTTTACCAAAAATTCGAGGGCCTAATAGTTTTCGAGTTACAGAATATCTTAGTTGACCAATCACAGGGCCTGGAGGTGACCGAGTCAGGGCCGTGTCAAAAGAATAAAAAAGGGAGTGCCCGTGGGTGTGATCCCGTAAAATTTTATTTTCCTATTTCAAAGAAGGCGTCGACATCATCTTCGGGAAATGTCCTTGTAAAGCATACGTCTTCCTTATCTGCGTCCAGGTCCTCCGCTTCGTAGTCTTCGTCTTTCAGGTCATCCGCTTCGGATGGACATTTCCCGAAGATGAGTCGATGTCACCTTCGAAAACGGAAAATAAAATTTTACGGGCTCACACCCATGGGCACTACCTATTTTATTCTCTTGATACGGCCCTAACCAGGCCAGCTCCAAGGCCTGTGATTGGTCAACTGAGATCTTCTATAACTCGGAAACTATTAGGCCCTCGAATTTTTGGTAAAGGGAATTCAGTCTTAGAATGACTCAAGGAATCTACCCACATAATTCGGTGCGCTCAACCTGATACACCCTGTATATAAATGTGTCAACCATATAGATTGGAACCACTGACTTTTTGGGCGCCTAGTTACTATCCTGCCCATACTCCGTTTGTCGTAGCACCCGGGTGCGTACTAGCACGTTGTTGGGTTGGGTTGGGTTGGTATATGCCAAATTTTCGGGGGCCCCAACATCGTATCAACAGGTCGATGTCCTCGAAATATGCATTAGATGAGAAAATTGTTTGGGGACAGTCCTCAAAGTATCCAGGTGTCCCCGAAATAGTCAATATATCAGACAATTTCTATACTCTCTGGTCTCAATGTATATGAATAACATATTTATATATATATATATATATATATATATATATATATATATATATATATATATATATATATATATATATATATATATATATATATATATATATATATATATATATATATATATATATATATATATCAAGCCTGCTCCGAAGACACTGCGTGCGCAACCTCGAGGAGTAGGGATACGGAGTAAGGGAACAGGTATAAAAATGGCGTAAACGCGCTGCTCCGCAGCATTTTCTACCTGTCGGAGAAATGACTCAATAAACTCTCTAAACTCGCGAGCATTTTCTACCTGTCGGAGAAATGACTCACTAAAACTTTAAATACTCGCTATTCCGCCTGTCGGGGAATAAGCACTTTGCTTTATAACTTAGAACAATTGCTTATCAGTAAAATAGAATTGTTTCGAATCTCATTAAAATCATCATATAACATTTAATAGAAATTCAAGACATCGGTCGAGTCTTAGAATAAAATTAAAGATTACCTACTTATAAACAGCACGGTAGAATCACCTGTCGGGAGTCTAGCCACAACACAAACACAATAAGTCGTTAAAGTCACGAAAATAGAGAAAACCAAACACGTAGCATTAAGTTTCATTTCTGTATTTAAATTTTGTATTTTTATTTTTGTAAAACTCAAATTTCCATCGCATTAAATTTTATGTTAGATAAAATCGTCTAGTTCTGGATTTTTGTCTAACTACTAAAATTTAACCTTTAACATCTCATCCTTTTAAATCAGGGAAATTGCCAGCCTTAAAGAATTACTGTTTAGCACTGGTAAATCTTTATCCGTGTCTGGATTAGTAAACGTTTCAGGTCTGGAGAACAGGTTCGACTTTTGGAGTCCAACTCTGTCTAATAAGATTTCACTCAGGGCGATAGGCTTGATATTGTATCCAGCTCTATCAAATCAGGGTGCAGGCTTGATTATTCATTAATCCAGCTCTGCGATTGCAGCTCTAGTCGGCAACGATTCGAGTCTGTTAGTTAGGAACTTGGTCAGGTCTTGTAAGCATTGAGCGAGGCTCTGAACAAACTAAATTTTTAATGCAACAACCACGGCCTCTGTCTTATATTAAATTAATTAATTAATCAATTTAATACCAAACGTTGCAATATATATATATATATATATATATATATATATATATATATATATATATATATATATATATATATATATATATATATATATATATATATATATATATATATATATATATATATATATATATATATATATATATATATATATATATATATATATATATATATATATATATATATATATATATATATATGGGGCTGTCCACGTCAGGACGACACGGCTCCAGACCTCAAAGTTTTTGATTTCATTTTTGATTTCATATGTTGTTACTCTATGTCTGGAGAAGCTGTCAAATTTTTTTTGAATTTTTCCAGTCAACCCTTTCGGAGCTATGAATTTTTTCATCCTTAAAAAAAGGACCTTTTTTAAAATTCTGTTACTAATGTAGAACAACCTCCCACTTTCAGAAACGTGGGCAGAATTTGTGTTATATTTTTTTTTTTCATTTTTCAAAAATTTTATTTCATAAGATGTTTCATACATGACTTTCATAAAATCACCTACTCACCTCCTTACCAACATGACACAATATAAGATCAAGAACTCCAAAAAATCTGAGTGGGGTAAATTTGAAAGATTTTTGGTACGATAAAAGTCATTGGTGAAGCATTTTTTCGAATAAAGTTTTAGAAAATTGAAAAAAAAAATGTAAGAAAAATTCTGCCCACGTTTGTGGAAGTGGGAGGTTGTTCTATATTATCGACAGAATTTTTGTGAATTTTTTCAGAATTTTAAAAAAGGTCCTTTTTTTAAGGATGAAAAAATTCGTAGCTCCGCAAGGGTTGATTGAAAAAATTCAAAAAAAATTTGGCAGCTTCTCCAGACATAGAGTAACAACATATGAAATCAAAAATGAAATCAAAAACTTTGAGGTCTGGAGCCGTGTCGTCCTGACGTGGACAGCCCCATATATATATATATATATATATATATATATATATATATATATATATATATATATATATATATATATATATATATATATATATATATATATATATATATATATATATATATATATATATATATATATATATATATATATATATATATATATATATATATATATATATGTATATATATATATATATATATATATATATATATATATATATATATATATGTATATATATATATGTATATATATATATATATATATATACAGGGTGATTCAGAGCAACCGGGTCATATTTTAAAGGTGGATTCGTCGTGAAAATCTAAACCGAAAAGTCTTTCACCAAAAACTCGTGCGTCCAACAGTGCCCGAGTTATCGCGGATACAAGTTGACTCATCACAGGGCGTTAGTCAGGTCCGAATCACGGGTGTAATTAATAAACGTCGCCCGCGAAATAAAATTTTCTCTCTGTTTCTCGCCAGACTTCTCATTCTCAGATTTAGTTGTTATTCGAAGGTCCAAGTGGCCTTCGTTGTCCAGGTCCTTTCCTCCGTAGTTTTCGTCATCCAGGTCCTTACCTCCGTAGTTTTCGTCATCCAGGTCCTTGCCTCCGTAGTTTTCGTCATCCAGGTCCTTACCTCCGTAGTTTCCGTCATTCAGGTCCTTACCTCCGTAGTTTTCGTCGTCCACGTCCTCACCTTCGTAGTTTCCGTCATCCAGGTCCTTACCTCCGTAGTTTTCGTCGTCCAGGTCTGTAGTTTTTGTCGTTTAGGTCCTTACCTCCGTAGTTCTTGTCGTCCGGGTCCTTACCTCCGTAGTCTTCGTCGTTTAAGTCCTGACCTCCGTAGTTTTTGTCGTCCGGGGTATAAGGACCTGGACGACAAAAACTACAGAGGTAAGGACCTGAACGACAAGAACTACGGAGGTCAAGACCAAGACGACGAACACTACAGGGGTAAGGACTCGGACGACGAAAACTACGGAGGTAATGACCCGGACGACAAGAACTACGGAGGTAAGGACCTTGACGACGGAAACTACGGAGGTAAGGACCTGGATGACGAAAACTACGGAGATAAGGACCTGGATGACGAAAACTACGGAGGCCAGGACCTGGATGACGAAAACTACGGAGGTAAGGACCTGTATGACGAAAACTACGGAGGTAAGGACGTGGACAGCGAAGGCCACTTTGACCTTCGAATAACAACTAAATCTGAGAATGAATAGTCTGGCAAGAAACAGAGAGAAAATTTTATTTCGCGGGCGACGTCTATTAATTACACCCGTGATTCGGACCTGACTAACGCCTTGTGATAGGTCAACTTGGTTTTCATCGTGGGGTAGTAGGCCGCGGTCGCGAGCGCAGCGAGCGACCAAGGCTCTACGATCCCACGATAGAAACAGAAGCTGAAAGCATAATCCTGTGAGGCTCGTCCATGGTACTTAAAAAATTTTTCACCTCTGGCGCACGTATAAGCCGTCCACAAAAAGCCCCATAGAAACCGCTAGAACCAAAAGAGATCCGTACCCAAAAACCGACTTTGCTATACGGTTTTTAAACCTGAATCTTTTCCGTATTTATACGAATCTGTCAGTTTCTATCTGGCATTTTTAGTAGGGAGGGCTTTTAATTGAATTAATGGATTATCAAAGAAACAAAAACATTATATTTTTCACGATGTTTTCATCAAATATGTATAGGTTAGAATAATATTTTTCTCATAATATAATATTTTACTTAATTTTAATATTAAGTATCACTACTATCACTTGAATGATTTTTTCGGTCATCAGTTGAAATATTCAATTCGCTCATTTTGAAATCTTTTCTGTGACACGACGACACGACCGCCAACAGTCGCTTAGGAAATTGCGACTGGTCCTCTGCTGGTAGTCATACGCATACGGTCTAGGAGAACGTCCATACAGACTAGGAGGCTAGGTAGCAGCGCACGAACGTACGCAACCTATTTTCACATTCAGCGTGCTCTGCACGTAAAAGCCCGTATACGTGCGCCTGAGGTGAAAATATATACATTGAATAAATGTAAGTCTAAAATATCATTTCATGACTTAGACCGCGAAAAACTTTACGCGAAACTTTAAACGCGTTTTCCTCGAAACTGTCTTTTTCAAAACGATACCCAGGATTTTTCAGGTTCTACTGGACCGATTTACCTGAAATTTTTAGAGAGTCTTCTTTATAGACTTGTCTATGTCTGGAGGTATCCCCGTCCCCAAATTTCAATTATTACTATTTTTAAAAAATTCGAAACAGTCAAAAAAAGTGGTACAAAAATGGTTTTTTGTTCAGGCAGTCGCCATTTCGTGAAAAAAAATTTTTCCAACTTTTCCGTAGAACCAGACATTGCGACATTATTCTAGATTAATAATCTTTTTTTTTTTTGGTATCAGATTGCTAGGAGGGTTGAAATCGTGGGTATGGTCACGTGCCAATTTTTTGAGACCCCCCACTTCATCAGCTGCTAATTTTTAACTTCTTTTATTTTTTTTTTCTGTATTCTCGTAATGTTAATACATAACTAATAGAAAAATGGATTGTAAAAATATTAATTGCCTTTTTTTTTACGACACTTCAAAAATGACTTGAAATTCATGCCTCTAGACTAGAATTATACCCCCTTAATATTCATCTAGCTAACCCTGAAAGTTCAGATTTACATAAATTCGGACTTCGGAAAACACCGGCAGATATCTTCATCAACTAGAGATTTTACCACGAAAGAAATTCGATAAAAAAAAAAAATAACGACAGGATAATGTTGAATGATGCTCAATTGGAGTCGTGTGTTTCTTCAACACACTATGAATATGAGTACGTTTGGTTTAAAAACACCCTGTGCGTAGTATTTACGCGCGCTTGCATTGTGCCTTGCGCATGCGCACAAATATAGACTGATGTCTTGAGTTCTGAACACGTTATTCGCGATGTTACGTCCACGGACTCGCTACGCGCCCGACGCCGTACGCCTGAACTGTTGACTACACCCGCGGTTTAGCGTCGATAATATAGGGAAGCGAACGACGATAGGACCAAATCCAAACGCAATATTCGAACCGCAATCCATCACCCTTGCCCACGACATAATTAATCATAGCTAGAATTTAAGTGTGTATGAGTGTGAATCTCTATACGAATGTATATTTATGAGCTAGGTATAAACATAGTATGTATATATGTAAGCCTAGACGTCTACGTAAATTTATAGCCAAGTCTGCTGCTTTGTCTCTTTTCCCTTTTTCTTTAAAGATTGACGAACAATCGTCCCCTCTCGAGTTTCGTTTTCTATTTTTCTCCGAAATATCTATAAAGTACTGAAACAGCCCTCATATACGAAAAAGGTCGAACTGCGTTTGCCTGCAGACCACATGTGCACTAGCAAACTCAAGAGTTTCTATTTTCAAGTGTCCTGTCTATTGTTTCCACTTTTTACAAAAGCGAACGTGATATTTTTGCCTCCCAACGGATATTGACCATAAAAATTGGAAATTGTTGGAAAAGTCTTTGCTGTAGCGATGGGAAAGGCCCGAAGCAATAACTCGCGCTGAAAACAATGATAGGGTCCTCCGGCAACCATCCTCGCTGAGAGATGCCAACTACCTCGTGTCAGGTACGGGGAAATACCTAGGAAGGCGAAAAGGGGGAAAGCAAGGACTGTTAAGTTTAAGTTAGGGGCAGAAAAGAGGGAGGATCCGATGTGTGCTTGACCAACCCCTAAAAGTGGGGACTTCAATTTCTACTTTAACACTTTTTGGAAAAAGAGCATGAAAGGCAGTAACGTTTGAGACTTCGAAAGATTGAGTACGCACTCGGGTCCTAACTCTCATATTAATACTTCAATCCTGTTAGAGAAAATAGTTTAGTCTTCTTATATTATCCTAGTATACTTGTACCGCGTACATTCAATAAACAGTTTCTTTTCGTTACTCTATCTAACCTAACACTAGTATTTCAATATTTATACCTTTAATTCAAATTCAAATCCTCTTTCCCGGGACTCAAGGAGCGATTTTCTATTCGCCACGGCAACAACGAACCACAGTCCAAATTACAAGCTCAGTGAGAGCGAATCATAAGTCAGTACGGGCTTGGCCCGTAACAGCGATTCAACCTTAGAGCATATAGACATGGAGGAAGCATAGCCACTGAGAAACCGAGCCGGTGTGAGAGAGAGGGACGTAGAAGCAGTACATGCCCTCTCTTTCTATGGCAATAGCGTACCTACCGTAAATGTGTGCCCTGAACACTATATTGATGTAATGTGTGAAATTGTGAAATGAAAAGTAGTTGACATGAAAAGTTCGAATATTTGTATTAAAAAGAATCTAGTTTATAATTATTAAATTGGAATCTGAAAGTAAATGGAATGTCTAAACGTAAGGTAAGTTCCAACGATAATACTACTATAATGTATTATAATGGAATAACAAACAAATTAGTTAACACATGACATTAAAATTCTATCAAAAGAAAAGCGTGAACCGAATGCTCTAATAGCAGACAGTGGCACACCTAGAATAGAAATGTAGCAGATCAAAACAAACAGGGCCTGGGCACAGGCTCATTATGCTACGAGCGTGGGTGCTCGGCCATCTGTAATAGTGAGGACCAATCAGAGTCTGCCAGACAAAGAAGGCATATACTGTCCCTCAGTCTGTCTCATGCCCGTTTCCCACTTGCGCTAAGGGGTATCTCTTGCTTCCTCCATGCTCTAAGGATTCAACCGAAGCGCGTGAAGTGCCTAAACCGAATAGACGAGCTGTAACTTCCGTTTTTTGAACGGGGACTCCTATCTTTCAGTGCAGATTCATAATCTACACAAAAAAATACTTTACTTTTGTCCGAAACAATTTTCACTATCTTCCTTAGTTCTTGAGATATTGGCCTGCGAAAATTGAAATGGGCCACCCTGTATATTATTTATAGTGTTTAAAATAAGGAATACCTAGGTATATATGTATATGGGGCATTCCAAGTGAAACCGAGGAGTCATTTCCCTCTGGTCCTCAGATCCTTGCATAACTTTTTTTTTCGCATTCATTCCACTTGAAAAGAAGTTCAATTTTTTTGCAGAATTTTCTCGCTACTCCTTCAGGTGGCGCGACGATCGTTTTTGTGTAAAAAAGGGTTGACTGAAAAACACCATTCTTAAAATTCTGAATTTTTTTCCACAGATTCTGGGTCATAAATAAGTAATATCTATCATGATTAGAAAGTGGGATGCGGCTGCCTCATATTTTTTTTATTAATTTTTATTTTTTTTTAATTCTTAAAACGAGAAAAAAAATTAATTTTCAATAGCCCTCGCAGGAGTGAAAAAAAAAAAAAAATAAAACATGTCTTGGAAAATTTTGATATTTTGCATATTTTCCAAAATAAATGAGAAAAATCTTTTTTTTTCAATAAAAAAGTTCTATATGCAAATATAATGAGAAAAAATTATTTCTGTAAATATATATATATTAAAATAATTTTCTCATTAATTTTGCACATTGATCTTCTTTATTGAAAAAAAAGATTTTTCTCATTAATTTTGGAAAATATGCAAAAAATCAAAATTTTCCAAGATATGTTTTATTTTTCTTTTTTTTTTTTTCACTTCTGCGAGGACCATCGGAAATTAATTTTTTTTTCGTTTTAGAAATTGAAAAAAAATAAAAATTATAAAAAAAAATATGAGGCAGCCGCATCCCACTTTCTAATCATGATAGATATTACTTATTTATGACCCAGGATCTGTGGAAAAAATTTCAGAATTTTAAAAATGGTGTTTTTCAGTCAACCCTTTTTTACACAAAAACGATCGTCGCGCCACCTGAAGGAGTAGCGAGAAAATTCTGCAAAAAAATTGGGCTTCTTTTCAAGTGGAATGAATGCGAAAAAAAAAGTTATGCAAGGATCTGATGACCTGAGGGAAATGACTCCTCGGTTTCACTTGGAATGCCCCATATGTATAATCGACTTTTGTTTTTATTTATTATAATGACTTTGTCATAAACATAAGAGAATTTTTTTTTTTCCAATATTGAATATCTTTATTATCCATCTTACTGCGTAAACATATTGCGTACACAGTTTGATTATTAAAAAAATTTCTTAATTCTTAATCATTAAAGGATGAAATGTATGTATTTATGTATGTATGTATAGTGCTTTGGTGTTTGTTGTTGATAAAAAAGTGTGAATTGCAATCTGATATTAATACTCCACATCTATTCACACAAACTATTATATTTTATTATTTTTTTAATATTGAGATGAGATCTGGAAATTTTTCAATGACGATTATCAATCGGTGCAGAAGAAACTCTTCCTTATACTTATTTATTAATTATTTAAGCAACTCTATGCTCCATTCTGTTCCCATGTTCACTCCTGGCTTACGAAGAGTCAGGACATTGTTTGACGGGTTGTATTTTGCCTCTATATCAACGACTCCAAGACCTGTGAATAAATACGAACGGAACCGTTAACATTTAGTTGGCAAAAACTGCATAGAATCAAAAACACGGTCATCAATTAACAATATTCTTAAGGTTTTCAAGATTTTAAGAAAGTTTCCACGTAAATTTCAAATAAGATTTCATGGATTTTCAAAGATTTAAAAGAAATTCCATAAATTTCAGAAAAATTCCTCTTCAATTTTGATAATTCTGAAAAGATTTCAAAACAGATTTCACCAATTTCTCAATGATTTCCATTCGATTTTCAAAATTTCAGAAGCTTTCTTCGAAAATTTCAAGACAATTTCATAGATTTCAAAAGATTCCGAATGAATTTAATCCAGAATCGTGAAACGAGTAACAAAAATCGAATCGCCCATAAAAAAACAAACATTTTTTTCCTCACCTTTAGCCGTTAAACGTGCAGATTTAACTCCCTTAGGTGGATTAACTATATCGACTCTCTCCAGCCAGCTTTTAGTATCATAAGTAGAAAGTTTGTCGATAAAACTCGAGCTGAGTTTATTCCCAGCCAAATTAAACTTGATATAAAGATATTTGCCATGTCTATATTCGTAGCTAGCTTCGTCATCGATGTACAAATTGCCTTCTGCGGTCCCAGCGTCATCAGCCACAACGATCAAAGTATACGGGTCGTTTTTCATCGCTGCGGTGCTCCTGCGAGATCTGAATTTCCTCGGAACGATTGACCCTGCTCTTTGGTACACAGGAATCCTCTCCATGGTCACAGGGATACTAACAGCTCCGGGTTTTCTGTACTCTTCCATGGTGTCTATATTGTACCAAGCAACTTTACCCTCACCAGGGAAATAGACGCTGACCTCAGTCACTCCAGGCTCCAAGACTGGCCTAACAAGTATCGAATCTCCAAGCAGAAGGTGATCGTCTATAGCAAAAGCCTCCGATTCTGAAGGATAATGAGCCCAGATTGGTCTGATAACCGGTTCACCAGTGATCTCAGCTTCTCTGAATAGAGTGTACCAGAGAGGAAGGAATGAGTAACGCCGCTTGAAGGTTTCCCGCATTATGGCGGTGGTTTGGTCGTTGAATGTCCACGGCTCTCGTCGTCGAGTTTCTATGTGAGAATGCTGACGGAAAAAGGGAAGCCAGGCGGCGGCCTGATTCCATCTAGTAAAGAGCTCGACGTCTGGGTTTTTGAAAAATCCTCCAACGTCTGCACCGCAAAATGAAAAGCCGGATATTGCCATTGACAAACACATTGGGTAACTTATTCGCAAGTGACTCCATTCGCCAGTGTTATCGCCTGTCCACATGGTTCCATAACGCTGTGCGCCGGCGAAGAACGAACGCGTCAAGACAAACGGACGCAGGGAACCGCCGGACCTAGGAAAGCAATTTTTTGGAATAAGAGTTCAGAAAATCAACGGATTAGGCGGATCTTTTAATGTAAAAGTGGCGTTTTAACATCACATTCGGTAGTTTATTGACTCATTGGGCTTTCGATGATTTTTTAGAACGATTTTTCACGAAATTGGAAGGTTTCTATTTGCTTTAAAAGATTCTTAAGATATTTTGTGGGATTTTGAAAGGATTTTACTTTATTTTAAAGATTCGAGAAGGATTCATAAGGAGTTTCGAAGGAATTTCTTAGACTTTTCAAGAATTTTATCAATTTTTCAAGTATTATGATGATTTTAAAGTTTTCGTAAGTTTTTGAAAGAATTTCATAGGTTTTTAAAGATTCCGGAATTATTTCATCAATTCCAAAAAGATTTTTCATCATATTGAAGATTTTTGAAGGGGTTCACATGAGTTTCAAGAGGATTCTATTAATTTCGAAGAACTTTCATTAGATTAGATTTCTCAAGGATTCTCTTTGATTTTGAAGATTTTTCCAGGATTTGAAAAGAGTTCCCAAAGGAATGTATCGATTTTTCGAAGATTTCATCCATTTTTCAAATATTCTGAATGATTTTAAAGATTTTAGAGCGTCTTCTCAATAGTTTCAAAAGGATTTCATAGATTTTTAAGGATTCCAGAATCATTTCATCAATTTCAGAAACATTTTTCATCATTTTGGAGATTCTTGAAGGATTTTACATGAGTTTCAAAAGGATTTCATCAAATTCTCTTTCATTTTTAAGATTTCTGATGGATTCGAAGAGAGTCTCGAAGGGAATTTGTAGATTTTTTCAAACCTTTGATCGATTTTTTAAATATTCTGAATGATTTTAAGGATTTTAGAGCATCTTCGGAATAGTTTCGAAAGGATTTCACAGATTTCTTCAAATTTCGGAAACATTTCATCCATTTTAAAAAGATTTTTCATCATTTTGGTCATTTTTTCAAATATTTCACGTAAGTTCCGAAAAGGTTTAATGGAGATTTTAAATTTTTCAAGGTGTTTCATGGATTATAGAACGTTTTTCCAAAAGTTACAAAGATTCAGGAAGAATTGCATCAGATTTTCAATGATTTTTTATGATTTTTTAAATCTTAGAAGATTTTTTCGCCGGGGATTCAAAGATCTCGAAACTATTCCATCAATTTCTAAAAGTTTTTATGTAATTTTGCAGATTTTTTCAATCTTTCAGATCAATTTCGCAGATTTTCAAACATTCCAAACATAATAATTTCATCAATTTTCATGAAGAAAATAATCAAATATCACTTAAATTTTACCTTTACAATCAATATCGATCCAAAATCTGACCAAGTATCTCATCCAACAAATCCATGCTATACTCTACCTTCTAAACAAAGCTTCGAAAGTAGAAGCAGTGACCATGAGGCCATGAATATTATGAATATCTCTATGTTCCCAGTCTTTATGCTGAATCATATCCTTAGGCATGGTGACTTCAGGTCCATTAAAAACGCTAGGTTCGTTCATATCGTTCCAAAGATAGACGTCGTTGGTAGTGCCCTTGAATTTGTCGAGACTATATTGTCCCATATAATACTCTCGTACAACAGGATTGAAGAAATCGATATAAGAGCTAGCGCCAGGCCAGCACCAACCCTCAAAGTCTTTCCCGTTTCTATCTTTGACGTAATATCCCAAGCTGGTGGCTTCGTTATGTAGAAAATAGTTGGGATCTCGCTTGGTGTGCGGATCCACAATGATGACGAGTTTCCTTCCCTTCTCGGTCAAATTTTTAATCATTTCTAAAGGCTCTGAGAATCTCCTTGGATCCCATGTGAAGTACTTCTTTCCATCTGTGTACTCGATGTCTAGCCACATCGCTTCCATTGGTAGATCGTAACGGTCGAATGTATCGGCTATAGTTCGCACATCGTCTTGGTCGTTGTAGTTCCAGCGAGACTGATGGTACCCCAAACCGAATATCTGAAAACGGAGGGGTATTAATTGTGGTAAAAGATGCAGAAACGTTTTTTCAAATTTTTCGTGGAACTCGGGAGATTTTACATCAGTTTCATTCGATTTATGGAGTTTAACTGTTTAATGACTGTATAAAATTTAGGATTTCATCAATTCTTCAAGAATTTAAGAAAAATTCATCAGTTTTCTTACGTTTCAATAGAAATTCTATGAGATTTGATCAATTTCAGAAAGATTACCCAAGGTTTTCATGAATTTCAGTAAAAAATCTGTTAAATTTCAACGGATTTTCAAAGATTTCGTCAATTATTGAAGTTTTGAAAGGAATCATATGAGATTTACCAAGTTCCTCAAGGATATATGTATATCAAATTTCATGCATTTCTGTAGAGTTCATTAGATTTCATCAGATTTTCAACTATGCGGAAGAGTTACAAATATTTTTCAGATTTTTCGTGAAATTCTGGAGATTTTACATCAGTTTCATTCGATTTATGGAATTCAACTGTTGGATGAGGGTGTAGGATTTGGGATTTCATCAATTCTTCAAGATTTTACGAGGATTTCATCAGTTTTCAAACGTTTTAATAGGAATTCTATGAGATTTGATCCATTTCAGAAGGATTTTTGAGGGTTTTCTTGAATTCCAGTTTAAAAATCCGTTAGATTTTAACGGATTTTCAAGTATTCCGACAAAGTTTTATCAATTAATAGAGATTTTAGAAGAATTTCATGAGATTTAATAAGTTCCTCAAGGATTTCTATAAAAATTCATTCATGCATTTATGATACAATTTCGTGAATTTCTCAAAGCTCTGATTTGATTTTCAAATTTGCGAAAGAATTTCGAGAATATTTCATCGATTTTCAAAGACTTCAGACGATTTTCATGCAATATAACAAATTCCACTACAATTTTTATTCAATTATCCACCTCATTGAAAAAATCCATCAAACTTCCTTTGCCTTTGAAAATCCCTAAACAATCTGAGTCGATTTACATATCTCCAATTTCAAAATATTTTCTCTAAGTTTCTTTAAGAATTTCAACTAGACTTTCCTGACCATCGCATCCTCCCTCTTCTAAAGTTCTAAGTCATTCCAAAACTCGACTGAATCTCCAATAAAACTCGATTTACCTGCGGCAATGGTCCCGTTCCAGTTAGCCTAGTGTATTGCCTGAATGTATCGAGTGGTTTGGGCCCAAGCATTACGAAGATATCAATGACCCCAGACTCAGACATGAAATGTGCATTAACTTGCTGTTTGTTGGTAGATCCAGACACGAAATTGACGATACTTTCAACCACGTTATGGTCAGAACTCGAAGCAATGTCTACCCAAGTCTCTGCCGCATTGTGCCAAAATATCGCCGAAGTACCTTCTTTGCTGTTGGATCAAAACAAAACAAGATCATCAGTCATAAAGTTCAGCGATTCTTTACTTAGCCGTGATTTTTATTGATAGAAAATCTCACCCGTGGCCAAAGAGGACAGGAATAGCTCCATAGAGTGCCATAAAATCGTCTATTTCGTATTCAAAAACGTCTAGATTGTACAGCCTGTAAGGATCGGTCTTCTTAGTTGATTTAAGCGCGAAAGATCCCGCGTGTTCTGGAATCCCATAAGTATATTCAGCCCCAACGAACGTAAAGTCAAGAGCAACAGCCTCCGGTCCATATGGTTTAGAGTCGTGATGGGATTTAAAATTTTCTTCCCATGCACCAGGGTCTGACTCTGCATCGTCTCCGGGGAACTCGGTCTCTGTTTCAGCAGGTTTTTCTCCCTCTTCTCCCTCGGCTTTCCTTTTTTTTTCAAAGGAAATTAAAACCGTGTTGAGTTTCTTTTCGGAGTTATTCTGGGCTTTTATCCAACTGATTAGGTATTTCAAAGATTTAACAACAAAAGGGGCGATAAACGTGTTCTTGGATTGCGTAACGCAGAGACAACGGCCTGTATCTATGTCATGTTGTGTAAATTTTGTTATCTTGCATTTATCGAGTGTAATTATGCATTGTGAGACTCGAAAGAGATTTTTAGTGGCTAGAATATCACACAATTTTGAAGATTCTGGTTTTGATTCGAATCTGTCTTCCTGAGTAATGGAAATAGGTATTCTTTGCTGATTTTAAAGATTTTTACGCATTTTTAAAGAACTTTGTACAAGTTTGTTGCAGTTTCAAGGATATTGATAAACTTTTTTCTACTATTTTATCAAGAATTGAGTTTTTGTTGAAATTTATATCTAACTTTTACACGATTTCATACAATTCTTCAAGAGTTCTGATCATATTTAAAGATTTTGGAATGATTTCACAAGTTTCAAAAGTAATACATAGATGTTTTAATATTCCAAAGAGATTTCATTAATTTCACAAGGATTTTACTTCCATTTTGCAGATTTTCAAAGAATTTTTTATCATTTTCGAAAAGGATTTCATCGATTTTCAATGATTGTTCATGCAGTTTCTGAAATTTACTTGAAGAATTTTTACTATTTGAACTTCATCAGAATTCTTTCAATATTCAATTGATTTCTCTCGAATTTCTTCATTGATTAACAATCAATCACCAAATCATTAGAAAAACAAATAATATAAATTTTCATCAAAATTAAACAAATTACATTAAAATTTCGCCCGTTCCCCTCAACTTCCGATTAAAAACATTCTGATACTTCTTCACAATATCCTAGAATCATCTGAAAATAAATCCAAAAAATTACTCCCGATATCAAAACAAGTTAAGAATCTTACGGCTGTGGTTTAGTGCGGAGATGTTCAAACCGCATGAGTCCCCTGGCATTAACAGATATTTCTAGTTGCTCGCCAAGGTAAAAGTCGATCCTGAAAGGCTCTAAGAATATTTTGGCCTTGGCGGAATCAGTTCCGACAATAATATGCTCTGCAGTTTGTTCAATGAGTTTGATATTCTTCGGTACGGGATCGCTCTGCAGAGCATTTTGAACTTCGTATCTTTCTTTCAGGGGTTTTTTTTCGTTTATATAAACCCTGAAGGTATTGTCGACCAAGCCAGTCAAACGAAAAACGTAGAGAACTCCGGTGTCCTTGTTGAATAATTCTCCCAGCAATTCTGACCCCTGTACTTCAACGCTGCTCAATAATTTGTAGGCAGTTTTGTCTGGTTGGACTTTTCGGCATCGCCTAGACAAAGAGAAAGAATTGAGAAATGATAATCATCGTAGAATAACGAGTTGGAAAAACAACATCAATTATTGGTGGATTATCAACGTCTCTAAGCTGTGTGAAGAAGAATTGCGAAAGTTAAAGAGATTTTATGAGTTTTCAGAGACTTTTCAGACGTTTTTGAAGACAAAAACGAATTAAAATTTATTCCTTTCTCATCAGAATCGATTCATTTCAGTTCGTTTTCATTTAAAATTCTGTGAAAAATGAATAATTGAGATTATTTCCGTGATTTCATCGACTTTTTAAAAGGATTCAAATAAGCTTATTCAGGTTTAATGGATTTTAAACAATTTTCAAGACTTTCTTTAATATTTTCTTGAGAACTGTGAAAAATTTCTTCAGAATTTGACTCATTTCGTTCAAATTTCATAAAGATTTTACAAAATATTATCAATATTCATTCCAAATTCAAAGATTTTCTTGATGTTTCTATAAAATTTCACACGTTCCAATGCGTTTTCTATCAAATTTCTTCAAAGTACAGAACAAGTTCCTTACAATTTTCATGAATTTCTTCAAGATTTGATGAAAGTTGTTCAAATTACATTAAAATTTCCTAAACTTCGAGGCTTTTAATCGTCTGGATAAATTTTCTTGCTTATTATGCTACTTTCTACAATCGTGTACACACACAGACACACGCTTCTCCTTGTTTATTATAAATATATACCATTTAATTTCATAATTAAACACTAAAAAAGTGATTTCAGTGCCTAAATATTTGATTAAATGAAATGAAATGAAATTGGATTCGAAGTTAATTGAAATTATTTAGTAATTAATTCAATTACAAGATAATCTTTTCGATCCTAACAGAATACATACATACACACACGTACACACACACTTTGTATGAATGCTACATAACATTGCTGTGAATTGAACTCTGACCTAATATGCAGCTTCTATAAGCCAGAGAAGATAAAAAATGAGCAATAAATCCAAAAAGCTATCACATAAGACCAGTTTCAAATTTCTGTTTAAAGAAAAAACGTGATAAGATAAGATGAACATCATACAGACAATAATTATCTTTATATAAGAATTTTGTAAACCTAACAGGGAGAACGAAAACTGTATCTCGTCTTCTTTTCTTTTCTTCGATACTTGCCTACAAAAACTGCTTTGTTCGCATGTTTTAAAATTGTTTCTGTCCACAGCATCGGTAAAATAGATGCAGCAAACTGCGGCCAGAATAAGGCCTAATCTGAAATGATAACAACACAGACATAGAATGTGAATACATACATTTTCTCTATTCGTTTTATTGGTAAAAATATCTACAATTGCTATATGAGCATATGTATATCTATTTATGTTATTCGTGTTGATTTCTTACAGTTTATTGAACCCCGTCTTTACTATCTTTGTTATATGTGTAACTTATTGGTATAAGCAGACAGAGAGTAAGTGTAGTTTGTTTATACAAGATATGATGACTAGGTAGGTAAGTAAGTTATGCTATCCAATTATTCTACCTTGCTATGTAATTTGAGATATGATTTGAGATTGGATAATGATAATTCTAAAATAACAAAGAAATACGTATAAGGATTATTAAATATAATTATTTATATTAGAAGTAAAGTTTTGTTCAGTTATTTTATTTAATAATTGCGGGAAAACGGACAATAACAGAATCTCGGTCCAGATTCTTCGTCCGATTTTCATCCTCCTGAAGCGATTTATAAAGAACGTTCGAAATTTGAAATGGTGACGAATTCGAATTTTTGAATACTAATTACAACCTCTTAGGAATGTCTCAAATGCTAGCGTATGCATATGTCTGTATAGACGAACGTAATCTATGGTTTTATATTTATGCTAGAAGCTAATCTGAGGATTTTATCAAACGCGGTAGATAGTAACGGGTTTTTTCTTTTCTTTCATGTATCCGTCGTAATGATTCAAACAAAACAGTTAACGTTGACGTCACAGCGCGGTGTATAATGTAACGTCAGCATGGACAATGAATGATAAACAAATGTATTATATATTGCTATTAACGGATAAGTTTGTTTTTGTTATAAATAACAAAAGCAGACAAATCATCGTATCTACGAAAACAGTAATATAATAAAGATAATGAAAGAATATGAGGACGAGTTGGTGGCGCCGGCCGCTATTACCACCGGCACGGATTGAGACACGTCAGCGAGTCCACGGGCGCACGATAACATAATAATTAATTAAAACAATTGAATGGACGACATATTTGATTCCTTCAACGGTTATTACAGCAACAATCTATCGCTGAGTTGATCCTTTAACGCTCCGGAATATTTAACAATTAGACAAATGCGTATATTGTTAGTATTTAATGTTTAGAAATATAACGATAAAATAATAACTCACCTTACGCCCAGAGCCATCTTGGCTATTGACACGCCGTGGATTGTGGAATGGAATAATGAGGTGGAAACGCGATGATGTGATATAAGCGCAGATGAGATTTCATCAACGACATCTAGCAATGAATTCACTAACTACGTCGCTTCATTCGTATCAGCGCTGAAGATAACGATGTAGATCTGGTTGCACTTCACACTCAACGATTCGATTACCATGTTCTTTTTGGCTACATTGACTACGTTTCCATCGAGGGTCAAAATCGGGTAGTCGGGGTAAAGTTGGTTTCGTGTGCACGCTCTAGCGGTGGAAACACCTCGTGTTGACCCAAACTCTACCCAATAAAAATTTAGGGTAGTGTGACGTCGTGGCGGACGTTCGTGGGCAAATCTAGAGACTAGCAACTAGAATTGTCCTTTAGAACGACCTAGACGTACACTCAGTAGTTTAGTGGGTCACCAATACCGACTAAGTACACCCAACGAGGTTGATTCTGATCCCTTCCGGTTTGGACAATTTCCGAGAAAGCCAATCGGCTTGCGAAATCGCTGTAGTCCAGAGCACTGATTGGCTGTTTCGGGAGCTGCCCAAACCCGAAGGGATCAGAATCAACCTCGTTGGGTGTACTAAAGTACAGTGGATCGGATAGATCTAGTGTTTTTTGAGGGGGAATGTTCTCAGCGTCGTGGTCTAACCTTAAGATTCTCGTCTAACTATATTAGCTGGTATTAAAGGAATTGGTTGAATTATTTGAATTAAATGAATCACTTGAATTGTTGAAATTATCGAATCACTGGGATGGTTTGAATTACTTGAATTGTATGAGTTTGAATTTCGTCGTTACCTTCGCATTATTAGTAGGAAATAGAACTCTTGGTAAAGGAACGAAGGCAGAGAAAGGATTATTGCTCCTGATAAAGAATCGTAATTTTTTCTTACCTTGTTATAGTGTAAAGGAGAATAAAATAAAATAAAGAAAAAGAGGATGGACTGCGGTCAGCTGCGGGTGACACTGGATGGTTGCAGAAATGATGGTATTTGTATCTTCTAAAATGAATTTAAAACTTGGTAGAGTTCTATTGATATTTTTTGACACTATTTATTATTTTGAATTAACACTGGTATATTTTTACAATAGATTGTACTAAAACTCTCACTATCGTAACCGATAAAATAAGAATCAAAGTTTGAAGTTAAATAAAAAGTATAAATAGCAAAAGAATGAATTTCTATGAAAAACGTTTAAGTCCCGAGTTAAAATAAGCTGATGTTAAGGAAACTTTCTAAGTCCATAAAATCAGTAAAATTGATATCGAAAAGAGTCTAACTTTTAAAAATCGTTGGATCGTTGAAAGTGAGCTGGATAATACTTTTTAGAACAATGGCGAAGTGAGGACGATTTTTAGCTTGGTGGGTGTTACATATGGTAATTGAGGTGCGGGGGTCCCAAATTGACCCAAGGTAGTAGGGGTGGCGTTCTCCATCCGTGACCGGTGGGGGTCTTGTGGATGCGGGGGTCCCAAATTGAAGTAAGGTAGTAGGGGCAATTTTCTCCATCCACGACCAGTGGGGGCCATGGGAAACTTCTCCCTTTGTTTATGCAGTAGTACATCGGTACATTCCAGGATGCTGCGTTTGTTCTTTATCTTCGTAGGTATTACGCTTTGTCTTTGACTGCGCAGCGTGTTGACACGTGTTCGGAAGGTGTCGAAGAAGGTTCTCAATAACTCGGCATCCAGCTATCGTATTTTTCCTTGTCCCCCATTTGTCCCTTTAGGTACAAGATATGTTTGTCGTCATATATGTCATCCCCGTACCTCTCAGATATTGTTCGTTTTGTAGTTTGATAAGTTTATTTTCATAGTCTATAAATCTTTGATTTTACTTTGATAATCTGGTTTTAAGGGTTTTCAGTGAGAGTTAAGTATACAATAGATATAGATACTATTACATGAGTTTATAATGATTTACTTAGCTTTAATTATTTTAATAATGAGATTGGTTGAGTGCCTTCATTTGAATATAGTTAAGATTTTCCACTAATTATAGCGGTCTTGATCTGCGCGTGATATTTATTATCTTAATCTTTCGAATGTTAGATATTGAAGGTACGCAGTCGTATGATCATTTTATGAGGCATTCTGTCTCACGGCGATTCGTTACGATTTGTCATACAGATATAATTGCTAAAATTTAAATTAGCACATGTTAATTTTACATGATATCGGCAATACGTTCTGAATATATTTTGGTAGTTAATGATAACGTTAAATTTTAATTGATATAATATAAAAGATTGTATGACATTTGAAAGTTAACAAAGATAATTAAAAATATCAATAGCTGATTCTGGATTTATATATCAATATCAAAGGGTTGATTACAATATATAGTATTTAATCAATAATATAATAGTATCTTAATAGCATCAATCATTTGTAAAAAGTATAAGAGCTAGTTTGCTGATTATTGATATAGCAGTATATGTGAATGCGTATAATTCTTTAAGCGTGTGTGAAAGAGTATGTTGTATAGCTCACGATATGCGTATAATAATTTGAGTATATTATGTTTATATAGGCGTTTTATAAATGAATTATAGATAGCTTATATCTATTTATGTAGCTTAAAGTTAAATATGATGTTTTTAATTGATTAGGATATTCATTTGGTGTGTATGTATATATTGAAGTTGAAGGAATCCCTGGATAGCGTAAATATGGTATATTGATATAATGTGAAGTATTATCTTATGGTTACAGTATAATAAAGCATAAATCTATTGTTAGTGTGTATTATAAGATAAGGTCCAGGGATAGCCCGAGTGTGGTGAGTCAAGATGTACTCATGTATATGTGTGTGTGTGTGTTCCTCTCAGAAGAATATCTTCCGTATGAAGTTGGATAAGTATGTGTGTTAGGTATTTAAAGCTGAATCCAAAGGTGTATTATAAAATATAATTTCTATTACTTGATTATTGATAAAGATAATGATTAATAGGTAACTAGCTGATTTTTGTGCTCGTTCGCTCGCTACGCTCGCTCACTCGATTGGTTGAGCGTAGTTCCACGTAGCGTAGTAGTTGTTAGTGGTTTTTTCAATGTTCGGAAAATAATTGTACAATATACATGAGATTACGTGAAAAATGCACTACGGAAATTTGTACATACATACGGGCGCCCTAGACTCTCAAGCGCATAAATCACATCTTGCATTAGGCATTTTCATTTCAGCTGATTTTCCGGATTTTTGTGCTCGATTGGTTGATTTTTGTGAAATAGTACGAAGATTTTGAAATTTTAATCATCGGGATTTATTGTAATCTTCGCAAATGACGTAAGATATTCTTTTAACTCACTTATTTTTGCACTGACGCTGAAATTCGTGACAAGTAGAATGTACTCGAACAGAATACCCGAAACACTCTGTGTCGGTATGTTTATATACGTTTGTTTGCATGCCGCGGCGACCTAACCTTTTCTCTCATATTTTTCAACTATGAAATTCCCACTTACATAGACGACCCGAAGTACAAAAACTACGAACCAGAACTCTGAGATATCGTAATCCGATACGTAGACTGTACCTGAAGTACGAAAACTATGAACCGAAACTCCAGGACATCGTAATCTTTGACGTCGACTTGGGGCACGAGAACTATGAAGCACGAATCCCAGACATCGTAATATACAGAGTAGACGAACCAAAGCACGTAAACTACTGAGCGTGGTTCCTGGGCAAAGAGCGCGAAGATTACGAACCGAAACCCCAAATATCGTACTCTACTACATATACGACCCAAAGCACAAAAACTACAGAGCGCGAATCTTAGACATCGTTATCTACGACGTTAACCACCTGGAGCACGAAAACTACGACCCTAAGCCCCAGTACGTCGTAACGAACTGTAGACGACCTGGAGCTACGAACCGGAACCCCAGTACATCGTAATCTACCACGTCGTCGACCTGTCACGTAAAGATTACGAACTTATACCCCAGGATATCGTCATCTACGACGTAGAAGACCCGGAGCGCGAAAACTATACAACCGAAACCCTGGGACATCGTCATCTACGACGTAGACGACCTGAAGCACGAAAACTACGCACCGAAAGCCCAAAATATCGTCATCTGTGACGTAAACGACTTAAAGTACAAAAACTCCGAGCGCGACTTCTGGACATCGTAATCTATGACGTAGACGACCCGGAGTGCAAAAACTACGAAACACGAGTCCTGGGTATCGTAATCTAATACTTAGACGATCCGGCGCGCGAGATCTACAAACCGAAACTGCGAGGCATCCTAATCTATCGAAACTGAATACATAGCATTGTCGTATACCCATCCTTCTGTGACATCTGGAAATCCGGACATCTGGAAATCCGCAAAACCGATCACGGACTTTACTATATAAGATATGAAATTCCCACTTACGTAGACGACCCGAAGTGCAAAAACTACGAACCAGATCTCTGAGATATCGTAATCTTTGACGTCGACTTGGGGCACGAGAACTATGAAGCACGAATCCTAGACATCGTAATATACAGAGTAGACGAACCAAACTGCGTAAGCTACTGAGCGTGGCTCCTGGGCAAAGAGCGCGAAGATTACGAACCGAAACCCCAAAATATCGTACTCTACTACATACACGACCCAAAGCACAAAAACTACAGAGCGCGAATCTGAGACATCGTTATCTACGACGTTAACCACCTGGAGCACGAAAAATACGACCCTAAGCTCCAGTACGTCGTAACCCACTGTAGACGACCTGGAGCTACGAACCGGAACCCCAGTACATCGTAACCCATACAGCACCGAGACATTGCAGCAACGTTGCAGCAACATAATTCCGCAATATTGGCAATGTTGCGGCTATGCTGCGCAATGTTGCTGCAACTCCCCTGCAATGTTTCTGCAATGTCTCAATGTCCGCTATTCATTGCATAACATTGCAACATTTCTGCAATATTGCCAAATAATCTGCAATATTGAAAAAGTTCCTGCATTTTTTGTATTCCAATTCAATGGAACTATTGAAATTAAAAAATAAAAAACATAAATTTTATACGTTATGACATTCAGTCCACTGTCTTAAAGAATGCTCCTCATAATATGTATAATGAAAAAACGCCTTGTAATTTCCCTACGAAAAACGCCACCGATTTCTGTTTCTCCTAATCGAGATTTGAACCTACGTCCGCTCGCTTACTAGTCGAACGCTCTACCTACTACGCCAAACTATCCGATGATAATTACTCTAATGTTTTCCTATATATCCAGAGCTGCCTATATTTTAACAATTTTATGTATTTAATTGCGTTAGAAGCCAAAAATGTACCAATTCCCAATAAATGATGCAATTTATCGATTCTTTAATTCATTAATTAAATTATTCTAATATATATAACAAAGTTATATTGGAGAAATCTTGCGGTAACATTCCGAATGCAATGTTGCAAAAATTGCATTGCAGAAATGTTGCAGCAACATTGCAGTGCAATGCAATGAAAATGAGACTTAGCAATGTTGCTGAGACATTGCTGCAATGTGGCGTGCTGTATGGGAATCTACCACGTCTCCGACCTGTCACGCAAAAACTACGAACCGATACCCCAGGATATCGTCATCTATGACGTAGAAGACCTGGAGCGCGAAAACTATATAACCAAAACCCTGGGACATCGTCATCTACGACGTAGACGACTTGAAGCACGAAAACTACGCACCGGAAGCCCAAAATATCGTCATCTATGACGTAAACGACCTAAAGTACGAAAACTACGGAGCGCGACTCCTGGACATCGTAATCTATGACGTAGACGACCCAGAGTGCAAAAACTACGAAACCCGAGTCCTGGGTATCGTAATCTAATACCTGGACGATCCGGCGCGCGAGATCTACAAACCGAAACTGCGAGGCATCCTAATCTATCGAAACTGAATATATAGCATTGTCGTATACCCATCCTTCTGTGACATCTGGAAATCCGGACATCTGGAAATCCGGAAATCCGATCACGGACTTTACTATATAAGATCATCTACGACGTAGACGACCTGAAGCACGAAAACTACGCACCGGAAGCCCAAAATATCGTCATCTATGACGTAAACGACCTAAAGTACGAAAACTACGGAGCGCGACTCCTGGACATCGTAATCTATGACGTAGACGACCCAGAGTGCAAAAACTACGAAACACGAGTCCTGGGTATCGTAATCTAATACCTGGACGATCCGGCGCGCGAGATCTACAAACCGAAACTGCGAGGCATCCTAATCTATCGAAACTGAATATATAGCATTGTCGTATACCCATCCTTCTGTGACATCTGGAAATCCGGACATCTGGAAATCCGGAAATCCGATCACGGACTTTACTATATAAGATGGGTATAATTGCTGTGCATAATCCTGAAAATAAGGTAATGATGAGTAGCGCGGTCCAGTGAATAATATTGCGATAATTTTATATTGAACTTGAATGAAAGTAACTTATATAAAGTTTTTAGTTAAGCGATAGCAATGAATAATGTAATGTGATTAATAATATAGCGATAGCATTTATAATATTTTATAGCAAAATCAATTATTTGAATTCTTTGATATTTATCCGCCAAGCATAAGAGAATCTCGCTGGGTAATGTCGGTAAGGTCTGAGTTCTTTAGTATTAACAAAAATGGGGAATTGTAGGTAGACAACTCCTAGCGATTTTATGAATAGTTAGTCGTTTAGAAAGTTCGACAAAAATACTCAGAGCTATACATCATAACGAGGTTCTCATATTCTATGGAGATATAGGTAATTCTAGGGATATTTTATAGTTATAAACAGAAATAGAGCATACACGTCCAGACGGACGTTACAGTAGGGTCGAAATAGACACCGGTCGGAACGGTTAAAGTCGAGTTAGGTTAAATTCAATACTGCCAACTCTACAACTTTGTTTGCGGGGCATATATCTGCAGGCTTTGAAGCGTTGACTGAAGAATTTAAAGACAGCTCACCCTGGGCATTTTCGTGAGCCGAGAAAGTGGGCTTGAAGTGGGCTTGGGGACGAAACAGCGTCGGAACTTACCGACAGAAATAACATTGCAGTATATCTATAGTGTGCGAATATACCGTTAGGTGAGCCGTCTTTATAGATCTTCAGTCAACGTTGGAAGTATTTATTTGAGGATATGCATATTACTGAAATACTGATTAATCAAGAGCACTGCTCTGGGATCTATGCCTGTTTTGTTTTTCGGCAGACGGATTATATGGATACTAGGGTGAATCGAAAATTCTGAAAACTGTTGGTTACCCGCAAAAATCAAAGATATCGCTGAAATAAAGGTCTCCGTGCAACAATTCGATTTTTTGACAATATATAGGGGGCGCGCGGGACGTTTAAAAATGCCGTTTTTAGCGTTAAATTCACTTTATCACTGATAAACGGAAACAGATCATTCAAAAAATTCTGATTTTTTTGTATAAGGTTTTTTATATATGTACTATCTGATATGTATGTACTCTTCCAAATCCATATTCACGGAACATTACCAAATGGTTCATAGCTTCGGAAAAAATCTCCGAAAATCAATATTTTCACTATTTTTCAATTAATTATCATTAAATACTGATAATTTTTCTTCCAAAAGGTTTTAATTTTTTCCATTTTTTTTTTCTTGTAAAACTCTGTATCAGTATTGCTTACAATGCGAAAATTGCTAAAAAATCACTGAAAATTTCCCAACTAAAGATTTATTTTTTAGCAATTTTCGCATTGTAAGCAATACTGATACCGAGTTTTACAAGAAAAAAAAAATGGAAGAAATTATCCGAAAAACGTTTTGGAAGAAAAATTATCATTGAAAAATAGTGAAAATATTGATTTTCGGAGATTTTTTCTGAAGCTATGAACCATTTGGTAATGTTCCGTGAATATGGGTTTGAAAGAGTACATATCTGGGCACCTTATATAAAAAAATAAGAATTTCTTGAATGATCTGTTTCCGTTTATCGTAGGAAGGAAATTTTTTTTTTTCGTCGGTTCTGGTCAGTTTAGACTCTTGCTTTATTTTATTTACAACGACGTTTCGACCGGGCCCGGCCGGTCATCTTCAGGCTACAATATATAAACATATAATAATATTTGATTCTTATAATATCACAGAATTAATCTTACAACAAAAAAAAAACAAATTGACTAAGTGACCATGTGGCCTCTATAGGTTATGGTGATCAAATCACCAATTACAGTAAATAAATTCATCAATTAACAATAGTTTATTATCGACTAGATAAATGAGACAAACAACATCCTCCTTTAATGAGAAAATCTATATAAAAGTGAAATTCCTAACAGCTAAACTTACGTTATTTGACATTCCTTAAGACTTGAGGTGTTTACGGTTCCATGATTAGGGAGGAAGTGACTATTCAAAAGTTGGTCCAAGATGGATGCGTAAGGAAGATCTCATTATACAATATGGCCGTTATGATCGATATCGATCCAAAGAGCGGTACAATTTAAACACAATTATAATACATTAGTGTATATGTGACTGAGATTTTGTATGTCCGTGCGTTTATTAACCGTATGATTTTTTGAGATATGAATCATTTCCTTAATCAACCGTTTGTTCCAATTCTGTTCAACATCTAAGATCTTTACATTGTCAAAATCAAACTTATGTCCCGTTGTCAAAGAATGCGAGCACAACGCTGATCTATCAGGATCATGTGATTTGACATCATATTTGTGACGTGCCAATCGTTTTTTAAGGTGTTGGGAGGATTGCCCAACATAACATTTAGAGCAATCGTTACATGGAACCTTATATATTGTGTTAATCTGGTCAAGTTTTGATGTTTTGGATTTGAGTTTAGAAAAAAGATCCCAAGTACTATGAGCGATTTTGTAAGTGACATTTACTCCAACTGTGGATAACAGATGTTTGAGTTTCTGCGATAACCCCTCAACAAAAGGGATGGAGCCTACTATCCTATTGTCTATATTTGAACTAACATTAGTGTTCCAGTTAATGCTGTTATAATATTTGTCGATGCGTTGAGATCTGAGATTCTGTATCAACTTGTGAGGGTACCCATTTTTTTTAAGAGTACTACTCACTAGCCTTAAGTTCTTTTTTCTAAACTTCGGATCCGCCAAGCCTATGCATCTATCGAAAAGTCCTATTGCCACACTCTTTTTAAACTGTATAGGGTGGTGTGAGTGGAAATTTATGTATCTACCCGACCATGTGCTTTTCCGATACCAATCAGTGGTAATACTGTTGTCCTCTCTTATTACCAAAGTGTCTAGAAAGCTAATTCTATAATTAGACTCTAGCTCATACGTAAACTTTAACCTAGGGTGGTAATTGTTAAATTTGTCAACCAAAGGTAGTATATGATCTTTATGTACGCAGGTCAGAATATCATCCACATATCTTTTATAGAGAATAGGTTTCGATAGTAGTGTTGATAAAACATGTTGTTCAAGATTTTCCATTACAAGGTTCGCTATTACCGGGCTAAGCGGTGAACCCATTGCAACTCCAAAAATTTGTTTATAGAAGGTTTCATTATATAAGAAGTAAGTAGAGTCTAAACACAGTTTAACAGCATCCACAAACTCCTTTTTACCAACATTAGTGTGTTTAGTGATTTCAGGCCATTTTTTTCTGACACAAGCTAACGCCAGGTCGGTTGGAATATTGGTGTAAAGTGAGGTAACATCTAATGATAAAAGCACATGGTCCGGAGATACCTTAATTCCTCTTATATCCCTAACAAAAGACCAAGAATCTTTAACATGGTAGTTGGATTTACCTATTATGTTGGAAAGAATGCCTGCGCAGAATTTGGCTAGTTTGTAGGTCGGTGAATTAATATTAGACACAATGGGTCTAAGCGGTACGTTAGCTTTGTGTATCTTTGGTAAAAAATAAATCTTAGGAGGTAGGGAATTGTGTGACTTAAGTGATTTACCCAGACAGTTGCTGATCTGTTCTTTACTGATCATGTGATTAATGAGATCATTAGTTTGTCTTTCTATTTTGTTGGTTAAGTCTTTGCATTTTAGGTATGTTTCAGTGTCATCTAACAGGGTATTAGCCTTAAGTGTGTATTCCTCTTTGCTCATTAGAACTGTCACATTCCCTTTATCTGCCTTCATAACCATTATGTTGGGATGATTTTTCAAAAAAGTTTTAGTATTGTCAAACCTAGATATATCCGTAGTAGAAATAGAATCAATTCTGTGTGTTTTGTTAATTGAATTGGTAATTTCATTAACCATTGACGCTCTGATTTTATCTTTAGTTTCGTTACCTATGCCTACGATAGCATTCTCTACAGAGCATATTAGATCAACAACAGGTATGTGATTATCATCGAACGGAACCCCGTGTTTGGGACCCAACGCTAGTTTCCGTTTATCAGTGATAACACCCTTCAATTCTCGGGCGCTTGCAACACATGGCGAGCGTCCTCCTTTTATCTAGCCTCCGTGAGTGATAAAGTGAATTTAACGCTAAAAACGGCATTTTTGAACGTCCCACGCGCCCCCTATATTTTGTAAAAAAATCGAATTGTTGCACGGAGACCTTTATTTCAGCGATATCTTTGATTTTTGCGGGTAGCCAACAGTTTTCGGAATTTTCGATTCACCCTAATGGATACCATAACCTAGCAATCGCGTGCTATTTGAAAACAATTGGTAACGCTCAATTTGACCGTAACCCAGGTGTAATCCGACCCAAACCCTGTATCGGTGGAAACGGGCGGGATCAGATCGACGGAGCCGAACGTAACCCGACTTTGACCCGATTCTGAGCCTCCATGGAAACGTCATTCCTCACGGAGATAAGCCCAAGCATTAAAAAAAAAAATTACCATGTGCTTTTTGAATGTTTTGGTACTTTTCAGGCATTTCTCGTTAGAACCGTTGACCGAAAAGATTCTTCAATAAACGGTATAGCAATTATTTTTCAGTTTTTTTTTCTTTTGTTACTGTGAATCCTCCTCTCTCGAAGTCCAGTCCCAGTTGCCAAAATTATCGCATAATTTTCGCGACGTCTAATCAAGTTCATCCAACAACATGAGTTCCAGGTTTGTAATGATTTCAAGTAATAACTACACGAAGTAGCATTTTTTGTTCAACAAAAAAAATAATCCAACGTTATTTCAGCTCCTCTGAAGTCCGTAACATCCTGGATCTTCCCGATGAAGTCTTGGTGGAAATTGTTTTACATCTCAATGCCAGGGAACGTTTGACACTGGCTGATTCTTGCAAGAGATTGAACAGTCTTGTATTTGGATATCGAGCGCTATTGAGGCAAGTATATCGCGACTTTTATTAGATGTGCAAATCGATTGAATTACATTTCTATTAGTGAATCGTTGTGGTGATTTGATCTCATGTTATCAGACCGAAGATATTTACTGATTCATAACGTGATCAGCTTTTGAACGAATTTCTTACGATTATTTATTGCAACAGAATTAACAATCTTGAATTCACATTTGCCTTGCTTCAGTGAAGCTATTTGGCAATAAATCTCTTGAATATTTGTTGTTTGTCGCCATTATATGACGTACTGTTTTGATACGCTTTCAGAGATTTGGATTTCTCAAAGAAAGGTGTTCTCACAACAGCGGCGCACATCCAG
Organism: Macrophya alboannulata; assembly: GCA_949628255.1. NCBI lineage: Eukaryota > Metazoa > Arthropoda > Insecta > Hymenoptera > Tenthredinidae > Macrophya > Macrophya alboannulata. Next base: position 26,905,213 of record OX451206.1, on the reverse strand, counting down.
CGGTACTTTAGCAGAGAAGCTACACGCCAGTTCATAATCAAAGTCAATGTGGAAAACGTTTACTGCATGAATGCTGGATACATGTTGAATCATTCAATCGGCAGAGCGATAAATCTAGTCGATATAAACATACATGGAACAAAATTTGGAGATGTCGAAATGCTGGGAAGGTTTCTAGCACCTTTATTACATCTCAAAAGATTGTCTCTCGATTGGCCCCAATCGAGAAATGCTGACCTTACCTCCAGCGGAAGGGTTTTACAGAAACCGTTTAGGAGGCTCACATATTTGTCTCTGGTAATACATATGCCTCACAGGGTGCTTCCTCCCGTTGTAAAATTGTGCCTGGAACTCGAGGAGCTTCGTATGTTGATACTACCAAACGAAAACTCTCATCTCAACTCATCGAGTTCAGAACCCATCAAATCAAAAAACCTTAAGGTTATTCAGTTTTCTGGGGGTCATCCAATTTCATTAAAGGACGATTTGATGGCTATGGTTCCGGATCCTGCTGAATGGACAGACTTTCACTTGATTGATTCACTGTCGGAAGGCTATCTTGGTATATTTTCATGACTGCCAATACTGGCAATCAATTGACTTGAGTTGATGAACCGATGTACTAGAACAGATTGTCGAATAGCTAATCGCTGATTTACAAATTACTTTTCAGAAAGAAGCGTAGAATTGTGTGATGAATTATCGAATGTCAAATTACTGTCGCGGTCCTTATCTTATTTAAACGTGGATGGTACCTACCATCACAAGATGGGCTGGAATCTGCTCTCCGACCGTCTATTGGAAAAAGTAATCACAATCACCCATGAAGATGTGCCGGAGAAATTCTGTTGTTTGAATGGTAATAGACATGGCCAGTCATGTCTGCTAAAAATTGAGGAGGCTAAGGTAGGATTATTGGTACTAGTAGACGAATAGTCATAACTTCCCATGAAAACCAGAGGTGCACAGTCTCGGTGTTTGAAATATTGAAATCCTTTTGAAATCGAATCGCGTTTAGCTGGGAAAAGCCGAATTTAGGTACGACAATTGAGGGATACATTGAAAATTGTTTTCTAAACTATGTCTCTTGTCAACTTCTCTATTCAAATGAATCGCTTGTCAAAGCAGAGACTTAAGTCAGAGATTGGTTTTTTCCTGGTCGTTGTAACGCAATTCATAATGTATATTTGTATATTTCTATATTACAATTGTATATTTCTAATGTTTCAGAAACTTTTGAAGGATCCCGAATATCAGGTTTCTTATTTACAATTCAATCATACCATAGAACATGATTGCGACGCACACTTAGGTGCGTCAGCCTTTCCTAATGTGACTGAGCTTGTATTTCACTGTAGAGGATCACCGAGTTGTAAGTCCATTACTTGTATCTGCTCAGTTGACAAGATTTCGTATTATTCATTTGTACAAATATTTTCATTTCCAAAAGTGTAGCTTTCAAACTGCTTTCAACTGACAATCTCAGAATATTATTTGTTTCATGGATTATATCGATGGTTTAGAATCAAAAATGCGTAACCCACAAAAACCGGAGTATAATACCATAAGGGCGTATCCCCAAGTTTAACACGGAAGTTCCATAAGAGAAAAATTGAGCAGTCTACAGCCAGAAGGGCGTAAGCCCACTACAATACTGCCAGGAAGACGGAACCCGCAAACAAAAAGAGGATCACATCCTTCTGGCTGTAAGGAGGCGATTTTAATCCGGAAAAAATTGATGAGTGATCTGCCAGACAGGCGTAACCCTCTTTTTTTTTTGCGGGTGACGTCTTTCTGGCAGTATTGTAGTGGGCTTACGCCCTTCTGGCTGCAGACTGCTCCATTTTTATCTTATTGAACTTTCGTGTTAAAGTTGGGGATACGCCCTTATGGCAGCAAGGTCATCAAAAGCCGGAAAACAGTTGGTCACGTCCTTCTGGTCCTAAGGCATCGATATTAATAGTCATCTTCTGTTCCTTTTGTTGAAAGTAATACAATTCCAATAATCTGCTTCACATTTAAGCAGCTACAACACGGCGTCAAAACAGGAAAATGCGCTTCAAGAGGCGACTGCGAAAAAAAGGTAGTATAGCACCTAAGGAAGAGGATGATACAACGAATCCTGAATCTTCATTCAAAATGCTGATTGAAAATACACCCCATGTTAAAAGTCTGACAATAAATTCTAGGTACGAGTAAAAAAAGGTTAAGCTGTAATATAAAGAGATGTGAATTATCTCTACGCGCAAAAACTTGTATTCTTTTTGAGGATGATTGAATCAGACATATGGGCGGCTATTCCTCGGGATTATTCGAATTCGAAACTGAAATCGAGAGCCTACTTTCTCAGGCAAAATCATTCTAGTCACTGTAAATCATAAATATTCTCACAGTGTAGATGGATTCGATTATATAAATGTGAGGACAATTTCTATTCGGTTTCAGGTTTTCGCAAGAGAGGGAATGGTTGGACTTAGATGCGCTGTATTTAATCCCGCGTTGGAAAAATCTTAGGGTTATCATTTTTATGGAAATACCAATGGAAAATGGGAACTTTCTTATTGATATCGGAAAGGAATGTCAAGAACTGACGGAAGTACAATTAATGTTCCCTCTCGATTTGCCTCACGAATATCGCTACGGCAATGAACTGGTGCAAATGCTTAATCACTCTAGATATTTGAGGAAATTTTCAATCGAGCAACGCGATATAGACAATATGTCTGAGGTGTTCAAAGCGCTTTCCAACAATGCAAAGATTGAGACGGTCCGTGTGAGGACTGACACCAAAAAATATGACTGCCTAGAGTTGATATCATTCATTGAACAAATGCTTCACCGATGTCCAGAGTTAACTGAATTCGTCATTACGGTTTCATCGGAGTTGAACGGCTTTGATGCCTATCTGATGTTCGATCTCGAAAGGTATGAATCGTTGTTTTATTACATCGACCGTATTAATCCGCATTTTTCAAGAATTCACTGACCAAATCGACGAATTCTTATCAATATTTTGATTTTTCAGAATCGTGGGTGAATTGAATCGTCCTAATCTCGTGTTTCTCGGACCTAATCACGAACTTCACCCAAAGATAATCACGAAGACACTGCAACGTGGTTCTGTCCCAGTCAATGGGATGACACTAAGCACCCTCGTCATGGAGTGTTAAGTCAAGGTGATTCCATGCGGCACCAAGTCTTGCAGCTGCAGAAATTCCATTCTGTTCATTAATCTTCCACTGCTGCTAATGATCATTCTTTGTTCTTCTTGCATCGCAGCTGTACAAATCAGCTGATATTTTATACTTTAATAACGAAATCCACCCTTTCTTTAAGTTTAAATGTTAAACATTAGTTGTATCTATGCGTAAAGTTAGGAGCTACATATTATGAACCAACATTTCAAACTGTCGATCTGACTTTGAGACTCTTCATGACGATTCATGTCTTTGATTGATCTCATTTTTCTACCGCGCGTTTGCATGTAAGTATATGCGACTTGAACATAATTTGTGTTTCTATTAATATTTCGTAAATGGTCGGGTTCAACGCCTGTACAACAACCAATACATACTTTTCAATTTTCTTCTGACTAGAAACCGTTCTTCGAAAATTTTGAATCTTCCGGCTCTGTCGTCTATTATCAAAGTTCTTCGATTCCAATCCATACGACAGAAACGAGAAATTATCGTCTACTCCGGACACGAATTCAACGGAAATAATTTTCATATTGACCTTCAAATTATACTGTAGGGCGCTTGCCCATTCATTTCCGACGAAGGTCACCTAATATAATGTTTATTACGAATAATTACAATCGCATTCCGCTGTTGTCTGCTACATGTCGATTATTATTGATCCAGGGGCTTAACTCCTTTCGGAAGGTAGCCATGGCGGCGTTAGAAACAAATCTAAAACTCACAGTTGTTATTTATGTCTATCGAAAAAAATCTGTAAATTAACGGCAGTTCTATGGCGCCAACGAAAATCTAATTTCAAAGAGGGAAACCCACGCAAACGTCTGCCCTAACCTTACTATTATCAATCTCTATTCGTTGACAACCCTCTTCGTTGGAATAAAGCGTTATTTTGTTATTAAATTGTCTATTCCGTATACTTATTTGTATGAACATTTATCATAGGTGGATTAGATTGTTTAATTACACAGGTATGTATATGGCTATGTTTAGTAAATTAATGACGTTTCTGCTTTACATTTTCGATAAATAAATCAACATTCCAAGTTTCGTCAATAATCATGTTGTTGTTATTTGTCCTTATTCATTTTTTTTTTCATCAAAACTGCACGTTTCATATGGTTTCATATGCATGTATTGTTTACTGCATTGTATAGGTTAAAGTGTCTCTTCGAGGTTATAGTTCTTTCTTCAAACAACCCCATCGCACACGTACAGTGTTTTACGGACTTGATTCTCGACCGTTGGGATAAGATTGGACGATTATATTTCCCAAACAAAGTCTCTGATTCCCCCGAGAGGTTACCCAGTAAGTTTTTATCCCTCCCTTTCCTCTTTTTATCAAGAATTCAACGGATTATGAATAAAATCCTAACCTAACCTAATTTCGTTTAACCGTGAAAAGATTCGAATTTCAAAATAAAAACAAGTATTCCCACGACTTTTAACACCACGTTTTTTCAACTCTGTAAAATCAAATTCAAATGCGAATTCGAATTAACATGATCAATACTCCTATTTTGTTTTTTTCATATTTCTCAGAAAACTGGATAAACTCTTCCCACAAAGATCGAGAATATTACATGGGGCTACCGCCCTTCCTAAGAAACATCCTCATAGGCATACCTATAGGGATAACGTTTTTAGACACGGTTGGATATGTGGCTAGAGTCGAAGGTGTATCGATGCAGCCGGCTCTCAATCCGTTAATAGAAGAGGAAGATTATGTTTATTTAAATCGATGGGCTATTAGAGGATACAGGATCGATCGTGGGGATATTATCTCGTTGAACTCTCCTAAGTATCCTAATCAAATACTTATTAAAAGAGTCATTGGACTGCCTGGTGACGTCGTCGGGACCATAGGATACAAAGCTGAATTCATACAGGTTTGATATGATGATTTGAAGTGGTCAGAGAAGGGCGAGAATTGAGTAAACGCAATTATATTAGACTACAGAACGTTGTTTGTATGGAAAGAAGCATTTTTATTTTTAGAAGCAAGAAAGACATGTCTTGTATTTTCTAGAACATTTTTTTTTAGCGAAAATTAACAGTTTTTGTACTAAAAACTTGTCTCGTATATTTTTTAAAACATGTTTTACCTGAGGAAACAATTTTTTTTTTTCATTTAATAAACATGTGTTCAAAATTACATTGTTGGTGATTGAAAAACATGAATTACGCAATAAAATGCATTGCTTTGAACTTCCAGAACATTCTTTGCATCAAAAACCATGTTTTGTAGTTGAAAAAACTCGTTTCACATCAGAAAACTCATTTTTTGTGATTAATTAACATGTTTTGTATTCAAGAACACATCTTTAGTATTGAAAAAACATGTTCTATGCAAATAAACTCAACATTTGTATTTAAAAAACCGTTTTTGTATTAAAGAAAAGCAAAGATTCATATTCAAAAATCATGTTTTACGCTAGAAAATTCATTTTTTGTATCAAAAAAACATAGTCTCAAACCAAAAACCCTATTATTGATTATCCACAAAACAATTTTAACATCCAGAAATCTTCTTCTACAATAAAAACGAACTAATTTCACGTCTGAAAAGCTTTAAAACTGTTTATCCAGGTCCCAGAGGGTCATTGTTGGGTGGAAGGTGACCACACCGGTCAGTCTATGGACTCGAATAGCTTCGGTCCAGTATCCCTTGGTTTAGTTACCGCAAAAGCGACGTGTATAGTCTGGCCTCCAAATCGTTGGCAATATCTCCACCCAAAAATTCGCGATCACAGATTGCCTCTGAACATTCTAAGGTCTGCTGCCTAGAAATCCAAACCAATCAAAATGCGAGCAGTAAGTTTCGTAAAACGTGTTCAATGGGACGTCCCAGGAACAGTATTCAGACACGGGATGTGTATCGGCGACGTAGACAACGATGGAGACAATGAACTCGTCGTAGGAACGGCGGAGGGAGAGTTATACATTTTTAAAGTACCAAAAAAAGCTTGAAAAAAAAGTTCTTCAAAAGAACTAACGCAGTCTTTAATCTTTTAAAGCCTCCCCGCTTGTTTCAGGGCTGTGATTTGTGGCAGAAAATAACCGGCCTTGGTCTAATAACTTGCCTCACCATCGGGGACATATTTAACTGTGAAAGAAACGCCTTAGTTGTTATTTGTGGGGACGGATGGGTCCATATATTCTACAGCCCTCGTCCGGTAAACCCAGCCGCTGCCTCTTTAGGCTCTCTAGGAATTCTGGCCTCTATGAAAGAGGCGGTGTCTCAAGAGCAGTCCAATCCCGCTTCTGGTTGGTTTAAATGTGTCTAGAGTTGCTCTCATTTAGATCTCAAGACTAAACTCAATCTTAATAATTGACTTTTTATTTTCTCTATGAAACTATGAGCAGTTCCGACCAGCGTGGACGCAGCGACTGGCATGAGCAGCATGATAAGTTCCATCGGGTCAGACCAGTTGGAAAATAACTTAGAGTCGAGCGAACCTTCCGGAAAAATGGAGTGTGTTTACGTTCAGAGAATACCCACTAATACTAAAGTCGTGCTTTTGGCTGATGTCGACAAAGACGGAGCGATGGAAATGATCCTAGGACTCACGGACAGAGTCGTTAGATCTTATAGATGGTCTAGCAACGCCGAACTCGGCACTGGCAGGCTCGTGGGACTTAATAAATGGGAATGTACTGACCAAATCGGTACAGTTACTTTACAGGTAGCTAAGATACTGAAGAAAATCAATAAAAGATTGAATTTTAATCGACAGGAATCAATTTTAGAGACCTTTAACAATTTTATTCACTTGTTTGGACGCCTGACAGCCTTTCTCGAACAGATCTGTGCAAAAAAAGAGGACACAGACTGATCTTTACGTTTTTTCATTTATTTACAGCACACGGGTGACGGGACTCCGACTTTGCTCGTAGCGCAGCCAGGGGGAACGTTTATGAGGATAAAATGCAGTCCTGAGGAGATAAATATCAACGAAGCAGATTCTTCTGAGACTCGTAGCGAGGTGGCTGCGAGTTGCGTAGATTACCAAACACTGGGAATATCGAGAATGCGAAATCCGAATATATCGACAGAAATAATCGGAGACCTAGAGCCGGGAAGACACGAGTTTGTGTCTTCCTTGGATTGCGAAGTGTCGAAGTATCAGACTGACCAAAAAACCGCTTCTCTGAAGAGGCAGCCCTTCTCCGACGATAGTCAGCTCGGTTTGAACCAGTTCAAAGCAGCCTCTCTCGAGTTTAGAAGAAATTTTTCTCAACCGGAGATGAGGAAAGCCAGTCTTGATGCAGCGGAGCATTTTAGAAAGAGGGAATTCACTGCGCAGCTTAACGAAACTGTTCGATGTTATCCGAGGTACGAATCCCCAGGGATTGACGCCGTGGATGGAAATCTTGTAGGCGGCAACGTCGTTCTTGGCGAATTCGAACCTGAGATAGAGAAGAAATCCGTGCTCCCAACTCTTAAAGACTTCTCGCCTGCTTTGGGGGGAAAAGAAAATAACAACACTGTGGGTGGAGAAAAGAATGAGAAAGAGGAGGAAAATGAAACGGAGAATAAATCTGAAAGTAAAAAAGGGAAAACTTACGCCTTGGCAACTTTGGACGGAACTATAATGCTCGTACAGGACGAAGTCATTCTCTGGTAGATAATTACCTTGTAAAAAGACTCGATTCATTTAAGATACGCTCCGTGTGGGATTACATGACCTTTTCTTTGCAGGGCGATGCAAGTCGATCACCAAATATTCGCGTTGTGTAGATTAGACGTGACTGGGGATGGAACTGACGAGATTGTGGCCTGTGCTTGGGACGGACAGACTTATATACTAGATCAACGGAAGAACAGCGTTCGTTTTCACTTCGAAGAGCCTGTACGAGCTTTTTGTACAGGAAAATACAGCATCGCTTCTGGGTCCTCGAGTCCCTGCCTGGTCTACAACACTTTTCAGAACAAAGTAGGGATTGGAAAAGTCGATTTTTTGATGATAAAAAACGATTTCGAAGTTTAATCAGCGATTTTTCTTATTTTGCAGAATTTCTGATCGTTAAATTTATTTTACAGATATTTTTATACCACGATGTTATTTTACCTAGTATGATGGTCAGTTCGTTGGACGCTGTTAATGAACTTGACGAAAGTGAGAAAAAAAATTTAGACGATTTGCTGAGTAAGGATAGTTCTATGGAAAAACAACACAAGATGCAATTATTGACCGAATGGTTGCTTTATGGGGGTCATTTTAATTGAGGAATGTTAATTTGTGGATAAAAGTGGTTAAAGTTATTTAATAAATGCGAATTATAGTGTTAAATATATAATTTCAACAGTTATTGCCCGTTTTGTATTATGCATTTGATTTTTGAAGCCTTAATTGCCCAAGGAATGAATATACATCAATATCTATGTATACTTCTAATACTAAATCCGTCTTATTTTTTATATTATTCTTTCTAATCGCATAATTCTTCGAATGTTTATAGATTTACTGTTCAGTTTTTGCCTTGTGGTAATTGAAAACCGTAAAAATATGGCTACGAGTTTAAACAATAATTCAAATCTACACCCGCTAACGGCCCGCTCTTTATTTGCGGCAAACCTAGTTCCGTAAATCGCCATGATACGTATACGTATGTATGTATGTACACAGCATTGAATCATTTTATACGCCTGATGTCAAATGCTTAGGGATGTCTGTGTGATGTGCGGGTTGCGTGTAATAAGGCACGAGATGGCGCGAGTTTTTTAAATGATAAGATGATTTTGGATAGCGGAGCATTGCAATGGGTTGAAAAACGCCTGAAACTCATTGATTTATTGAGAAGAATGGCATATGTTGTTTAGTTTGTATATTTTTGCCGAAAACTCATAATGAATGGACATTTTTTTTTTTTTTTTTTTCATTATCGTCAAGAGTCTGAATAATTCTATGGATTCAACAGATTATTGTATGATTTTTTTTTTTTAAGTGAAACTTCTTTTGGCAGGGGACCGAAAATTTTCAAGTGCAACGAAAAGTGTAAGATTGACATACACTGGAACCTTGCTATAAGGTCCGACTCGGGGGGATAGGGGTGTAAAATTCCAAGAAAAATCCTTCTAGCGCGAGCCACCACTACTCACCGAAGCTCCGCCTCCGACTAGCGAGCGCGCGTTCTAAAAACAGTAGTGGGAGCGTATACGTTCACTACACACGCTCGCGATACTGATGCACTTGTGTTGTAGCGCTGGCGGGAGTAGCGCTGGGGGGGGGGACTATCTCGCCCAAGTGGGGGAAGCGTGTTGTCGTGCATCTCTCTCTAGCTGGCGGGGAAAGATCTTATGGTGCAAAAACCTTTCGCCAAGTACATTATACAAAAATGTCTTTATACAAAAAAGTATTGAAATCAGATCTCATTGCCAAGTAGGTGATATGAATATACAAAAATGTCGTCTTCATACAAAAAAGTATTGAAATCAGATCTTATTGCCAAGTGGGTGATATAAGTTCGAGAAAATGACATTTACTTTATCTTGAATTATTAATAATTATGCCTCAAAATTTTTTTTTACAGTATTTTCATTCTGCTACATGGAACCATGATGGATACGGTCAGAAGCAATGGAAGCTTCCATTGATTTTTTGAAAAGAAAAAAATTTGGAGGTAGTGGTACTTGGCGGGCATTTATATTTTCTTGTAATTTCTACAAAAATGCCCGCCAAGTACCACTACCTCCAAATTTTTTTCTTTTCAAAAAATCAATGGAAGCTTCCATTGCTTCTGACCGTATCCATCATGGTTCCATGTAGCAGAATGAAAATACTGTAAAAAAAAATTTTGAGGCATAATTATTAATAATTCAAGATAAAGTAAATGTCATTTTCTCGAACTTATATCACCCACTTGGCAATAAGATCTGATTTCAATACTTTTTTGTATGAAGACGACATTTTTGTATATTCATATCACCTACTTGGCAATGAGATCTGATTTCAATACTTTTTTGTATAAAGACATTTTTGTATAATGTACTTGGCGAAAGGTTTTTGCACCAGAGGTGCTTTTGGGGGGGATTTCATTACTTTTTGTATCATCTCGATTCGTACCAAGTCTTGTTCATGATGAATTGTATGCAGAATTGTATAATTTATACAAAAGAAAAAATTATACATTTTCAATTCGAAAAGGGCAAATGGTCATCTGATGGCGCTTAGAACGTTATGCCAGCTACAAACCTGGGCTTGTCTGTTTCATTGCTATACGTTTCGATGAGCCATGTGTAAATATGAACAAGAAAATCACCATATTGGCAGTTATAATGCGGTACTGGCTAAAAGTAGCTTTTCTTTATAACAAATATGCACTATACTTCTGAACTCTGTGGATTCGAAATCTAGGTAGAATCAATCACTCTGTAACTGTGATGCAGGGAATATTTGAAGATCGGCCTTATATGAATGTAGAATTGAAACGAAATTTGCCCAAAGATTAGTTTCAACATGAAGAAACTACGGCGACGATTCTATATCAAATCAGAAATTATAATGTGGTAAATAGTGTTTATGAATTCAGTCATGAATCTTAGTCTGCTGGTAACAATGAAAAATTATCTATATACTTCTGATATTCATTACATCAAAATATTAGAGACAAAAGACAGTTGATCGCTGGCTTCAATGGAAATAAATAGCACTCAGGATGGCCCCTAGAACTTTATACCTTGTCGTACTATCGGATCATAATTCACATTTTTGGATTCTTATAAACTATTCTTGTCATTGGATATGAACGGTTCACCTAGCACGGTGATGTTATAATAATAGTACAAAGTCATGTGATTGTAAAAGGATCAAACGGTATTATCTTCTGCTTTCTCATTTACTTATGAGTTCTGAATTGTGACTTGTGAAGGGGCAATATATTTGTAAACTCAGCAGTTGCAAGTGCAGTGTTCATTGACTGTCCCATTGATCGGAAGGCAAAGTAGACTACAACGGCTCTAGAATTTAGTTACTGAAAAATTACAGAAAACATATAGTGAAAACGAGAGAACGATCAATATAAATTGACAGAAATCTGAACCTATATCAGACCGAGCGTCACCAAGCTCGAATGTACTACCTACATCTGAAACGTGAGGAACAGTCTGAAAATAGTGTTTCTTTGATTTGAAGATATGAATATTCCTATCGCAACTCAATTGAATTTTGTGTGAAGCTCAATTTCTATAGATCATAAAGCTATCATATAAATTGGAAAAAATTCTGCTACAACAAATCTATTTATAGTCTTCAAATAAATATATAAATATACAGTCTGTAAAAATAGTGTTTACCGCGAGCCGGACTTGAAAAATGTATAAAAAAATGTATGTTATCGATAATCATGATCGATGCAAAAAATAATACACACAACTTCAATGGTTATAGATATGTATAGAGTCACACATGTTACTGTGGCGGGTTACATTTTTAAACTTTCGAATATTAGGTGCTATGCGTAGTCTTCAATCAAGGTATACCTATATTCGCACGAATCTCAGTCAACTATTTGTTCGTATCGTACTACTATTTGCCTCCTATTGCTGCATGATCGCATTATAATTAGTAGCTGAAACATAAAAACTCTTACCATGGCCCACACATCCTACACGGTGCACAATATCTGATTTACACTTATAATGTATAAAGCCACAAGACACACATCTGACAGTTTGATAGTCACTCTTCATAACCTGAAAACTTGCAATTTCATGTCAGGAAAAAATGGGGCAACTTGATGTAAATTTTACAGTTTAATTTTCAGGCGTTAGAATAATAAATAGCTGAATAAATTTTTGGTATTACTACCTATAGTTTAAAAATTGAAATCATCACGCAGACGAAATATTTCCTTCCTTCCTTTTAATTGGTTATCGGTTATTTTTTGTAGACGAAATATTTATACAACGCCCCTAGACTATTATATTCGTGGCTAGACCAGCGAAACTTTGCTTACAATGATCTACGTAAGCATGATAATTGTTGTCTGCGCCATCTGCCTTCATTCGCTGAAACGAATGTTGTATACACACACGTCAACACAAGGCCACTTTGCTGTAGTGTATTAGTATGCACGGTCACTCTATTCCAGTGGCCAAGAAAAGAAGGGACGCCTCTCTATGTTATTTGTATAGTCATAAAATACATCGAGTATCGCGGAGAACACGTATGGGAAGACGAAAATTCTTGGTCGAACTGAGCACTTGTAATTTCTAGAAAAATCATAATTTCAGTCACCGAGCACCGATCGCATTGATCTTGGTATTGGATAAAAGCTGCTTAGACCCTCATTCTATAGATAAATTGATAGTCTCCAGGATGTTACAGAATACGGCGAAATATTAAAAACATTATACTATTATTACCCCCACTCCGCCGGAGTGCAGTGTCTCCGGTATAGAGACTCGTTCGAGCCTCACGCCGCGCGCTTAAAAATTCTTTTTAATGTACTTGGCGCGAGACTCTACCGAGTCTCTTGATATCGCGAGACCTTATAGCGAGGTTCCAGTGTATACCTATGTATACCTGTATAAAATATACATTTATATCTATATGTATTACGGTGGTCCTTATTTACGGTGTTTTTTAAATATCTTGCGGACAAGGTGGAAAAAGTTTGCAAATAAATTCAAAAAAAAGTACCCAAAATTTGGAGTCTACAGGTCAACTCAAAGTACTGCCTATAAGGCAGCGAATTTCCCCATTTGATTTACATGGAAATTCGGGCTCACTCCATTAATTTTTTTTTTCCTGTCTAAATAGTGCTTCGAAAAATCTGAAATTTGGTATACGTCTTTCCTATAGTCATAGGTATTCAACAAAAAATTGGGCGATTTTTTGGAAAAAAAAAGTTTATCCCTGTACGGAAGACGTGTGCCAAATTTCACTGCCTTGTAGGCAGTACTTTGAGTTGACCTACAGACTCCAAGTTTTGGATAACTTTTTTTTAAATTTATTTGCAAACTTTTTCCACCTTGTCCGCAGGAAATTTCAAAAACACCATAAATAAGGACCACCCTAATACCTATACATAGATAGATATACATGTAAGTCTTATTTTTTTTTTTTTTAAGTAGAGGCGATTTTTTGTGATGAAGTATTGTAAAAATCGGGAATATAGGCAAATAGATTCTATTTATAATTACTTGCATTTATTTGTTTTTCTTCATAAGCTATTTAAAAAATTTCTTTTCCCTCGATTTGCAATAATTCGAAATCACGTCTTCTTCTTCTTCTTCTTCTTCTTCATTTCAGTCATTGAAAATAATATAATCATGCAATTCAAATAAGACAGAAGTCCGAAAATTGAAAAATAAGAAAAAAGAAAAAAAACGTTGAACGTAAAATACATTTTTTCCCAACTTTTCCATTGGGAGATTAATAATCGAGCTTCGAAATTCTTCATTTTTCTTTCTTATTTCTTAAAACATTTTTTTTTTTTCGTATATTATTAATATTATACTTACTATGACAGTATTTTTTGTTCTGTGCTTTTTATTAAAATAACGAGAAAAAATAATATAATAAGAATAATAAAATTTAGATCGTTCGTAGGTGCTTCAAAATTCTAATTTGCATTGCAATTATGGCAGGGTAGGTAGGTAGGTGTATAGGTAGGTATGTTATAGGTATACATATTTAATCAATATTTCACAAGATTATTATTATAATTAAGTGTACAGTAATAATAATAATAATGGTAATAATAATAAAATAATAATAATAATTATTATTAAATTAGCTATATTCAACGCTTATATTCTATTCGTAATAATATAATATAATATACTATAATATATGTATGTATAGTACCTATATTCGCATTTATAATAAGTATATTATTACAGTGCGTAATTGGAAGTATAAAACAATATTATGTGATCGCTTCTTTTTTTTTCATTCTTTTTATTTTTTATACTATTTTATTTACTGGACGAACTACGCGTAACAATCTGTCCCGAATTATATTCCTATTATTATTTCTATTATTATTATTATTATTATTATTATTGTATTATATTATGCGTACAACAAATTATAATACGTAAGTATAGGTATAATTATATCTACGTATATGCAACGTTAGTCTTCTTTCACATATAATAATAATAATAATAATAATAATAATAATAATAATAATAATAATAATAATAATAATTCAGTAATGAAGTTTATCATCAATTTGTTGATTTTTTTTCTTTGTTTTCAGATTTTCAATAGTTTTTATTTTTATTTTTAATTTTTTTTATTTTCTCAAGTTTTCTTCACTTTTATTTAGTTGTCATTTATTTATTTATTCATTTTTTTCTCTTCTATTTCTATTTTTCTCTCATTATTTGTTCTGCTATATAAAGTATGTAGGTATAGGTATAGGTATAGGTATACGTAATTTCTTTCTGTATGATTAATCGCGTTACAAAGTTCTCTTTTGTTTATTTTTTTTTTTTTTTCTTTCGTCTATTTTTTTTCATTTGTATGATTTAATTATGCTTATTATTATACTATAATTATAAATCGTAATTTATTCATCTTTCTTTCTTTCTTAATTTGTCTTTATTTTATTTTTATTTATTTTTTCTTTATTTCTCTTTCCGCCGATTATCATTATTATTATTATCATTATTATGACCTCCAAGATTTCTGCATCTGCAGAAATGAACTTTGGCTACCCGTAGCTCCGAAACGATCGGTCCTAGAGGAAACTTTGGTGCACGTTTTTTGTCGCCACAGCCATTATCTAGATACGCATTTTTCAATTTTTTCTTTATCGATACATCTAGACTTGTTTTTCAATGAAATGAGGCTTTGGCCATCCGTAGCTCCGAAATGGTCCGTCCAAGACGAAACTTTGTTTGACATTTTTTGTTGCTCTATCGATTATCTAGATACGCATTTTTTTGTTTATTTTTTATCGATGCATCTGCACCTGTTCTTTACTCTTGAAATGGTCGGACCTAGAATCGAATTCGTTCCACATCTTTTGATAATATCAATTATCTAGATACGTATTGACGGAAAACATCCACTGTGACGAAAGGATAGCCGGTAGTTGACTCCAATCTCTTTTAGAAAGAAAATGTCAAATTTGAATTTTTAAAACAAGTATCCCCATAGGAAATTTGTTTGTGCACCTTTTTTCCGTTTGAACAAAGTTCTAGCTTTCGTCGTTCCCAAAATAATGTGAAAAAATAAGATTTTTTGCAGACGAAAAATATTTCTTTCTTTCTACTTCAACTCGTTCTAATTCCTCAGATATCCCGAATTTACCTCAAATTTGGATCAATCGTGTGTCAAACTATTCTGAAGCTGGTAAAGTAACTGAATTTTTTTGTTTCGTAATCAACAAAATTATTCAATTTTTTCTGGGTAATTACACACATCGCGTTTAACAGGTCCAGATGCATCGATAAAAAATAAACAAAAAAATGCGTATCTAGATAATCGATAGAGCAACAAAAAATGTCAAAGTTTCGTCTTGGACGGACCATTTCGGAGCTACGGATGGCCAAAGCCGCATTCCATTGGAAAACAAGTCTAGATGTATCGATAAAAAAAAATTGAAAAATGCGTATCTAGATAATGGCTGCGGCGACAAAAAACGTGCACCAAAGTTTCCTCTAGGACCGATCGTTTCGGAGCTACGGGTAGCCAAAGTTCATTTCTGCAGATGCAGAAATCTTGGAGGTCATATCATTATTATTATCATTATTATTATCATTACTATTATCATTATCATGATTATTATTATTATTATTTGAATTTAAAACAATTTTTTTGCCCGCTCACGTTTACTTCCACTTAATTTTTATTCATTTACTTAATTAATCACTTACTTACTTCAAGTATGTATGAATTCTCTCTATTATTATGTTGTATTGTAGGTATATTGTATATTATTCAAATAATAATTATAATCAGCATTGTATAATTATTATTATTACCTTATATATGGACCTTTTAGTTTAATAATAATAACCATTCCTCAAATATATGTGTGTATACAATAATAATAATAATAATAAAAATAATAATAATAATAATAATAATAATAATAATAATAATAATAATAATAATAATAATAATAATAATGATATCAATAATAATAATAATAATAATAATACAGTAGAATCCCGATAATTCGTAACGTCAAGGGACCTGACCGATATTACGAATTATCGGGATTTACGAATTGTCGGGATTACGAAATATCGGGGTGAAAAAATAAAATTACGAATTATCGAGATCAGGCAATAGAAAGAGTTTTGTGCATCACACGGTTTGCATTTTTGGAACTCATTGTCTCAACTGTATAAAGAACTGAAGTGGCATGATGTTAAATGGTACAATGTAAACATCGCGGCTCAACGGGAAGAGTCGGGAGTGCCAGAACAGCCTAGCCCATTACGAATTATAAGACGTTTGGGAAGCCCAACTACGATTTATCGGGATTCAGAGTCGAAAATTTATTACGAATTAACGACCGAAATGCGGACCGAAATACACTGGAACCTCGCTATAAGGTCTCGCGATATAAGATCTTTCCCCGCCAGCTAGAGAGAGATGCACGACAACACGCTTCCCCCACTTGGGCGAGATAGTCCCCCCCCCCCCCCCCCAGCGCTACTCCCGCCAGCGCTACAACACAAGTGCATCAGTATCGCGAGCGTGTGTAGTGAACGTATACGCTCCCACTACTGTTTTTAGAACGCGCGCTCGCTAGTCGGAGGCGGAGCTTCGGTGAGTATAGTGGTGGCTCGCGCTAGAAGGATTTTTCTTGGAATTTTACACCCCTATCCCCCCGAGTCGGACCTTATAGCAAGGTTCCAGTGTACATTGTTTTCTTACGAATTACCGCGATTTTTTCAAGGGACCGACTAGTAATTACGAATTATCGGGATTTTCACTTTATCGGGAGTACGAAAAACCGGGATTCTACTGTAATAGTATTTACACTATAATCGATCTTTTTTTTTTTTTTAAATTCATACTACAGAGCGTTGCTTTTTACTATTTTTTACTTTTTTTTCATAATTTATTTTATTGATCCATTTTTTTCATTTTTCATATTCACGTTTTTTTAAGAATCGTTATTGTATAACAAATTACGAGCGAATCTCACTTTAGATAATTAATATAGGTATTTATGAACGATGATTAATATTGTAATATTATACATTATATTGGTTTATTCAAATCTTTTTCTAATCAGCCATAGCGCGGCAATTTCAAATTCGTTCGATATTTGAAATTATATTTGAACCAAATTGCACAAGTTATCGCGTTTTAAACCCACTGCACAAGTTCGAGATCCAATTATTTTAAACCACTGCGCAACTATAATTTGAAATTCATTATAAAACACAGACGTCTGATGCTGACGGAGATGGATGGATCTATGATTTAGAATAGATTTTCCATTTTTTCTTTTTTATCGGTAAAGCATAACAAATCCGATAGTGAATTTATTCGAATCTTTAAATAGTCGGACAATAATATTTCATACGAATTATTATTTCACTAATTAGTTATCGGGTTTTTTTTTCGAACAGATTTATTCAATTTTTGTTTTTTTAAACTTGAAGTAAACCGCGATCGAGCCAATGGAACAATAATAATTATCTATGGAAATGAAACGATCGATAATATTATTTATTAATAATCTCTATATACGTATTTGTTCTTTTTTTTTTTTCTTTTTTATTATAACTTGATCAAAGTAAATGTAGATAAAATCAAAAAAATAAAATTAAGAACAGAAAAATAATCAGCGAGACGTAGAATTCCACAATTACCAATAATACTATAATGATAATAATAATAAATTCAATATTACAATATATAATTATTATAAATAAATATCGAATTTTATATACTAAGAAACTAGTTAAGGTTAAGAGCGCGTTTAACAAACCAGATGACAATCATCCTAAACTTTTTTTTTATTTTTATTTTTTTCCATATTTTTGTTATACTGCAAATATGGCGTCACTGTGATGTCGGAGGGATAGGATATATTTTCATACACATCCGACGGTCGTAAGACGTTTAAAAATCTACGATATTTACGTTTTTCGATCATGCAGGTCCTAGCAAAGTTGCCAAAACTTGAATTTTCGAAATATTGGAAGGTACCTCATAGATCACGACGGCTAAAGTCGCGAAGTGGAGCACTCCATGACGGCCATATTGAATTTCTAACAGAACTAAATTCTTGTGAATTCTTTTTTCTTGGAATTGAATAAAAAATTCGAATCTTATTTCTTTCTGGGCATGCAATATGAATAAAGAAGTATTCCATCGGCTCGTAATAAAAACGAATAATAATTATGATGATAATATTAATAATAATAGTAATAATATGACCAATAATAATGAAATAAACTCTTTGAAGAAAATGATGATCATTTAATCACGTGCATTTACCTATACACAGATATACATAGAATACGATTACGGTGATATAAAAATACTAATAACAATAAGCACATGTTACAAGAAGGTATAATATTATATCGAAACAACAATCAATCAATTAATTAATTAGTTAATTAATTAATTATCGGAACAACTGAATTAATTAAATAATCAATAAATTTACTTACTCATTTATTTCTTTCTTTCTTTAATGATTATTATTATTTATATTTCACTTAATTCAAATACTATAGTAGCTGGTAAATTTGCAATAATTAATATTTAAATTTGGCAGTTATATTGTCTCTCTAGCTATTTGCTTTCTTTCCATTCCATTCCATTCCCTTCTTCCTCCTTACTTTTTGTTCTTTTTCTTTTTATTTATTTATTTTTTATTTCATCATCTCGTTACTGTAGGTATGTGTATAGGTATTGAGGTTTCGATCACTATCATTATTGATATTATTATTCTTAGTATTATTATTTTTATTATTATTGTTATTATTATTACTCGTCTTCTTATTCTTCTTCTTTTCGTCCTCGGTATATAAGACACGACGTCGCATCACCTCACTGTGTATAGATTACTTTAATTTATTTTTATTTCATTTTATTTATCTTACTTTACGTTTAGAACTTGAGTAGTTATTTATTTATTCATGTATGTATGTATGTATGTATGTATGTATGTATGAACGAATTCTTCTCACAACCTACCCCATATTTATACATACAATATATAAACCTCCTAAGCATCTATCCGTTATACTTATGTATTAAGTCATTTTTTAACTATCTTGGAAGATTTTTTTTTTCTATATTTTATTAATTTTATTTCAGTTTATCTTTTCATTTGGTGACGGGAGTTTGTTTGTTTATTTATCTATTTATTTACCTCTATTTCTATTTTTTTTTTTTTCTTTTTTTTTTCATTTTTTTTTTCTATTATCAATTACAGGTGTCTTTTAGCGCAAATTATATTCATGTATATTGTATAACGTTTTAAGAAATTTTTTCCATCTTATGTGTTTATTTATTTTTTTTGTTTATCTTAATATTTTTTTGTTCATTTTTTAAAAAAATAAATCTCGCTGTCGCAACGTCGAAGAAAATTTCTTTATTTATTTATTTTTTTTCAGAAAAGACAATTTTTTTCCTTTTTTTTTTATTCATCCCATTTCTTTCTCTTTTTTTGTCTAGATTCGTTCAAAATCTTCGTAGTTTATTTTTTATTTTTTTGTTGTTCCATTATCGAGAAAAAAAAAAAAACAAACAGACCAAAACTACTCAGTACAGCGATGGAACAGTGAGAGAGAGAGAAATAAAAAAACAAAAAACAACCGCTACAAAGATTATCAAAGAATTTCTTTCAGAATTATTCAAAATTATCTATTAGAAAAATTTGGTGCTAAGGAGGTAAATACAATGGAATCAAGTTATACTAAATTAAACTAATAAAGAAAAAAATAATCATAATAATGACCATCGTCATATCATATCATTGCACATGTGTATATTAATAATAGTAATAATAATAATAATAATAATAACAGAATAATAGAACTACTAATACAAATACCTAGAATTTAAGAATTCCTTTTTTTCCCTATTAAAAAAAAAATCAAAACAAGGAAGAAAACAAAATAAAATTAAAAAAGAAAAAGAAGCTATTGCCGCGTATCTTTTCTCTTCCTAGGAGAAACAAAAATTGCTTCCTCGGAGGTAAAATAATAATAATAATAATGATGAATTTTTCCTTAACATTTAGTCTCTAGGGTAGTTTTCCTTGTTTTTTGAGTGCACCTAGCCATTACACTACTATTCCCTAAAATATCACCAGCAATAAACTTTTCAACTCTTGTAGGGCTTATTTTTCCCCCTGACTTTTCATCTGTCGGTGTGAATACAGTCTGTTGTCCGACTTCATCAAGGGATAATATCTCAGTACCCGTTGGGGAACAACTAGTTGTAGTCCCTTCGCTGGTTGGCGAAGTTACGCAGCTATCACCTACGCTCTTGCTTCTCGGTGTTGATGTATTAGATTTTTGAAATTGTTGGATATTCAGAGAGAGACTAGCCTGGATAGTCGATTTTTCCATAACGGAGTCTCTCGCACTTTCGCAGTAAGCCATACGACTGTTTCCAAAATTTGATGGGCTCCTTGATCTCACAGCTCTCAAAGGACTTTCAGGACTCGTCGGCGATGTACTAGATAGTATCTTTGAACTTGCCGCTAATCTGCTAGCGCAAGGAGAGTACTTGGACAAATTAACTGTTATCTTGTCGGGTTCAATTGTCAGAGAAGATCGACTGAGTTTTTTGAAGGGACTGGCGGATGGTTTTTTCTCTCTTTTATCATAAGTCTTCGATTTATCGGAATTTTTGTTAACAGAAGAGCAATTCTTCGCCGATATTTTACACCTCTTTTCCTTCGATGTTAGAGAACAGTTTTCTGAGTTTGTTTTGCAGTTTTTAGAACAGTTTTGACCGCTGGTTTTGTTCCTAGATTCATTGTCGATACCCGGTGTTTCTATGGAGTTGTAATTGGTCTGATGTTTGAGCTTAGTTCCTCTGAAGATTTTATCGTCGTCGTTAACCGAAGTACAAATATTTCCCGTTGAATTTCTCGATATTTTACTATCACAAAAATGCGGACAAGTTTCTATCTGGATTTTAACTATGCTGAAGTTGTTTGTCTCAATGTTTTCCCCCCCTCGATTATCCAGGTTAATATCTTTGCCGGAATTACAGTGTTTAGAATTTTTTTTCGCGTTAATATCATCGAATTTTTTAATCCTTTCGTTATCCAGCCCGTTTTCGATCGTTCTTTTCTCTATTTTTGTTTTTAATTTATCAACGGCAGAGTTTTGAGGTTCTTTTATTCTCCTCTCTGAGACTGAGGTACATTCTCGAGCGCAGTTTACCGGCTGAACTACTCCTCCTTTGGTTTTTTGTTTATCTGTTGAATAAACAGCTGCTGATTTTTCCTCGTGGAAATAGAAGACTTCGTCGTCGTTTGACATCGGTGATATCTCCTGGTCACAGGGAAGAACGAGGCCTGTCTCCCCTGCGGAGGGCGATTGCTATAGAAGCTTTTCTGTCGGGGACGTTGTGGATATTGAACTTGTTGTGTTTGAATTATTTGAGACCGAATGGTGGCCCGGATTTCCTACCCTCACATGACCACCTCCAACTCCACCTCCGCTTACCACTCCTACTCCTATCACTTGCCCCCCCTGACCCTGGGAGAGGCTCAGTCGCCGTCAGTTGACCAATTCTACACTTACAAACTGCTTCAAACGCTCCAAATACTGATTGTAGAGCTCGACGTCGTTGTGACCTGCACCCTGAAAGCCGAAAACCCAATTTTTCAAAACCTAGAAGGAAAGGACCCAGTATCTGTACTTATATAAAAACTGTTTCAGTGAAACTCAGTGAAACTGGAGTATGTTGTATTTCAAACCATGCTGATTAAAAGTCTCCATGGACCAAGCCCTCTAAAGTCAAGGGTTTCCAAGATATTCAAGTATAAAGTTCGAGTAACTTGGTTAATAATCATGAATAACTTGGAAACAGTTAAATTCATCGAAAAATATCAAGATACCTTTCTTGTAAAGCGCCTAATTTTTAACAAAAGTAGCTATGCAGAGTTTTTTTGAGTAGATTAGTTTCTGAGATGTAAAAATCGTAGCCGTTTCCAAGTTATTTTCCAAGTTATTCATAATTTCAACCATGAACAACTTGGAAATGGATCGATTCATCGAAAAATACCAAAAGACCATTTTCGTAGAACGTTTAATTTTGAACAAAAAAAGCTATTCTAAGTAAATTAGTTCTGGAGATATAAAAATCCAAAAGTGCCACTAGAACATTTCCCATGTATTTTAGATGAAAAATAAAAAATAACGACCTCTGAGTATTAGTATTGATAGTAAGAGCTGAGTTTTCTTGAGGCTCGTTATTTGATCATACAGAGCAAGGTTTTGAGAGTAACTGTTGAAGAAAAAAAATAGTCGGTTTATTCAGCCCGCCCTAATATGTATACATTATATGCGTGGAAACATGCTGCTCTTACTGGCTGCAATTTTCGAACTTTATACTCAAATATCTTTGAAATATTAACTTTGGGGTGTTTGGCCCATGGAGACTTTTAATCAGCATGGTTTCAAATGCATCGTATTACAATTTCATGGAAATTGAATAAAACCGCCTTTGCACAAGGACAGAGGCGGGGTCCTTTTCTCCTTATAATCGAAAGGTGTGAAACTGAGATCTACTGGCTCCAATTTTACGTTAGATACGTTTATATATTATCCAGCATTGAATAACTTTGTTTTGTTTTCGATTTTCTTCACTTTTATCACTTCCAGTAGTAAGGCTTCTAATTAGTCATACTCTGTTCCATAATAGTGAATTTTTTTATAACAGAATTAGTCGAGAATCTCAATAATAGCTTTTTCTATCCCTTATTCACCCTTCATAAAAATCTCCTAAATATAATTTTTGCGAGCCATCATCTCCAATTTTAATCAAGTCGTTGATTTCCCGTTAATTTCTAGTCTCATTTGTTTCTGAGCTGCAATCGACATTGTCAAACAAAAAAATTTAAACACTACTTAATTCCTTTGAATTGTTTTCCACTTTATTCAAAAGCATTGCATAGCGCAGTATAATTACGCTCCAAACGTTAATTATATTACTCAAAGATAAGATATGACGATAAAGAAGGACCGGTTTCTGCGTATGTTCATAATAAAAAATCTCAATCAACAGCCAGTTCCTTTTAACACACGTTTCTCAATGCAAGTGTGGGACTGATTTATAGCATGTTATGATAAAGCTTGGGAAAAAACCGAGGCATCGATTTAAACTTTTCCCTGAATTACTAAGCCGTGATTTCGGTTGAAAAGATTAGATACGAACGTTTGTAATTATTGAATTGTACCTAAATTCTTATCATATACCTGTGTGATGTCATAGACCGATTGCTACTTCACGGACATTTGGATACTACGAATATGATAGATGTTAAAAGAGATTTAAAAAACCAAATTCTACAAATAGCGATGTACGAGAATTTGGCAATTATGTTTAACTTTGAGTGGTTTTATTTATTTTCAACCTTTTATCAATGTTATTGATTGACCACCCTACTCCTCGTCCGTCTATAAGATGCGTGTATTTGAAGGAACAAAGAGCTTGTATCAAATTGAGGATATTGAAGTGATCTTTCTCAGGGTGTCCAGCGACACGGGACTTGAAAATTCCCGTATAATTCCCGTATTTTCCCGGTAATTTTATAAAAATACCCGAATTTTCATAACATTATTTTGAGCTGCATAGCTACTAAATATCAGTTGTTTTATAACAATCTTTCAATACGCATGATACTTAGTGTAAATAACATACTGGTCGATGATCAGAAATTTCCGAATTAGGTGAATTTCCCGAGAAAACAGGTTGTCGACCGCCAATCATATGTATTAACAAAATATTTCTCGACCAAGAATGTTCGTTTGGTACAATTCTAAAATACGTCGGAAAATTAGAATGATTTCTACGGAAATCTACGTTCATTCTGAACTATGTATGTACATACATACATACATTGCATCTGAGTTATATAATATTTTGAAAATATGGTTTTAATATGAAATAAGTTGAGTAAGGTTTCATTATCGGACAGTGGTCGATATTCTACGCAAGTTCAATTTGATGAAAAAAATTCCCGGTTGCCTTAGCACATTCCCGTATATTTCCCGCATTTTCAAGGGAACTTTTGAATTCCCGTACAATTCCCGGTTTTCCAGGAATTCCCGGTCGCTGGACACCCTGTTATTGTATCTAAACAAAGAATCTATTGAAGTAAAAACTTTTGTGTTTTTCTCTCTCTAAAACTCTGCGACTGTTCTGCATTAAATTTTCCTAATAACTTTGAGGAATGATTCAGATACCGAGAGCAGGGAGATTACAAAGGAAATGAATATCTGGTATGACTAATTGTTAAATTATATGAATTCTCATATTTACCTCCACCCACAACGGCTCCACAGCTCTTGGACATCTCTCGTAAATTGCTAGGCCGTGGCTAAAGTCTATGACCTCATCCTCCGTCCCGTGTATTACAAGAACTGGAGACGTTACTTTTGGAACCTTGTCTATACTGTAATAAGAGAGTGAAATTGTTTGATCAGAGATTATCGAAATAACGGTTTTTGGGATTTCTCGATATTCTGGGAACCCATCAAGTTTTAATGGACAAAACTCGTTAATATTAGCTGCGTTGACTAACATAACATGTAAACGATGACTGGATTCGTTTTTATGAATTTATTAACGGCTATTAGCTAATTTGAAAAGGTGTTAGAAAAAAAAAAATGACATTAAGAACTTTCACATCGAGTTTTCTCTATTTTATGAATTCCTGGACTTGTTTGGTGCTATTTCAGAGATTTGTTTGAATTAGAGAGATTGTTTATTGGATGAAATAAATCAAAGATAATTTATTTACGATATGGCGAAGAGCAGCACCTCGGAGCAACGCAAGTAGAGTGATTAGCATCTCTGTTATCGCCGAGCTATTCACGATTGATAAACGATGATTCATGAAATACAGGTAAACTCATTATTTCTGAATGTTAAAGTACACTTGAATAACTGAATAATGATAATCATAACGGCTCCGGATGTGGCTCTGAATCAATCGGTTATATCACACTGTTAATGTGCAATATTGCCGATACTCTGAAATTGTAAAAAAAGAGTGGGGAGCAAATAAATAAAATTTTAACTACAAAAACTGAACCCAATTTGTTTCCCTTTCTAATTTTGATTCTCTGATGTTTTATGAATTTCCATTTTTATCAAACTTTCCTTTCCTTTCCTTTCCTTTACTTGTTCCTTTTTTGGGGGTTCTTTCTTTTTCTTTGTTTGATCCAGTTTTATAGATTTAGCTAGTCTGAGATTATTTTGCATGGGATTGGTGTCTCTATACAAACTATTGAACAAAATTCAGACAACTTTCTCACTCAACTTTCTATATGCTTGTTTACTTTTTGCTCAATGAAATACGTCTATTTTTATCTTTAGTTCTTTCTCTCTCGATCGGAGACCTTGTTAAACAATATTTCGTAGGTTGAAAATAAGTTACGAAACATATCAGGCTGCTTTGTAAGGCATGAAATTATCTTTACCCTAAAAACGATACAAAGTATTAGAATTTTGAATTGTTAAAGTTCCTATACCAAAGATCGAATTTTGTACTCAATAAAATTGAATCTCAACTGATCTTGAACAGAATACAGATTTTTTGATCTCGTTTCAAAGATTCTTGCAAATTTCACAAGCCTTAATCAATCTTTCACAGTTTTTATCTTATGTATGTCATAAAGTAAGTTTGAAAATAAATGACGGAAGACTTAATAAACTCTTGTCTTTAGTATAGGGTACAGATTAATTAAATAAACAAAAAAGATGATCTTTACAAAGAATTTAAGAAATTAAGAAAGTCTGGTGGGTCTGATTTTGCGATTGAATCGTAAAAATCAAAGACAATGAATAAAAACTCTGATTACGAAGCTTTTGGATACATACTTTTCTAGCTTGGAAACTAAAAACTCTCTTTTTATTTGCTTATTTTTGAATTCAAATCCTTGGATTGACTGAAGATTGAAACGAACATTATTAGAATATAAAACTGGACTAAAAATTAAGCTAAAATTATAAAAATCTTGAAAATTGACTAAAGAACACAACAAACATTGAGTGAATTTATCGAACACAAAGACATCAAAGGACCCAAAATATAACAAAATGAAAATCATGAAAATTTCAAATAAATGACGGAAAGAAGGTATACAAAGTATAAGTTACCTAGGAAAAGCATCGAAGAACCAAGTCCTCTTGGTATTAGGAAAAGCGACTCTCATTCCAGACATAAGCGGCGAATGAAGTACAACAGCTCCGACTTCGTACCTTGCAGCAAGATCGACGGTAGGAACAGTGCCGATGCTCTGTCCATAAAGTATAATATTTTCAGGACTAATACCGTACCTAGTCCTGAGAGCATGCCAAGCGGCGTCAATATCAGCGTAGAGATTTTTTTCGGAGGGTTTACCTCCTGAAACACCGTAACCAGAATAATCGTAGCTAAATATGTTGCAATTTATCCTAGAACCAAGACCTAAATAAAAACTTGACATCTGTCCCAAATCAACGGCGTTACCGTGAGAAAATAATATGGTAAATCTAGCTGTTGCCGAACACCTTACAAATAAACATGCAATTCTATTGCCACGTGATGTTCGCGCGTAAAAACCCTCTACGGATTCTTTTTCACGCTCTGTATATTGCCATTCGGCGCGTTCTGATAATGCGATAGTAAATTTTGAACTCGAGGCATCATCTTCGGTGAATGAATACGTCGGTTCGGGAGGAAGAAACGCTAACTTTGCCGCTATACGAGATGGACAAGGCGGACAGCAGAACAAGCAACACAACTCGCTCAAACTTAGACCGTTCATCTTTACGATTTGACGAATTTTTTTTGTATTCGATTTAGTGTTCGGTAGAATCTCTTTTGCGGGTTTAAAGGAAACGGTACTAGCTTTATTTTGTTTGTTTATAAATTTGTCCGTTTTAAAACTCCATTTATAACGTTTGATGATTTTGTTTCTAATTTCCTAAATGTTTTTTTTATTTTTATTCTTTTATGATTTTTATATTCAAATCACTCGCTTCGGTATTTTAACGTCATCATATTATATTAACGCACACAACATCATCGTTATTCGAATATACAATTCATTTTATCTCTTGAAGTGTTGTACGTACTGCATGTGTATCTATGCGTAACTCACTATGGCATTTATTTATTGTTAAGAATGAACTGACCTGAACTGAACTGAACTGAACTGAACGGAAACAAATTGTATTGCGAAAAAAATATTTTGTTGGTGATTAATCAAGGTGCCATGACAGAGGAAATGATGTGTAGGTAAGTGTGTGTTGTAAGAAAAGTGACGACACGACGCGCACACGAATGAACGAACGAACGATAGTTTATGTTTCTCTTCTCTCCTTTGTATTTCCTCTTTGTTAATCTTCTCTTTTTTTTTTGCCCCGTCAACGTTTTCTTTTTTCTATACCGTTCTTACGGTTTTTCTCACATCTATCTAATAATGCTTATTTATTTTTTTCATTTTTTTTTCGTCCTGTAGCACTTTTACATGCACAACACTCCGATATCCTCTTTTACTTTCTTATTATATTATCTCTTATCTTTTACTACTACTACAGTCAACTGTAAGTATAACTTTATAATGAGTTGCTATTATAACGTGACAATGATACCACCGTTAGAGAGTTTTAACATAATACATACAACACGAATGTCACAACGGAACCTGGTTCTTTTGTTGTTTTTTTTTTTTTTTTTTATATTATTATTATTTTTCTGAATACACTTTACTTTATTTAAATGCAGTAAGTCTTATGAATGTATAATTGATATATCGTAATATATTAAGTTTATGTATTTATAATTTAACTACATTCAAACACACACACACACGCACGCACACGATATAAATAAATACCAATAATTATCTATTGTTTTAACTTATTTTTACTCTGTTTCTTTTTTAACACTGTGGGTTGGCAGCTGTTCCAAAACTCTCACTGAAAACTGACAAATCGCTCTCGATTTTTACTCATGATGTCAAACCCTACAATGCTACATACAATCAACGCACTCTTACGAATATTACCCGAAACTCAAACTAATTGTGATACGATACTAATCATTTCTACCAACCATGGAAACTACTTTACTAGATAATTCTACTTGATAATTTCTGATTTCTCTAGTAACGTTTATATCTTCCTTTTTTTTGATAGAAACTATCCTTTCGAATTCATAGGTATACGTTCTTATTTCATCAAAACTAGATGCTAACTTGATCCGTCTAACTAGTTTGGAAGCATCGAAATCGAATTTACTGCTTGTTTATAAACAAATTTCATACTTGGATTATATTGTAGATTGTTGACTCAGTATGTATAACGGTCTGAACTGACGAACAGACCGCTAACCGAAAGTGGGACTTGGTGATAAGAATGGGGTTTTAACTTACCGACCGAAATAACATTGCAGTATATCTATAATTTGCGAATATAGGTATAGGTATACTGCAATGATATTTCGGTCGGTGTGTTAGGATGCTGTTCATATCCCCAAGCCTATTTTCTCGGCTTAAATTGTAAACAAGCCTTGAAGTATGAAGAGAACATAGTTAGACACTAAGAGCTTGAAGTATGGTGTCTAATACGTCATCGGTATGACGTCTTTCTATGAAGAGTTCCTAAAAGTCGTGGTATAAAGATACAGCGGATGGCGGCTGTCAACTGGTTGGTTCCTATATTAAATAGGGTGGGATTTCACGATAATTTACAACTAAATAAATAACCGCCGCCGTCCTTTCCACCCCCTCCTTTTTTCCCCCCGTAACCCTTGTAATCGACGGAATTTATTCTCCCTTTATTTATCCCTTAAACAAAAAATTTTAATTTTATTGTTATCTTCTCTTCACATTATTAACTAATTACACATCTTCGTTGAACGTTGTATTATAGCGTCAGTCAACTTAAACATAACAATTGATTACAAAAAAAAAAAAAAAAATCAAGAAAAGAAGAGAGAACAGAAACAAAAAAAAAGTTATCAGAAGAAGTAAGAACCCTCGACGTGTTTTGTCACCAATGAGTTCGCGGTAGTTGTTTCTTTTTCTTTTTCAATCACCCAAACAATTATATGACATCAGGAATAAGAGAGACAATGGGGTAAGTAACGATACTAGTTAATAAGAAGATAGTATTTTGTTTTATACTATACGCAGTTTTTTTCTTTTGTTTTATTTCCGTTTTTTTCACCATCTACTTATTTATCTAATTTGCATTTATCCATCTCTTTCTCCATCTTCTCCACCCTATACAACTACGGATATTATCCTCCTTGGTATGTATATCACATCAACTTCCTATCTCTCCTTAAGTACGTGTGTATGATCGTATAATATGCATACATTCATTGATACTATCACCGCTATTGGTTTCCCTATCATTCCTCTCTCTTGTTCTCTCCATCTTCTTCGTATTTCTCTCTCTCTCGCTCTACTATATCAACGCGTTTACACAGGCTACTATACTTCCGCTCCCCTTATATGCATACTACATCTATACGTATACATTGTATGTATACATTTATACGTCATATTCTGAAAGAGTACTATTTCTAAAATAGTAATGATAATATCAACGATAACAATTGACAATTATAATGAATGAAATGATAAAACAGAAAAAAAAAATGACCGGAAGAATTAAACAATATACGTGTAACATAATCGCGAATTCTCTTTCGAATTAATTTACGATTATTCATGTGTATATTCATAGAAATGGGCTTCCCCATTCGCGAAAGTGAAATAATTCAATTAGATGGAAAAAATAAAATGAAATGTAAATAAAATTTTAGGAATTTGTCACTTGTCAAATAATCAATTTTTGAATATTTTCATGCAGCCTCTTTTCATTCATTTATTTATTCATTTGTTCATTTTAGTATTGGACGCATAATATCGATTTGAAATTTCTAATCGAAACGTTCTCTTTGCATTTTCCTTTTTATTTTTTATTTTTTTTACTTGTTCGAATAAATGAATACAAAAAAATTACAAATACCTTTGTACCCTAAATTTTTATTATTTCAACTGCTATTGTTTATTCTTGTTTTCGCTCCTATTTTACACTATTTTTCAATGATTTTCAATGATTTATTGATAGAAACGTTTTGTTTTCCCGGACCCAAAAACAGTTACTAACATGTACTTGATATGTACTGAAAAACTGATACTCATAACTCATAACTGATGAAACAGCTGTTTCAAAAAATTGACAAACATTTATATGGACCTTGTTCATTATGAATAGTTACCAACATGTTTTTAGATTGTTGAAAAAATTTATTGTAATCAATAAACGTTCATATGGACATTGCTGATTCCAAACAACTACTAAAATGTAGATATATTGATGAAAAGCTGTTAACAAAAATTGATATTCATTGATATGGACCTTGTTTGTTATGAACAGTCACTAACATGTTGATACATGATCAAAAAAATGTTTAAAAAAAATTAATGAACATGAAAATTAACATTCTTATCATACCCACTTACTAACATGTTGATATACGGTGAAAAAAGTAGAGCTAAATAAATAATCCAACAATTTTATCAAACCATTCAAAAAATAATGCAAAAATTTGAAAATAATGGGCGAAATTAAGACAAGACCCTTTTCGATGATATAAAATAATGTTGACGCTTTTAAGAAACTAGTTAAAGCTTCATGATGTTCATTTTTCCATTATTTTCCTTCACCCAGTGAGCAGCCAATATTTACGTGTAAAGCACACGTCTTCCACATCGATCCGAAGACCAAACGGTCATGGGTATCGGCCTCAACGGCTGCTGTATCAGTATCCTTCTTTTATGACTCCACAAGAAGTTTATACAGGATTATATCCGTCGAAGGAACAAAGGTATTAATTGCCTTTTCTTTATCTCTTCTCTAAAAAAATTTTAATCTGAACAATTTCATCACCTCAACGTTTCTGATTACAGGCCGTAATAAACAGCACAATAACTCCCAACATGACTTTCACTAAGACTTCCCAAAAGTTTGGACAATGGTCCGACGTCAGAGCCAACACTGTCTACGGCCTAGGTTTTTCCTCCGAAGCCGAGTTAGGCAAGGTATATAAAATCGTCCCGAATTCTGTCTTACAAAAGTCGTAAAAAATATTGAAATTTATTTATCTCTCTGCCTCCGACAGTTTATAGAAAAATTCCACGAAGTAAAAGAGGCGACTAAGGTGGCGGGCGCAAAATTACAGTCTAACAGTTCCTCGGTAACTCCGGCAACTAGCGCGAATGTTAGCCCGATAACATCGAGGTCTGTCTCGTCTCTACCCTCTTCGGAACAAGACTTAATTGACCCTCCAAATTCATCGATGATAAGCTCAAGCCTTTCGGCATCGAACAACCCGAATCCAAACGCAAATTTGATATCGGCACAGAACAGCGTTACGATGGTAAGCAACAGCCCGCTGCCCGGTGGATGCCAGAACAAAATGGACGAGGAATTAAAGAACGCTATACACGCAAGATCCCAAAGTATCTCACAACAGAGTTCAGAAAGTCCTCAACATCAGGGAAAAACATTACAACAAATCGGTAGCAGCCAGTCCAATCAATCGACGGAGGCACAGCTTAAATACGACAATGATAGACTGAAAATTGCACTCGCTCAAAGTTCGGCCAATGCTAAAAAGTGGGAGGTGCGAAAAGAGTTTGTTTAGATATTGTTTGGCTGATTAATCCAGTTCTCACGATTTAAATTTATTCTATTTTAAAGGTTGAACTCATCGCTGTTAACACAGCAAACGCCAGACTCACTAGCGCCTTGCAAGAATCTACGGCTAATGTAGACGAGTGGAATAGACAGCTCCAACTTTACAAAGAAGAGAACGCCAGGCTAAGAGCTAAGTACGCAGATCTAGAGGCGAGTAAAATTGCTGAAGGTAACAGCGAGGCTCTCAGGCTCAGAGTTGAGGCTTTGGAAAATGAACTCAGGTCAAGAAACGACGAGATTAAAAGCCTGACTATGGCAACTAAAAACAAAGACTACATGGTGAGGATTGATTCTACAAAACAGGAGTAGGAGTTTGATTGGATTGATTGTTGTTTTTTTTTTAGGTGTTTCGTTATTGAATACGTTAATATTGAAGAATAGATAATCATGTTCATTCACTTTCTTCTTATAGTCTCTTCAAAAGGAGAACGGTGAGTTGAGGGAGATGTTGAACACTGTTCACGAGCAGCTAGAGCTTGCTTTAAGCTCGAATAAAGTCCAAAAGCAGAACTTGGATACATTGAATTCGAGATTAGCGGGGTATATACAAGACCTGGTTACTGTTCATCAGGAAATAACAAACACGCTGCAGACCTAAGTTTTTAATGATGAGATTAATGATAATAATAATAATAATAATAATAATAATAATAACAATAACAATGATAACGATAAGAAATTGATATAAGTTACTTATAATATAATATAGTAGCTTTTTATTTAGTTTTTAAACTAGTTATATCTTTACGGTACCCGTATTTACATAATACATATGGGGCATTCCAAGTGAAACCGAGGAGTCATTTCCCTCAGGTCATCAGATCCTTGCATAACTTTTTTTTTCGCATTCATTCCACTTGAAAAGAAGCCCAATTTTTTCGCAGAATTTTCTCGCTACTCCTTCAGGTGGCGCGACGATCGTTTTTGTGTAAAAAAGGGTTGACTGAAAAACACCATTTTTAAAATTCTGAAATTTTTTCCACAGATCCTGGGTCATAAATAAGTAATATCTATCATGATTAGAAAGTGGGATGCGGCTGCCTCATATTTTATTTTATAATTTTGATTTTTTTTCAATTTCTAAAACGAAAAAAAAATTAACTTCCAATGGTCCTCGCAGAAGTGAAAAAAAAAAATAAAAATAAAACATATCTTGGAAAATTTTGATTTTTTGCATATTTTCCAAAATTAATGAGAAAAATCTTTTTTTTCAATGAAAAAGATCAATGTGCAAAATTAATAAGAAAAAATTATTTTAATATATATATATTTACAGAAATAATTTTTTCTCATTATATTTGCATATAGAACTTTTTTATTGAAAAAAAAAAGATTTTTCTCATTTATTTCGGAAAATATGCAAAATATCAAAATTTTCCAAGACATGTTTTATTTTTCTTTTTTTTTTCACTCCTGCGAGGACTATTGAAAATTAATTTTTTTTTTTCGTTTTGAGAATTGAAAAAAAATAAAAATTAATAAAAAAAATATGAGGCAGCCGCATCCCACTTTCTAATCATGATAGATATTACTTATTTAGGACCCAGAATCTGTGGAAAAAAATTCATAATTTTAAAAATGGTGTTTTTCAGTCAACCCTTCTTTACACAAAAACGATCGTCGCGCCACCTGAAGGAGTAGCGAGAAAATTCTGCAAAAAAATTGGGCCTCTTTTCAAGTGGAATGAATGCGAAAAAAAAGTTATGCAAGGATCTGATGACTTGAGGGAAATGACTCCTCGGTTTCACTTGGAATGCCCCATATATATGTATATGTATTTTACGAAAACTTGACGCGCCTATTCAACGGGGCTAGATATTTAAGGGAATTTACAAGTATCTATTCCTTTTTCCCTGTTTTTCTTTTTCTGTTTCTTGTTTTTTATTTTTTATTCTTCTTTCTTTCTTTGGAGGGAAAAAAAATTAAACTATCTGGTCTCAAATAATAGTAATAATAATAATAATTATAATAATTATAATAATAATGATACCGATGATAATAATAATAATAATAATAATAAATAATAATAATAATAATAATAATAATAGTAGTAGTAGTAGTAGTAGTAGTAGTATTAAGAATAAGATGAGGAGAAAGAAGGAGCATAATCTCAATTCACCTTGATTTCTATTTGTTGTTTATTTATTTTTATATTTATTTTTTATTTCATCTAATGTTTTGCTTCTTTCTCTTTAAATTAATCTTTCAATGCTCAATTAATTTTGCGTGTCGTAAGATGAATTAGGATCATTCCGTTGTTATTTTTAGCTACATATTTGACGAATGATCGAGAAAAGAATTCATGAAAAAAATGCACAATATAAAAATAAAAAAAAGGGCAAGAAAAAGGAAAAAGAAAAAACGCTTGACAAGAGAAGTAAAGATAGATAGATAGAGAAGAAGATTTTAGCTGTAATAATTTGCTCAAATCCTTTTCTGGCCAATATGTGTTTTTTTTTCCGTATTATTAACGATCTGATTATACATTACAAGGTATTATATTATTATTATTATCGATAATCATAATACGTCTGCGCAAATTATGATAATTTAGACATTTAAATATCATCTGTGTTTATTTAGTATAATTAAAATTTTGTCTTTTTCCATTTTTTTATTTTTATTTTTTGTTTTTATTTCTTTTATTTTGATTATTTCAAGTTATTTCTAACGATCAGTTTGACGGATGATTAAATTTGTAAGTATACGTATACAAATCTAGATTATAGGATCGACGCGCAATATAATTTATAAGTTTTAACGTATTTATTTCTATAAAAAAAAATTCGTTGTTTCTTTTTTAATTTCATTCTATTTTGCCATTTTGGATTTTTAACAATTTTGAAGAACGAAAAAACAACAAAAAACGAAAAAGAGAAACAAACGATAAAAATAAAGAAAAAAAAAAGGGAAGAAAAACGAAAAAAAAAAAAAAAAGGGACGAACAAGGATGATTATTTGTACATACCACAGAGTTTCACCGTTTTTCCGTCGTTAAGTGTCTATATTTTTTATTTTTATTATTAGTATTGTTTTATTTTTTTCCAGTTTTTTCGTTATTTCGTTATTTCTAAAAAGGATAAAAATCTGGAATTTTAGAAATGATGGAAAAATTAGAATAAAAACATCGGCAAAACTAGAAAAAATTTTCCATAAATAGAAAATTAGGAATACTGTTCATAATAAGGAAAAAGACAGAGGAAAAAAAAATGAAAATAGAAAGGAAAAAAAAAAGGCAAATTTGCCAATATTCAAAATTCATTTGAGCCGCGTATGAAGCGGTGAGAATCATTTTATCATAATGTTGTAATAAGAAAAATGAGGAAAATTTTCTGAATTATGTAAAAAATCAAATAAAAAGAAATGAAAAAAAAAAAAACCGATAACGAAGGGTTATTTTTTGAATCGCGGAATTTTAAACGGTCGAATATAATGATAGATAAAAGTACATTAAAAAAAAAAAAAAAAAAAACCGCCTCGCTTGCCATAATAAATATTCTGAGTCTCAATATTAACGCTTCGAAACGCATATATCTATACCTATTAAAGAATAAAAGAAAAAAATTAAACGAAAGAAAAAAAAACTAAAATAAACTTTAAAAATTTTAAAGGTCTCAAAATAAATAAATTATAGTAAATATTCATACTTTCACTAAACTCATCTATATACATATACATATAATATTATTATTACATATTAATATGAATTACTGCATTTATAGTACATATATTTATTATTTACCTAATTATTAGGGTCTTAAATATAATTAAATGATAAGCTATTATTAAATAAATAATTATACCCTTATAGGTATACAACAATTTTTTCTTTTCTTTTTTTCTTCATTTCTTTCTTGTATTATCTTTTCATTTCTCTTTTTCTCGAAAGTTAAATCGCAATCTATGTCTATAATACCTATGCATAGGGTGACAATATTGTTTCAACTTTGCTTTTTTTTTTTATTTTTGTTCAAAGCTCACATAAAATTTTTTTTAGTTCTATGCATTTTAGGAATTTTGAAACTTACCATACACATATGAAACATTAAAAACATTAGATTATTTTTTTTTTCCTTTTTGTAAAAAGATTGAGCGATCGTTAAATATTAATATTTTTACTTGAAATGTTGATACGTTGATACATTACTCTACAATCCCCACATAGAAAAGATTGAATTAGTGAGAAACTGAAGAATAAGATGAAAACCAAAAAAAAAAAATTGATTTTAGACTATTTTTGGAATTTTCAAAATTCTTTAGCTACCTTTAAAAAATTTCTAATCGAGCTGAAATTTGAAGAGGGCTCTGAAAGTGCATAAAACTAACAAATTTTTGTGTGAGCTTTAGAAAAACAAAAAAAAAAACAGGTCAAAAAAATATTGCCACCCTTGATATACATATATAGGTATATATTATATATGAATATATTGTTTTTTGATCGTCTGTAAACACAGTTTTACATTATACAATATCATCACATAGTATCATTTTTCATTAATTTTTATTCATCTTTCATTATTATTATTCTACGCGTGTTTTACCTCTTTTTCCTTTTTTCCTTTTGGTTTCTATTTTCTATAAGTATACACACATACATGATATTATATTATATTATATTATATTATATTATATTATATTATACACGATAAATTATAGATCTGCATACATTATACTTAATTATACATACACATAGTAATATTTATATATACATATAAATATGTTTTCGGGACACTTTGAAGCCCAAGGATATAGAAATATCTAATGTAATGACTATTTCGGGGACCGGTGCATACTTTGAGGACGGTCCTCAAAGAATCTTTGATTTAATGTATATTTCGAGGACCTCAACTTCTTGATACAATGTTGGGGCCCCCGACAATTTGGCATATACCAACCCAACCCAACCCAACAACGTGCTAGTACGCACCCGGGTGCTACGACAAACGGATTATAGGCAGGATTGTAACTAGGAGCCCAAAAAGTATAGGTATATATATATATATATATATATATATATATATATATATATATATATATATATATATATATATATATATATATATATATATATATATATATATATATATATATACACCTATATACACACACACACACACATATGCTATACATTAAATTAACACACGATCATTTACATACCTAGGTTGAACCAGATGGATAAAAATGATTGAAAATGCCATATAAAATGCCAAATAGGTAGATAGTGTTCAGCATGATATTGAAATGGTCATGACGATTCATATTGTTCGTCAACACCTGACGCTATTTGAAATTTCAATTGCATTACGATTTAGACGATGGCAATTTCAAAAAAGAATGAAAAAAAAAAACAAAACAACAAGAAAATGTGTATTTGTATCAAATTTTATACGATATAAACGTCGAAATGATGAGAAGGCGATACACAAAATTCTAGATAATAGTTGAAAATGAGAATTGGAAAGAATTTGGATAAATATATAAATAGATAAATAGAGTTACCAATTTTATTACTCAATTGAAGATATTCTCAATTGATTAAAATGAGATTTTTGTCTGCCTGGGTAAAGTGTTACAGGTTTACATACCTACCTACGTAAAAATCGATAATACACACATTATTAAATGATACATCCAATTATCTACACACTGTATAATAATACATGATCATCGTACACCCATGTTCAACTGTTAATTTGCGTTTATTTTGATAATTACATAGATTTACATTGTAGGTATATATGTATATGTTACATGTATGATTATTAATCTAATCATACATACGTAGCTATATACATACATAAATGCATATGGGATAGTCCATGCCGTTTCGACCAACCCATGACCCCGACCCCCTCGGATTTTGAAATAAATTTTTTATATGATTTGCCGGTCTTCAAAATGCAACGTCAATTTTTTCAGATTTTTATTATTTTTGGTTATTTTTTTAAAAATTTCCAAAGTCAAAAAAAAAACGCCATGTTTTAAAAATCTGAAAAAATTCAATAAAATTCTACGAAATGAGATAATTTTTTCCATATTAATTTTATAGTGGTGTCCTCGAAGGGACACCCGGGACGGGACTAAGCCAAGGCAAAAAGTCCAAGTCGGATGCTGTCTTTTTTTTTTCAGACGTCAATTTTTGTGCCTCAAATAATACCGCATAGTTGAAAATGAAATTAATTTTTTTTTTTTTTTCGTTTTTCTATTTTTTTTTCACTTAAAAAAAAAAAAAAATTTCTGAATGAACGTAAAAAAAAATATAAAAAATTTATTTCAAAATCCGAGGGGGTGAGGGTAATGGGTTGGTCGAAACGGTATGGACTACTCCATATAGATTATTGGAGCCTCACTGTGAAAAATGAAAAAAGAAAGAAAGAAGAAATAAAGAAAGGAATAAAATATAAACAAAAATATGATATAATTAACATTAATTATAATAAGACTAATAATAACGATGATTATTATTATTATTATTATTATTATTATTATTATTATTATTATTATTATTATTATGATTATTATGATTATTATGATTATTATTATTATTATTATTATTATTATTATTATTATTATTATTATTATTATTATTATTATTAACCGATATTTATATGTATACATATAACTATTATACTGCCATAAAAACGTAATGAATGTGTAAATAGCATTTCACGAAGCTATTATACATAATTTGTTATTATATTAAATACCAAAAAAATTAATAAATAAATGCAAAAAAAAAAAATAAAAAAAAAACAGAGGAACAGTAAAAAAAACTGAATTAAAAAAAAAATCTTGTCTTATGTTTCACACAATTAATATTATTATCATTATTGTTAACAATATTGTAAATATGTTTCAGAGAAAAAAAAAAAATCAAACTAGAAAAAAAGAAAGGGAAATTAAAAAATAATAACAAAACTGCAAGAACAAACAACTATATAAGTCTTATGGGTATATAATTATATATATATATGTACATGTACATGTGTGTGTGTGTGTGTGTGTGTGTGTGTGTGTGTGTGTGTGTGTGTGTGTGTGTGTGTGTGTGTGTGTGTGTGTGTGTGTGTGTGTGTGTGTGTATACATATACATATACAGTGAGTTTTCTCCAGGGTCCTGAGAGGGTGCGGCTTAAATCGGCTGAGACTCCGCCTCTTCCTATTCGTACTCGTCATTATCAGAAGAACACTGATTATGATTACTATTTATTTGGCTCTTGCCGTGTATCTACAATATGCGGAAATGTGTGTAGCTTTGTCAAAACAATGAGATAATATTATTTACCTCAATTTCTGAATAGATTGTCGACCATGAGCTAGCTTGCTCAGAATAATAAATCGACTTAGAGACAAAGGTACCTGTATCTAAATGAAGACTATCATCCTGACAATTGACAATAACAAGTATGAATAGAAGCAGGCGGCGTCTCAGCCGATTTAAGCCACACCCTCTCAGGACCCCGGAGAAAACTCACCCTGTATATGGTATGTCTACATATATAGCAGATTATATTTACATCGATAATCAATCAATCCTATAATTACAGATGAAATTATACATACCACAATCGCTCAGTATTTATTTATTTATTTATTCATTGAATTTCCTTCATCAATAACTAACAATATTTTCGTGCAAACTTTGTATTTATTATTTAATTTTTTTTTTCTATATTTTTATTTTCAAATATCATAAGATATCCGGGTAAGTCTTATAATTTCTTCTTTTTTTGTTATTATTAAACAATTAAGTATTCAATTACTTAATCAATAAATTATCGATCAGCTGTTTGTTTTATGATACAATATTATTAAACCGCTACGTAATATATGGTATAATACAGTTAATTCTTATTTTCTTAATATTTTTCAAATTGATTATTAAACCGACGGGCTATTAATTAAACGATAAATAGTTTATAATTATTCAAAAATTCAACAGATTGGATGTTATCTATTGGTCTATATGAATAAGTGAATCGTATGCTATCTAATATACAATATGATAAACAATTTTTGAATATATATATATATATATATATATATATATATATATATATATATATATATATATATATATATATATATATATATATATATATATATATATATATATATATATATATATATATATATATATATATATATATATATATATATATATATATATATATATATATATATATATATATATATATATGTCAGGTTGAGTCACGAGAAACTCCGAGAATAGGAGGAGCCTCATTGCCGAATAAGCCCCGGCCCTTAAACCAATCAAATAAATAGCAGGTAATGATAATAGGAACTGTTGAAGCATAACATCTATTGTTGATGCGTTCAGTCTTCACAATTGGGCTATCCAACTTTGACACAACATGACAGTCATGTTCGATAACAAATTTTACGATGCTTATCATCAACCATCTCGGCCAGTTGTATCAGAGCAGTCGACACAATCAGTACCCTTAACACATTCAGTGTAAAGTTCAAAAGTAAAGTCGATTACTAGCTGACCTTGTTTTCATGATTATTTCACCACACCTGCACCGAAAGTAAAACTTTCGTCCCGTCGCGTGATCGGGAAGTTTTACTTTCCGTTGCAGGGGGTGGTGAAAAATAGCATACCTCACACGGGAGGGAAAAAGGCCATCCCAAACTGCGCTCTAGCCACCCTCGCCTTCGGCTCGGGTGTCAATATCACGCGCAGTTTGGAATAGCCTACTTTCCCTCCCTCGGTGAGTAATATACTATTCCTTGCTATGTACCTTGATTCTGATGTTATGCTTTCACAGTTCCTATTATCATTACCTGCTATTTGTTTGATTGGTTAAAGGGCGGGGGCTTATTCGGCAATGAGGCTCCTCCCATTTTTGGAGTTTCCCGTTCTCACCCTGTATATATATATATATGGGCAAGTCCACCAATTATCGACAAATGAACGGGACGTCAAAAAATCGCTTTGTCTGAAATTTTTACCTCTTATAGTGTGTACTAAGATTGAAAAGTTCACCAAGTTGGAACCTTCTAGGACTTACCGTTCGCGAGAAATGCCATATACAAATTTGCTATTTCGACCTAATTGAGGCTTAAACGCGAATTGTTTTCGTATCGTTATCGGCATGAAAAAAATTATGAAAATATAAGTATCTTATGTGAAAAATTCTCACCTTTCCGAATATGTTATTCATTTTTGGGTAACTTATCTAAATCAATCTG
The DNA here is from genome assembly GCA_949628255.1 of Macrophya alboannulata. NCBI lineage: Eukaryota > Metazoa > Arthropoda > Insecta > Hymenoptera > Tenthredinidae > Macrophya > Macrophya alboannulata. Next base: position 26,863,913 of record OX451206.1, on the reverse strand, counting down.
AAAACCACTTGTTTTTGGCAAAAAACCGCTTTGTTTCATGCGCCACCAAATTTGATCTTACTTTTGAATTTTTTATCTGAGAGCTGAGATTTTTTCAGTAGGAAACCCAAAATTGTAGAGTGGGACGGCTACGGAATCCCGCGTGAGCTAAATTCAATTGATGAGAAGTGTATTATTTACACGCTTAATTGGCGAATAATACACTTTTCATCACTCTAACCTCAAAATCGCAACTTCGTTGCGATTTCTCGGCTTTCAGGATGAAAAATAATGATCGTAACTTGTACGTGAAGGCTTTCTGACGAAACTCGTTACAGCACTCGCCTTCGGCTCGTGCGGTAAAGCTCTCGTTTCGCCAAAAAAGCCTTTCCATACTCGTACTGAAATGTACTATTTCATCAATTGAATTCAGCTCACCCGGGATCCCATAGCCGCCCCATTCAACGAATTTGGGTTTCTTACTCAAAAAATCTCAGCTTTCAGATAAAAAATTCAAAAGTAAGATCAAATTTGGTGGCGCATGAAACAAAGCGGTTTTTTGCCAAAAAACGTGATTTTGAGATTAATTTCGGTAAGTTACCCAGAAATGAATAACATATTCGGAAAGGTGAGTATTTTTCACATAAGATACTTATATTTTCATAATTTTTTTATGCCGATAACGATACGAAAACAATTCGCGTTCAAACCTCAATTAGGTCGAAATAGCAAATTTGTATATGGCATTGCTCGCGAACGATAAGTCCTAGAAGGTTCCAACTTGGTGAATTTTTCAATCTTAGTACACACTATAAGAGGTAAAAATTTCAGATAGATCGATTCTTTGACGTCCCGTTCATTTGTCGATAATTGGTGGACTTGCCCATATATACGAGTACATATAGGTATATACATATAATACAATAAATAAAATTACAAGAAAAATGATTGTGAAGTAAAGCAGTTCTATATGTATGTGCATAATAATAATAATAATAATATATTGAATATGAATTAATATTATCATTATTATTATCAGTATTGATATTATTATTCTTCTTATTAATATTATTATTATTATTATTATTATTAATATTATTATTATTATTACTATTAATCATTATATTAATATTATAGCGATGTTATATAATTTCTTCTCGTCGACTTGATGGTAACGAATGCATATCCACCTTATGTTTATATAATAATAGCGTAGAACTATTATATACATATATTTAATATTAAGTCTATACTAATAAATATAAGTAATTTATTGGTAATTATTGGAAGTCTTGTTCTTCCGAATAATACTATATATATATATATATATATATATATATATATATATATATATATATATATATCTATACTACGTTTAACAAGGACTTTAACACATGTGCCATTTTATTATGATCGATGTAATCATTATTATTTTCTTTATTATTATTGTTATTATTATTATTATTATTATTATCATCATTAATGATATTATCCACGGTTGTGTGGGGTGCGTTAAAAAATAACGATATGTGAATTTATTAATTATTTGTATGTACCCAGGGTTAGGTATGACTCGGAGGCCTACGGTAAAGACGATTTTGTTCGCTCTTTTAATTGTTCGAAAATAAACGATATAGACGGTTTTCGATTTATTCACTTCTATAATATCTACTAAGGCTTGTATTTTTGAAAATATTAAATTCTGGTCGGTAGAATTCGTTCGTCAAAGTCACGAGGTGAAGACAAAACGCGATTCCGTCATTCGGCGGAACTTCTTTTACGACTCACGATCGTACAAAAGCTCTGAAATGGAGTTTGTAAACGGTTTTGGATTCGTTCACTCTCAGAAAATTGACTCTGGCTTGAATTCAAAGAAAATTATAATCCGGTTTGTAGAATCCGTTCGCCAAAGTCCCGAGGTGGAGAGAAACCGTGATTCTGTCCCTTGGCGTGACGAAATCGACTATACCGGGGGCTTAAAAATAATAATAATAATAATAATAAAAGAAGAAGAAGAAAAATAGAAAAACTGAGCTACACACTCGGACTATTAATTATGACGCACAAGAAATAATAAAATAGAATAAAATAATAAATAAATAAATTGCGATAAGTATTATAGTTATAGTAGGTATTGTTAAAAAAACAAATACTGCAAAAGAAAAAAAAAAAAAAACCTGGAAAAAATGATATTCGCAAGTTACTATATTATACAATAAATAAACATTAAAATTATTACATATATACAGGGTGAGTCACGAGAAACTCCGCGAATGGGAGGAGCTTGATCGGTAAATTAGGCCTTGCAGCTCGATACCCCGTGCTCGTAATTCAAATTTTCAAACAGCATTCTTTAGCTTATGAAATCTACTACAACTTTTGTTTCTTGTCAATTTCTGTGAGATGACTTTCATCGAGCTGTAGGGCTTAATTCATCGGCCAAGCTCCTCCCATTCTCGGAGTTTCTCGTGACTCACTCTGTATATTAGGGCGATTTTTTTTTTCGACTATTTTTATTTTTTCACTCCCCACGTAAAATTTTGTTGGACATGTCGAACAAAAAATTCCCTGAAAGTTATAGCCCTTAATATTAATATTAAGTACTTCCCCAGAGCGTGAAAAGATTTTCCATCTAAAATACACGTCAAGCAAAAATTTTTTTTTTTCAAAATTCTATAACTCAGCGGCATTTTATACTATCACATTGGTCTTGGTCTCAATTTACGCAGAATTGAACAATCTTCAAAAGTGTCTATGACGGCGTAAGTGCAACTTACACTGGTGCGATGATACGGGTCACTAAAGTTGATTTTTACCCAAAATTCTCGTTTTTTCGCTGTTATCTCCGAAATGATTAACTTTACCGAAAAAATGTAGCGGATAATTTTGTTGGAAATTTAATTTCCTACAAAAAAGGTCCTCTAGACCTAAATGCTCAGATTAATATTTCTTGAGATATTGAACTTTGACTTACTTGTGGTAAATAAAATTTTTATGGTTTATTGAATCAAACGTTTCAAATTGTTGATATTCCGTATCATAATTTATGATATATCATATTTATGATATTTATCATAATTATGTAAACAATAAACCATGAAAATTTTATACCAAGTTAAGGTAAAATTTTATATCAAGTAAGTTGAAGTTCAATATCTCAAGAAATATTAATCTGAGCATTTAGGTCTAAAGGACTTTTTTTTGTATGAAATTGAATTTCCAACAAAATTATCCTCTAGATTTCTTCGGTAAAGTTAATCATTTCAGAGATAACAGTAAAAAACGAGAATTTTGGGTAAAAATCAACTGTAGTGACCCGTACCATCTCACCAGTGTAAGTTGCACTCACCCCGACACACGCACTTTTGAAGATCGTTCAATTCTGCGTAAATTGAGACCAAGTCCAATGTGATAGCATAAAATGCCATTGAGTTATAGAATTTTGAAAAAAAAAATTTTTGCTTTACATGTATTTCAGATGGAAAATCTTTTCACGCTCTGGGGAAGTACTTAATATTAATATTAAGGGCTATAACTTTCAGGGAATTTTTTGTTCGACATGTCCAACAAAATTTTACGTGGGGAGTGAAAAAATAAAAATAGTCGAAAAAAAATCGCCCTAATAATATATATATATATATATATATATATATATATATATATATATATATATATATATATATATATATATATATATATATATATATATATATATATATATATATATATATATATATATATATATATATATATATATATATATATATATACACACATATACACACATATACACACACACACACACACACACACATAGAAGTTTGACTATAATACGATTGAATGCATTAATTAATTTAATTAATTAACTAACTATAAATCGGTATAAAGTGTGACGAAACAGTTATCCGATACATGCATATGGGGTAGTCCACGCCCTTTCGACCAACCCATGACCCCGACCCCCTCCGATTTTGAAATAATTTTTTTATATGATTTGCCGGTCTTCAAAATGCAACGTCAATTTTTTTCAGATTTTTATTATTTTTGGTTATTTTTTTTTAAATTTCCAAAGTCAACAAAAACACGCCATGTTTTAAAAATCTTCAAAAATTCAATAAAATTCTACGAAATAAGATAATTTTTTTCATACTAATTTTATAGTGGTGTTCTAGAGGGGACACCCGGGGCAGGACTAAGCCAAGGAAAAAAGTCCAAGTCGGACCGTCTTATTTTTTCCAGACGTCAATTTTTGTGCCCAAAATAGTACCGCATAGTTGAAAATAAATTCTTTTTTTTTTACGTTCATTCAGAAAAAAAATTTTTTTTTAAAGTGAAAAAAAATACAAAAACAAAAAAAAAAAATTAATTTCATTTTCAACTATGCGGTATTATTTTAGGCACAAAAATTGACGTCTGAAAAAAAAAAGACAGCATCCGACTTGGACTTTTTCCCTTGGCTTAGTCCCGTCCCGGGTGTCGCCTCGAGAATACCACTATAAAATTAATATGGAAAAAATTATCTTATTTCGTAGAATTTTATTGAATTTTTTCAGATTTTTAAAACATGGCGTTTTTTTTTTTGACTTTGGAAATTTAAAAAAAAATAACCAAAAATAATAAAAATCTGAAAAAAATTCACGTTGCATTTTGAAGACCGGCAAATCGTATAAAAAATTAATCCAAAATCGGAGGGTGTCGGGGTTGGTCGAAACGGCATGGACTACCCCATATATACTAGGGTTGTTCTTATTTAGGACTCGGCCGAATTTTTCAGCAGATGCCCCCCAAATCGGCTCAAAATAATTCCAAAACAATTCCCTATTTTGTTCAGATTTTTATCTCAACTTTAATCCCTCCCCTCGAAGAGGGTGGATCTCCCCATCTAAAATACACGTGTTCCGGCTATATTCTCAGTATATATTTTATGGTAAGGGTAACAATTGTTGAAAAAATCTGTAACTACGAGATTTTAATGGACAATCTGACAAAAAATTCACATCATCATACCGGGCAATCTACACGAATTCCAAAAAAAAGTTAGATTAAGCCAGTGTCCAATTCGTCTGGATTGTCCGGTATGATGATGTGAATTTTTCGTCAGATAGTAGGATCAATGCCCACTAAAATCTCGTAGTTACAGATTTTTCCAACAATTATTACCCTTACCATAAAATATATACTGAGAATATAGCCGGAACACGTGTATTTTTGATGGGGTGATCCGCCCTCTGGGGGGGGGGGGGGGGGGTTACAGTTGAGATAAAAATCTGAAAAAAATAGGGAATTGTTTTTGAATTATTTTGAGCCGATTTGGTGGGCGTCTGCTGAAAAATTCGTCCGAGTCCTAAATAAGGACCACCCAAATATATACGTTATACATACTATAATATAATATACCATAAGTACACTGTTGGAAAAATTTTGTGTCACTGTCAAACAAATTCGCAGTTAACAATATTATGTCGAATTCAATACATATTCGAATGTTAATTTAACGAATTCGATTTACGTTAAGCTGGTATTTCATGTTGAAATTTATTATTAACATATTTACACAGAACTTGAAACATCTATTATGTTAACTTCAGAATGATAAAGAAACAACTTTATGTTTATGTTAAATCTTTGAAATAACATATGGTTTATGTATATAAAAACTAAAAATGTCAATTTCAACTGTATTTTTAGTTGATTTGACTCAGCTGTCATTCATTATGAACATTTAATCATTTCAATTTAACAGATTGATTACGTCTTATTGACCCATGGAATGGAACTACAAATATCAACTTAAATCCCATGTTGAGGGATGACTTACTATGTTTCTGTGAAATTAACTGAAAAAAGTTAGTGGACCTAATGGGACATGCGAAATGAGTTAAAATTGGCATATTTTTTCCAACAGTGTATATTTGTTATTTCTGAATATTAATTGATTAATTAATCAATTGAATGAATCCATATTATACATAATACACAATACATAATATACACACTTTACAAGTAAGATTTATGAGTTTTATTACGAGACAGTCTGTTGTTGGTCATAATTAATTACCATTAATAACTAATAACCAACTTGATAACAGCTGGATTTAGGGAGAAAGACCAAAGAGACCTTTTTTTGTAGAACAGTCAATTTTGAACAAAAGTAGCTATGCAGAATCTTCCTGAGTAGATTTAGTACTTGAGATATAAAAATCGAAGTGTGCCACAAGAACTTTTCCCATGTGTTTTTTGAATAGGAAATAGAAAATCTCGAGCTCAGATGTTTCGAGGCTTGTTATTTTTGATCATCGAGAACAAGTGTTCGAGAGGGCCTTTTGAAAATAAATAATAATCGATTTATTAATTGGCCCACCCTAAATTATATATACATATACATATATACCGATACAAAAAATTTTGATCTTACTATATAGAAGAACGTTTGATAACCCAAAATAACATAACGTAAATATCACTTCACATCGCCTGACTTTTTTTTGTTTGTTTTTTTTTTTCAACTTTTTTATATACATATTTAATTCAATTATATGTGATTATATACTATACATATAATATTATAAACTATAGGATATCTAATACATGATAATATTATAGAAAAAAAGGCTTCCGTCGCACTATAAACTATATCTATATCTATACCTACCTATATACTGCCAATACCTGTATACATATGAATACATACGAAAAACAAGTATATATATTATATGTATATCCTATCCAAAATAGAAACAATAAACATGATGACAAAAAGTAACAAAAAAAGGAAAAAACGACGAAAGCAACAACAACAAAATTAAACAACGAACGGTATAACAACGAAGGGGAAATTGTGAAACTGAAAAAAAAGATGTAACAAGTATCGAAAAAAAAGGAGGAAAAAGGAAAAAAAAAAATCTATCTCGTCCGGTATCCTATATATAACATAACAATATCTTGTATAGACTGTGATAAGAGTTTCGCCCACGTTCTCTTGAGAGTAGTCATAAGATATATAGATATTACATATTACATATAGGCATACATACCTATGTGTTTTAGCAGCAGATTGTATATATATACGAAAATACCTATATACATATGTGTATTTTACATAGCATACAGACATACTATATTTAACAATTCGCGCGTCGTTCGCGTCAATTAATTCTATCCGCGACCACCTACGCGCCCTCGTGACGTCGTAGATTTCTCACCGTGAATGAAGACCATTGGGGGATGGTCGCGGTGGGTCGGAATATAAAAAGAAGAAAAAAGAATAAAACACACACATGACGTAGATACGTGTTGTCTATAAACATATATATGTAGATATACCTTCGTTTACGTATGCATATGCATATACATACACATATACATACTCATGTATATAAAATTTCGCGATCGTGTAGGAGGTCGTGTGTGTGGGTTCGGGGGGTATCTTCCCATACACACTCTGTAGCGCATGCTGAAAGGCACCCCTATTGATCGTTGGGAAATTCTGAGGAGGAAGGTTCTCTCTTTCATAACGTCGTTGAGCCTCGAGACGTCGGTACCGAGCCGTTGGTCTTCTTAAAGTGTATATTGAAAATAGAAATAAAAAATAAATAAATCTACACATATCGATATACGTGAAATAAAATAGTTTTTATTAGTTTTTTTAGAAATGGCTCGAACGGCTCGTGGCTGTTCGGTTAGTCTGTATCGCAATCAACGTACACCAGTTACAGTTAACTTTATTCTGAGAGTTATACTTCCCCTATGTGAGTATAGTTCGATCTTATGACAATTTGGCAATGAATTACCTACATTGATATTCTTCTCCTTTTTTTAAGTTCTTTTCGGGTAATCCGATTTTGGTATCTAGATTTGTCATGGAATCTACCGTATAGAAATTTTACAAATTTTATTTTAGCTGTTCGATTTGACGCTGCAGTTACCATATGAAGCCTGTATCACACGGGGGAATCCCGTGCCAAGTGGAAACTAATTGTGTTATAATTGGCAGGGAATTACCCATACATATTTCTTTTAGTTTTTTTTTTTTTTTTTAAACTTTTTGATTTCTATAATATACGATATAATCATATTGTATCACTTCCGGTAATTAAATAATCAATTAATTTGCTCATCAATTTGGTAATAATTGCTTCGGGTTTGATAAGGGTCAGATCCTGCACCCACCTACCTGTATTCAATCGGATGGAATTTAATTGGATTTAATTGATCAGGGTGTATCCTTGGGACCGTTCTCAGCGGACCGGCTCCTGAAGTAACCCAAAAATTGGAGGTTTTCACCACAACCCGACCCGTCAAAATAATCGTTGACATGGCGACCGCCAGGACTAGGTTACCCTTGGTGAGTAGGTATACACATGATAAAATAAATACTATATGTATAAATATTTAGGTATGTATATAGAATTGATTATGTTTCGTATTTAAATTTTAATCTAAATTAAAGTAAATTTAGAGAATTTCAACGAAAAGTTTAGATTATAACGCTAATAATAACCGCAGGATTGGAATCCTTGCGAAAATCTAGAGCGATTTTGTATCAGGCACTAAACCAAGGGTCCAATAGTTTTTGAATTAGAGCGAGTTGAATGACGTTGTGACCAATGACGGATGGGCTTCAAGTAACGGTCGCGGAGTGATGTGCGAATCAGAGCGTCCGGGGGTAGAGGCTGGAGGTCCGGTATAGTGCGAAAACTTGAAATCGCTCTAGTTTGAAAACTATAATAGTGACAAATTTTTCCTCGGTACGAAATCGTCTCAGTTTTCATCAAAGAATCCGAATAAATGAAAATTAATTCAAACGGATAACAAACTTCCGCGTTATTGTTGATTATTTATACTTTGCATATTAAAAACGGAGTCGCATTTTTGAGACGGCTATAGAATAAATAATAATATATGAATCTAATTAGTTTAATGGATTCTCGGTATATCACAGGTATAGATACTTTATAGATATGCGATAAGCACACTCAACATACCTTACCCGTGTTTGTATGTATTACATACATTATGTACATAAACCGACTCCCACGAGAGGGTCTCACTGTTACCTTGTGTACATAAATTTATGCAATGTATTGTACGTACATACATCAGTGTGAGTTTAATTATATTCCGTCGAAGGGCACGCGGATATATGGCCACACCTTGTTTGCTGTTTTTTTTTTGACAAATAAGAAAAACAAGGAAAACAAATCAGAAAAAAAGATGAAAAATATTTAGCAACGTATTGTGTGGATTTTTCGTTGCATGATTGTAACATGCTTGAATTGCTTTATGAAAAATGAATGAATACGAATTATTTTTGGGAGAAAGTCTAAATAAATTCTGCAGAGAACCTCAGGGCTTAATGATATATGTATTATACACGTATGTAATGAAAGGGTTTAACAGCAGGTTGTTAACTCGGAACTTAAGACGACGACTACTACAGCACCCTCCCCAGCATCACCTACAGAACAACCATTATATCGCGTTAACAGCAGCAATGGACAAGCTTGCATTTTGCTACAAGTTGACGCTTTAATAACGGTCAAATACAGGACTAAAGTTGGCGAAGAAAGGGTGAGATCATCCCTCCAAATTCTAATTTAAAAGCAAAAAATTTTAGCTCGTTGTATGAAGTGAATTTTCATATTTTTTGTATTTTGTAATTGTTTGGCAAAAGCAATGTGAAAAAAAGTCGAAGATAATATTAAAAAATTATTTTCGAGCAAATACTTGTTTAGAATTTTGAAACGTTTTTTGTTTTCTAACTGCACAGATTTCGTTAAGCGGTCTCCAGAATTTTGTTCAGCCAATTTATGAAAATTTCTTTCAAATTCTACGAGTTTGAATTTTTTTTTTTTCTTCTCAATCAATATTTCTGAACATTAGTCTTAATCATATGTTCAATAAACTATTCAGGAAGCTGATATTTATGTACCGACCGATGCTACGGTCACGGGGAACTGCGCCAACGACAACTCGGCTACCATGTCTTTGAAATGGAAGGCGTTCGTTCTATTTTGGAGTTTTGCCAGGGTGAGTTTTTTTTTATTTTGAAACTTCATGTTTCACAAAGTGCGTGTCAATCATTCATTAAAGCAGTTTATACATATCACTTTGTGAATGTTTCAAATTCAATAAGTTTTACCTAATTTGACAATTCAAAGAAAAACGAAAAATAATAATGGTAATAATAATAATTTTTATCCTTGTATTTTTTGGAATTTTTTTTTTCAAAAATTTTGTCGATTTTTATTACAGTCACCTGGCGGCGAGGGATGGTACGTCGACAAAATTGAATTGACATATAATTCTAGCGACCGCCATTTCGAGCTCATCGATCAGCCAAGTGAGTTTAGTCAGTCTATACAAGCAGGTTTTTCCCCTTTCATTCAATTTTTATTGTCCCCTTCCTATTTTACTCTTTTCCTTTGCTGATCCGGGATTCCCCGGAGCTTCGCCCTCCCGCAGCTTCCAAAGCTCTGTCAACGGGCATTAGCTTAATCGCTTCACTCTGCGGATTCAATAGTGGTTCAATTTTAATTTTCTGTTTCTGTATTCCCGTTTTTTATTATTTTTTTTTTCGTTTTTTTTGTTGTTGTTTGTATTCAATTCGATGTAAATAAAAATTGTCAAACCTCATGTAAATATCGGAAAATCGATTGAAATTTTATTAAGATTCGGGTGAAATCGATTAAATTTTTATGAATTTCTATAAAATATAATTCCCGAGAAAATCGGCGGGATTTTAAAAGGAATAGTAAAATTTTCAATTGTATCGCGAATTTGTAACAAATTGTAAAAAAGAATTGATGAAAATCGATTAAAATTTCATAGAAATCGAATCGGTTTTGACATAATTAAAGCTACGAAAGAAATCGGTAAAACTGAAAAGAGCGAAAAAAGTCCCTAGAATCCTGATGATTTAGTAGTGAAAAAATAATGATTCTGATTGTCTATGTATCATGCAGATAAAACCATACGACTGAGCACGAGCAAGAAACACGCGACCATGTTTTTCCCGACTCCAGTAGGAAAATCGTACGCCTGTAACGAGAAGGAGATTACCTTGACCGATGGCAAAAATCAGGCAAGCGTTCTGCTCAGGTAAGCATTACAAAAAAGGGGGAAAAAAAAAAATTTCCTATGCAAAATACAAATCGAAATAATGTGGTATAATTAGAAAAACTGAAAAGATGTGTAAAAACGCGATAAAAAATAAGAAAATGCTGATTTTTATTTATAGGGAAATGAAACTGCAGCCTTTCAAGTTCAAGAGCAACAATTTTGCAACGGAATTTTGGTGCAAACCTGAACGTGCTGCGCGCGACGAAACGGCGCCTGTTGCTGTGGGTTCGACTTTGGCGGCTGCGGTTCTTCTCACTATAACTGGCTACGCGGCTTACCGGTATTTTAAGGTTAAGAAAGTCCAATATGATACAATGGAGTAATTTTTTTTTCATTTTTTGTTCGTTTTCTGTTTGGAAAAATCACACTTCAGCCAGAGAATAAAATGCTCGTAAATTGAAGCCGATTAAGAGCCTCAAACTCACGAATATATATCGGTTTAAAAAAAAACTGCTAAATATATACGCACATCAGCCTGTTAAAATATTTTTTTTTTTTTTGGCAAATATTTGGGGACTTTTTTTTGCATTCAATTTTCATTTATTTCTTTTTCATGTCCTAAAATGGGAATAAAATTTTGTAGAACAGAATTTGAATTTAGTATATGGACAGAAAGCTTTTGAATTTAGATTTTGAAACGTTTAAAAAAAAAAAAAAAAAAAAAAATATTTTAACCGGGTAATTGTTTGCTGAAGTACCCGAGTATATCTAAATGGCAGTTTATATAGACTTAATAAGGGATTGATGAAAATAATTGTATATGAAATATTTTAAATATTTTCGAGTTTCTAAGTGTCGAAACGCCCTCTTCAGGCAGCTGCAGTTAATTAGGTAGACTAGTTAGTGTATTTAAAATACTACGACGCTGCTAACGGTGCCCAAAGAATGCAGTCTTATTCCATAGGAGAAATTACTAATTCTGTTACTATAAAAGTTTACTTTCTCGGCGCCGTACGTAACTATATCATTTATTATAATAACCAGATTAACTACAAATACATATCGAATTCATATCCCAGTTGATCGGCTACGTAACGCATAGTTTTAAATATTCAGGCCGAGTAGATTTTTAACATGGCGTCGTGGTTAGAATACTTTCGTTGAAATCACGGCCATTTCATTTTTCGAAAATCAATAATATCGACGATTTTCAATTATGCAATCACTGCGAAAGTCACAAGAACTTGAATTTCACCAAATTTTAAATGCGGTCGATAGTTATCGCAGCCCAAAGTCGCGAGGTGGACCGCATGGCGGCCATTGACGGATTTACTTTTCTACGTAACCTCATGATTTCCGCGTTTTTATACCACTGCGAGTTACTGAAAAATTGAAAACTGTCTGCAATTGTGATTTTTAAGTTTTCAGGTGTAAATTAGGATCAATTTTCTTTTGAAATTAATCTCACGTCGCCTTTTCTCGATGGTTATACATACATATATGTATACATTAGGGTGCTCCAAAATAAACATTTTTTTTTTTTTTCCAAGTCCTATCATCTCAAAAGTTTCTAGTAGGTATAAAAAGAATCCTTCCACAAGGACAGCTCGATATTTTGTTTCTACTTGACGCTCAACGGTTTTCCGTTTTCCCATATAAATAACACGTGAGAAATTTTTTTTTTTGTATATTTCAAATAAAACTACTAAAATTTTTTTTTCACAATTTTAATGGACATACTCTTGTAGGAAATTGAATTCTCTACAAAAAAGCTCCGATATGATTTTCTCGTAAACCTAACGGGTTGAACGTTATCAGACTTTAAATACTCGCAACTAAGTGGGTATAAAAAAAAAATTTTAACCCCTGGGTATGAAAAAAACGTTTAACCCGTTAGGTTTACGAGAAAATCATATCAGAGCTTTTTTGTAGAGAATTAAATTTCCTACAAGAGTATGTCCATCAAAATTGTAAAAAAAAATTTTTTAGTAGTTTTATTTGAAAAATACAAAAAAAAAATTTTTTTACGTGTTATTTATATGGGAAAACGGAAAACCGTTGAGCGTCAAGTAGAATCAAAATATCGAGCTGTCCTTGTGGGAGGATTTTTTTTTATACCTAAATTTTTTTTTTTTTGAGCACACCCTAGTATACGTATATATTTCGTCATTATTGATATCTTGTGTATTCCGATTTGTCCAGCTATCTGTTATATTAGTACATACATACATAGACATAGATAATAAACATATGCGGATATAGATGTGACTGTATATACTACGGTAAAAAAAAATACATAATGATATACAGGATGTTTCAGGATTACACGCAGTGTTTGGCTTCTCATAGAATTATCTCAGCCACCTTTCATTTGTCGAAAAATAACTCGAAACAGAAGTTTTAGTACATTGAAAGACGTGTCTTTTTTGCAACAACTATTTTTCAATCAGATTTACTGCTTCTACAGTCAATTATAAAATGTATAAATTTTTGCTAATATTCTTTCGTACAATATTTCATAGACATTTCTGAATTGTAATCCGAGTCAATATAAGTAACCAAAAAGTTTAGCTAAGACAAGATTTTGAAAAATTATAAGATCCTTATGAGATGAAATTTTACGCTACGTGAAATTCCGAAAAATCTTTGTAGCAAAACCAAAACCAAAATTCAACATAATCAGAAAGACAGATGGACTTGATGATAAATAAATTGATAAATAGTTACAAACTTAGTAAATAATTGAAAAAAGGACAAAAAAAAAAAACATAAATCAGATCAAAAAGTATATGGGGAATTCCGACTCAACTCGACCACCCTCCAGATCTCACCCTTGCGGATTTGATCGAAACTTTTTTCATATACTACACTCTTAGTTCATATGGAAATCTATAATTTTTTCAGAATTTTCCAACCCCCTGGTACGGAGATTTACGAAATCCAAGTAATTTGAAAAACGAAATCGGAATGGAGTGAGAAAAGCGCCAACCGAAATTCTCAATGATATTACAACGTTTCCACACATTGAAAAAATCATATTTCCTATACCATTAGAGTCTCCATCTTGGTCAGGGTCTTAAAATTTTTGGCCTTCTTCACAGAATTTTAGACAAAAAAATCAGGAAACCGGTTGACCTGCGGCCAACCCTAAAACTTCCTGCTATGTGTTAAATACGTTACAATAAACTGATACTATTGTGTTTACAATACATTAAAGAAGGTCATAAGTATAGTTAGTTTTCCATATACAAATGTTTTTCCGTCTGATTTTAAATCAAGAATCGAGTTTTTGTCAACATTTCTAGGTTTTAAGGAATTATATTCAATGTCGGAAGGTATCGTTCAGTCTTAATTAGATTTAAGTAATGGTATACCTCTTCGATCGCCGCAAAAATCATTCAAATTGGTTAATTCGTTCCAAAGGTATGGTACGACAAAAAAATAAATTTTTGTCGTGCAATATCTTTCAAACTAATCGTTGGATTTTGATGAATCTTGCGGAAATTGAAAGGGCTATCCAAGACTCAAATCTGAATAAGTTTTGAGACTAATCGCACAAACATTTTAGGAGTTATGCACTAAAAACATGAAAATTTCTTTATTTTCAACTTCCCGTTTTTCTGATATCAGAGAAAAGAGGAAGTTATTGTATTCACCCCGAAAATGAAAAGTTGAGTTTTCACTAGATCTCGACGTTTTGAAGTCTAGAGAATCATCTCCGATCATTTTCAGATGGACGTCTGTGTGTATGTATGTGTGTATGTATGTATGTATGTATGTATGTATGTATGTATGTGGGTATGTATGTGATCAATTTTTTTGTCCGACGATATCTCGAGAACGAGTGGTCAGATTTTGATCAACTTGGTCTAAATCGACGCGCCTCTTTGAAACTTAGAACTGATTAGATTTTGGTTTCGATGGGTTTAGTGGTTTTCGAATTATTTGAACAACAAAATTCTGAAAAATAAAAATCATGATATCTCGAGAATGGATGAATGGATTCAAAAGAAAATTCATACTACAAGGTTTCTTGGAGCGCTGATTACAAACCTGAAGTCAGATTTTTTTTTCCGATTCATTTGAATAACAAAATTCTGAAAAATAAAATAAAAATCATGATGTCTTGAGAATGGATGAACGAATTGGAATGAAAACTGGTACCACAAGGTTGTTTGAGGCGCTGATCACGAATCTGAAGTCAGATTGGCAAAATTTATGCTGGCAAATTTTTTAAGCTCAAATTAGCGTGAGAACGGGAAGTTGAAGGGCTGGCACACGGGCAGCCTAAAGCCGCTTGTTTTATTTTTATTGTTGGAATAACTTTGAAATTACTCGACCGATCGACTCCAAAATCTGATCAGATCCAAGTCTTGATAAACCCTTTCGATCGCCGCAAGAACCATTCCAATCGGTCGATTCGTTCCAAAGATATCGTACGTCAAAAATTTGTTACACACACACACACATACGGACGTCCATCCAAAAATAGTCGGAATAGCTTCCTAGGAACCCAAAACGTCGAGATCTGGTGAAAACTCAATTTTCGAAAATCGGACCGAAACCAGTAACTTCCCTTTTTTTATGAAAATTTTCAATTTTCATAGCGGGAAGTTGAAAATCTAAGCAACCCAAATAATCGAAATATCAGTTTTTTTTATTTCAAGTCCAATTTTGGCAACCCAAAAAATTCTGAGATATTTTTTTTCGAAAAGCTGGAATCAAGACAAATAGATTAACCACTTTCTTTTGTTGATATACTACTTTCCAAACTTAAGATAATGAAATAAAAAAAAATCTTGGATTTCGTGAATAGCCAAATTTCGACTGTTGAGATCTCCGAATTAGGGGGTTGGAAAATTCTGAAAAAATTACAGATTCCCATTTGAATTAAGAGTGTAGTATGAAAAAGGTTTCGATCAAATTCTCAGTGGTGGGATTTGGAGGGTGGTTCAATTGAGTTGGGATTTCCCATATGCAGCTGGAAAAATGCTAACTATAGGTAGTATGAAAATATGAGAATTCTTAGCTGAAACGAAGAAAAAAAAAACAATTAAAAACCATCAGAACATATGAAGAAAAGGCATACCAAATTATATTATATTATACTATATTATATCATGATAGATTATAAATTATATATTAATAATGATAAAAAAAATAAATAAATAAATAAAAAAAACTCTGTCTTCCAAGTGCATATTGAAAAAAAAAAATTATTATAATACTTTATTAATCGTGTGTAAATATATATAATTATATATTATATTATGATCATATGCATATTGAATATATACATATATATGGCTCCGTCATAGCAAATCGCGTATTTAAAACTATAGCATATCAATAAATTAATAAATAAATGAATGGAGGAATAAATATATACATATACCTATATACCTATATAACACATATATATTGTCAATTTGTGATTGAGGCCCTACACAACTGCATAACACATTATCGTCTGAGCGTTGTGTATTAAAGTGAGTCGTAAAAGAAAAATCATTTCAAAGGGATAGGAAAAAACAAAAAACAAAAAACATAAAAAAGAAAAGATTATTGCGAAGGAAAAAAAAATAATACATAAATGCTAAGATTTACTGTGGTAAATATAAATTGATAATTTTTAGCCACTATAAATAAATATATATATATATATATATATATATATATATATATATATATATATACCGTGAGGATCTCTTGAAACTATAAGGCCGAGAAGCATGGGCGCAGAATAATACGTGAATAATACGAATTTTATGGGGACAGCCAACTCGTCACACTGAAAAATCCCTAGGGTATTCGGGTGGCTAGACCAGCAGTGACTCTAGGGAGATTTTCGGCGAGTTGGCTATCCCCATAAAATTTGTATTATTCTGCGCCCATGCTTTTCAGCCTTATAGTTTCAAGAGATCCTCACGGTATATATATATATTAGGGTGGTCCTTATTTTTGGTGTTTTTGAAATTTTCTGCGGACAAGGTTGAAAAAGTTTGCAAATAAATTAAAAAAAAGTTATCCAAAACTTGGAGTCTGTAGGTCAACTCAAAGTACTGCCTACAAGGCAGTCAAATTTGGCATATGTCTTCCTTACAGGTATAAACGTTTTTTTTTCCAAAAAATTCCCCAATTTTTTGTTGAATACCTATGACTATAGGAAAGACGAATACCAAATTTCAGATTTTTCGAAGCACTATTTAGACAGGAAAAAAAAAATAATGGAGTGAGCCCGAATTTCCATGTAAATCAAATGGGGAAATTCGCTGCCTTATAGGCAGTACTTTGAGTTGACCTGTAGACTCCAAATTTTGGGTACTTTTTTTTGAATTTATTTGCAAACTTTTTCCACCTTGTCCGCAAGATATTTAAAAAACACCGTAAATAAGGTCCACCCTTATATATATTAGGGTGGTCGTTAAAAATTAAATTCTTTCCGGCGCCCAAAAAAATCCTTCCTTTCGACGAAAAACTGAGGGAAAAAAACTTTTCTTTGGTTTTAAAGAATAAGAACACGTGCCGGTGGCCAATTGAAGTTCATTTTTCGATAAAATTGTAGTTTTTTGAAAATATCTCTTACAGAATTCGGTTTTGAGAAAAATTAGTGGGGACAATTTTGTAGAAAATTAAATTCTCTACAAAAAAGGTTCCCATCAATTTTTCCATAAAGTTCATATTTATCAAGATACTCTCATTAGTAAACTTATAAACTTTATTATGTCAGTCATTTTAGCACTAAAAACTTTATTTTTCCTGAAATATGAACAATTTTGTAACTTCTATCTACAATTATTCATTTAAATAGGTCTAGTTAATGACTACCAAATTATATTTAATAATATTTATTTATTTTCAAAACGAAAAAGTGCAAATTCATTTCTAATAAACTGATTTATCAATTCCAAGGTTTGAGTAAGCTTTCTTTTGTATTTTTTATGTTTCGGGCTCTGTAATCATCCAAAATTTGAATCATAAACTGCTTCTAATCTTCATCTTTCGTGAACAAATCATTGTATTCTAGCATTAATTTTCGTCTATACAAACCTTGGAATTGATAAATAAGTTTATGAGAAATAAATTTGCACTTTTTCGTTTTGAAAATGAATAAATAATATTAAATATAATTTGGTAGTCATTAACTAGACCTATTTAAATAAATAATTGTAGATAGAAGTTACAAAATTGTTCACATTTCAGGAAAGATAAAGTTTTTAGTGCTAAAACGACTGACATAATAAAGTTTATAAGTTTACTGATGAGAATATCTTGATAAATATGAACTTTATGGAAAAATTGATGGTAACCTTTTTTGTAGCGAATTTAATTTCCTACAAAATTGTCCCCACTAATTTTTCTCAAAACCAAATTCTGTAAGAGATATTTTCAAAAATGTACAATTTTATCGAAAAATGAACTTCAATTGGCCACCGGCACGTGTTCTTATTCTTTAAAACCAAAAAAAAGTTTTTTCCCCTCAGTTTTTCGTCGAAAGGAAGGATTTTTTTGGGCGCCGGAAAGAATTTAATTTTTAACGACCACCCTAATATATATATATATACCTATATATATATTAGGGTGAATCGAAAATTCTGAAAACTGTTGGCTACCCGCAAAAATCAAAGATATCGCTGAAATAAAGGTCTCCGTGCAACAATTCATTTTTTTGACAATATATAGGGGGCTTGCGGGACGTTCAAAAATGCCGTTTTTAACGTTAAATTCAATTTATCACTGATAAACGGAAACAGATCATTCAAACAATTCTGATTTTTTTATATGAGGTGCCCAGATATGTACTCTTTCAAACCCATATTCACGGAACATCACCAAATGGTTCATAGCTTCGGAAAAAATCTCCGAAAATCAATATTTTCACTATTTTTCAATTGATTATCATTAAATATTGATAATTTTTCTTCTAAAACATTTTTCAATTTCTTCCATTTTTTTTTTTCTTGTAAAACTCGGTATCAGTATTGCTCACAATGCGGAAATTGCTAAAAAATTACTGAAAATTTCCCAAATAAAGATTTATTTTTTAGCAATTTTCGCATTGTAAGCAATACTTACACCGAGTTTTACAAGAAAAAAAAGATGGAAGAAATTAAAAGACGTTTTGGAAGAAAAATTATCAATATTTAATGATAATTAATTGAAAAATAGTGAAAATATTGATTTTCGGAGATTTTTTCCGAAGCTATGAACCATTTGGTAATGTTCCGTGAATATGGGTTTGAAAGAGTACATATCTGGGCACCTTATGTAAAAAAATCAGACTTTTTTGAATGATCTGTTTCCGTTTATCAGTGATAAATTGAATTTAACGTTAAAAACGGCATTTTTGAACGTCCCGCGCGCCCCCTATATATTGTCAAAAAATTGAATTGTTGCACGGAGACCTTTATTTCAGCGATATCTTTGATTTTTGCGGGTAGCCAACAGTTTTCAGAATTTTCGATTCACCCTAATATATATATATATATATATATATATATATATATATATATATATATATATATATATATATATATATATATATATATATATATATATATATATATATATATATATATATATATATATGTATATATATATATATGTATATATATATATATGTATATATATATGTATATATATGTATATATATGTATATATATGTATATATATGTATATATATACATATATATATATATATATATATATATATATATGTATATATATATATATATATATATATATATATATATATATATATATATATTAGGGTGGACGTTAAATACCATCTTGAGGAGTGAAGCCCCACAGTTTATAGACAGAAAATAGATAAAAATTTTGGCCCCAGAGCGAGATTTTTAAAATGAAATTAACCCGTGCCGGTAAGGTCTCAAAGTTTCCCATTTAAAACACATGCATTTTTACGGATCTCAATTCAAAAATTCACTGTGAGGCTAATTTTAATTCAAAAAATTCCCAACTATGTGAAAGTATCAGGTATGTGTACTACTACATGGAGAAAAATCGAGGATATTATACCGGTGAATCTGCTCATGATTCCACTCCGAACCAAAATGCTCAAGAATTTTATTTTGGAGTCAAATCATGAGCAGATTAAACGATATGATATCCTCGATTTTCCTCCATGTAGTAGTACACATACCTGATACTTTCACATAGTTCGGAATTTTTTGAATTAAAATTAGCCTCGAAGTGAATTTCCGAATTGACATCCGTAAAATTGCATGTGTTTTAAATGGGAAACTTTGAGACCTTACCGGCACGGGTTAATTTCATTATAAAAACCCCGCTCTGGGGCCAAAATTTTTGTCTATTTTTTGTCTATAAACTGTGGGGTTTCACTCCTCAAGATGGTATTTAACGTCCACCCTAATATATATTTATATATATATATATATATATATATATATATATATATATATATATATATATATATATATATATATATATATATATATATATATATATATATATATATTATATTATAATATATTCTATAGCTAATATAAATTAACTGAAAATAAATAATGATAGATGAACTTGTTTAATGATGATGATATATCACACACGCGCTTAAAATACAGCGGCGGGTGGGGGCGGGAGTGGGAGGGCGGGGGGATCGCGGAGCCAAGGCGTACTTACTTACGTATTATGCAGTGTATTGCCTATAGCCTATATGTATATTATAATTATATAATTTTAAGTGTCATAATAAAATAATAAGTTATACTTATACAGGATGGGGCGCATTTATAGTGACCCGGGCAATTTTGTCCCAAACGAAGCGAGATATAAAAATCGTTCCAGACATTAGTTTCATAATTTCAAGGGGGACACAAGATAGTGTCTTCGATTTTTTTTCAAAGTCGAAGTATCAAGCTCATTTGAAGGTCAACTTTGGTTTTTTGAAATGGAAACCTGTTATTTGTTTTTTAATTCTTATTTCTTATGGTACTTTGTTTTTGAAAATTTGAATTTAAATTTAAAAAATAATAATTTTTCATAAATTTTATTATTGTATTAATACTTAAGTGTTCATATCAATTTTAATTTGAAATTAAATTCAAATTTAAAAAGAAAAAAATCAAATTGACAACCGAGTACCATAAAAGGTTGACATTTTCAAAAAACAAAAAAAAAAATTTCAGAACAAAAGTTTCTAATTTTTTATGCAAAACACGAATCTGCAAAAAGAAATATATAGGTTTTGTATTCAAAAAAACCGAATTGACCTTCAAATGATCTTGATACTTCAACCTTAAAAAAAAATCAAAAACACTATCTTGTGTCTCTCTTGAAACTATGAAATTAATGTATCGAACATTTTTTCATATATCGCCTCGTTTGGAAGAAAATTCCCCAGATCACTATAATGAATGCCCCACCCTGTATACGTATATTAAAAAAAAGATGTATGTAAGCGATCAATTAAATAGTTTAACTTGTACTAAATTATAATTACTAATTATACATACATACATACATATAATATATATATATATATATATATATATATATATATATATATATATATATATATATATATATATATATATATATATATATATATATATATATATATATATATATATATATATATATATATATATATATATATATATATATATATATTATAATAAAGTAAATAAAATTATGCATATCATACATTATTGAAATGATATAATTATATCGATAAATAAAGGCTGTTATACAATCTCGTTTCTTTTCATAAATGATTTTTGTGATAAAAAAAAGTAAAATTTATACCCCTTTTCATGGAAAAAAAAGATGCAGAATTTTGTCTAGATCTACAAAAACTTGGTAATACCTTTTTCTGAACTTATATCTACACCGATATACCAAGTTTGGTCGAAATCGCATGTAGTGAGCCTCATTATCCACGGCTTTGACACGACATGCACTATATACATAGGTCATCCCTTGCCAAATCGCGACTGAGCAAAATTTTTATATTCCAAAAAAATCTGTAAAAATAGAAGATCTTCGCCATCTCTCGCTTTCAAAGTCTGTCTCATTTTTTGTACCAAAAAAAAGAATGTAAAATAAAAAATGAGGAAAAAATTTAATTTCCACTCAGGCACCAGGATTCATTGTACTCTCTTATGGTGAATTCTTAAATTATCATTTCTGAATGTCGTGCGTATAGAGAACTTAACAATATAAACTGGGCGAGGTAGTTCTCTATGTAGTTCTTTCTCATGTTTCACTATTATGAGACAGGGGCGTGAAAAGTACAGTCAAGCAGGCTTATCCTCTAAGCTTCCCCTCTGCCTTTACTGGTCTGGTCTTTGCCTCAGCACTGGATCAAACTTGAGAGAGAGAGGGAGAGACCTTTGCGCAATGTGGTGCAAAACCCCAACAACTGTCTGAGCCACAAGTCCCTTTTCGCACTGCGACCCGCGTACCCCTGCCAATAGCTTGTTGTTGTAATACCCATTGAAATACGAACGACAATAGCTGTCAACGAATACTCATACTTTTGTATACCTAGCTAAAGAGAGCATCCTGCCCGGTGTGGTGCTTTCGATTTAAGCGGCTGGAAAATCGTTCAATTTTGCGCAAATAACGTGTAACTATATTCATGTTATATGTATTGTGTTATAGTAACGCAGCTATGTCTTATGGATTAGGTGGAAATTAGAAACTGATTTGGAATTTATTCGAGAGGAAAATTCGTTTTTGTTTAGACTTTAGATACCGTTTAGGATCAGCATAATTATTTTCAATTTTTTGTTCGCTATCTGCGATCCAAAATTTGGAGTTTCGAAATTAAGAAGTCAGATTCGTGATCATTGATCTCAAAAACGTTTACAAATCGATTTTTATAGAAATCCAACAATTTTTGGATCCGCCATTTTGGATATCACAATTTTGACATCGAAATCAGAATCGGCGACCCAAAAAACGGCTGGAAATGAATTTTCACGAAAATCGAACGACTTTTTTTGATTTTTGATTCATCGGTTCGATCGTCACGTTGGATCTGGTATTTGTAATTTCAATATTTTATTCTGAACCAGAAGAAGGGTTTTACCAAAGGTCTGAGAAGTCCAAATTTTGTGCAAATCTGTTAGATAGTTCCGCAAGTAAAAGTAGATCTTCGAAAAGTTTGCTTATCGAGTTTCTGCAAGCTGTGAAAATTTTTGAAAATAACAAAATGAGGGGTTATTTTTGAATCTAGAACTCGCAGTTTTTTCTTAATTTCACCATTTTTCGTTTATCATAAATAAAACGTGGGTTGCAAATCATTTCGAGTCATATCAGACGCGTTTTAAACCCGAAACATATTTTCATCCTTTATTCTTTGTCTATAAATTTTAATTTTTGAATATGTAGTTATGTATGGAAAATTGAAAGGCAAGAGCATTAACCGAACGATACTCAGCCTCTGGTGTGATTAGTTAACACGTGGCTGTATAAAACCTTGCCCTAACTCGTATCAGGGTATATCTTGGCACGCTATATACCTATGTATGTACATACGTATAGGGGTTGGTTTTCTGGCGCGTAGGTCGCGGGGCGTCGGTACAGATAGGAGGGTAGGGTGCACGGTGTCCCGCGGTGTCGAGTGACTCCCATGTCGGCTTGTTATCCGTACCGCGCCGCGTCGTTATCTGCAATTACCCCAAAACAGCCCCCAGTTTATAAATTATAGGCCAGCCTCGTTCACGCCCGTTCTCGTAAACCCGACTGCCACCGAGGTGGAAGAAAGTTCTCTACGCATCTGTCATCAGTTTCATGAAATTAAATCAAATTCTCATTCTATTTTTCAACTTGCACGCGAATCATAACGATTATTCTTTTTATCATGAGCTAATGGACGTAAAAAATTAGACACTCACTGCTCACACTGGTATCTAAATATCGAATTTTGTACAAATCGGAGGTGGTCAGACTCTCCTTGACTCGCTTTGGCAAGACATGCCCTGTACATATAGGGTATCCCTTGCCAAATCGACAATTTTTTTTTCAAATCGTATGAATCGTTAATTTCATAGCACAGGCAACCCAGTGACATACATTACACATACATATATAGGTATTTCCGTGCCAAGCAGAGCGAGTTCTTTTTAAAGAGATGTTTAAAAATTCTTGTAATTAGGTATAGTGATATCTCTTCTACCATTTCACTTTTGCTTTTACTTTTCATTTCTTTCAGCAGTACCAATAAGTTATCCGACCTACCGAATTATTAAAATGAAACGAACCTCGAGGACTTAAACAGTTTTCACACCCAGTTGAGAAAGAACTTACTCAATGGGGCCCAGGACCCTCTGGTCTAAAAGACTAGAATGGGCTTTTACCTGGGATCTTTATGCATGGTTGAATCCCTGTAAAATACCAGTTATTAGGCACATTACTATATATGTATACCCTCTGTTTGACAGTTCTGTGGTTATTCTACATAGGTCTGTATATTAGAGCGAATAATTGTGCATGCAATAAAATTAAATGCGAGTAAACGAGGCGGCAAAAAAAATAAAGAAAAAAAAGTTGCAAAATGAAAAATATAAGATCGAATCGAACGTATGAAAAATTTTTATTTTATTCTCTGACTGCTCCGAGAGTCTGAAGAAAATGTAATAAAAAGAAAAAATTATAAAATGATAAAGAAATTAGTTGTCTGCAGTTATTTACAAGTCAGACGAATGCAGTGTCCTGCGGTTCTGTCTGTGCAGAAACCATCGTCTAACGTATACGTCTGCGTCGTCAGCTTTTGCTATATTAATACGCAGTTGCAAGAACGCAAACGCTGCGCAGCGTTTCTTTGACTAATTTTTTTTTTTTTTTTATTTATTCGTAACTAGAAATAATTATAGTTACTTGATGTGTGTAAGTGCGTAAGAGATATAATATATCGTATGCATTCAAAAAATGGATAAATTTAATTTTTATTCAAGCTATGCGACGTCATTTTTAAGTATTTTGAAGAAAAAAAATTGTCCGAAATGAAGAGCCGAAGAGAAAAGAAAAAAAAAAAACAGGAAACCGGTTGACCTGTGGGCCAACCCTGAAACTTTCCGCTATGTGTTAAATACGTTACAACAAATTGATACTATTGTGTTCATAATACATTGAGAAAGGTTATAAGTATAGTTAGTTTTCCGTATATAAATTTTTTCCCGTATGATTTTTAATCAAAAATCGAGTTTTTTCAAATGTCAACATTTCTAGGTTTTGGGGAGTTATATTTAATGTCCAAAGATCTTGTTCAGTCTCAATTACATTCAAGTCCTGGTATACCTTTTCGATCGCCGCAAGGATCATTCAAATCGGTTAATTCCATACATACATACACACACACAGACGTCCATCTGAAAATGATCGGAGATGATTCTCTAGACTTCAAAACGTCGAGATCTAGTGAAACCTCAACGTTTCATTTTCGGGGTGAATACAATAACTTCCTCTTTCATCTGATATCAGAGAAACGGGAAGTTAAAAAAAAACAAAGAGAAATGCATTATTTGATGTAATGAAGCATTGAGTCTTGATTCCGGGGGTATTACACGCAGTACATGCGTCTGTGCGGACGATTTAATAATCTGAAAAAACATCCCTTAACTCTACAGTCGTCGAAGGGTGCGAGGCCGCTGATCGTTCCAATTCTATATCTGTATCTATGTACGAAAATCTGTGTAAACTAAAGGGAGGAGGGTACAGACCGCGCCTAGAGACACACAGTAGTGTATAGGGTATAACAGGGTGGTTTTTGGGATGGTAAGGCTGACGCACGGGGCACGGGATACAATGACGTAACACGAAACCTGTCGAGCCCTAAGCTCCACCCCGTTTATTCTCCCTCTGCATAGTGTCTCACTCTTCTCTTGCCTTATTATATATACATGATGTGTATACATGTGTGTGTAGCTAATAAATAAATAAAAATAAAAAATTGAAAACGTTGTCTATTTTTTATTCAACAATTTTAAACCTATTTCAGAATTCAAATCAATAAATAAGAATGCTTTCTCAAGTTCAAAAATCATTTGATTATGCGGAAAGGGTGGAATCTGTGACTTGAAAGAGTTCGGTCGCCATGATAACTCGAAAATCGTTTTATCTATTGATCCAAAATTTATTGCAAGCTTTGATGACACCTTTATCTTTGAATTAGGTTAAATTCAGCTTTGTAAAATCAAAAATATCCATGAAGAAACAGTTTTTAGTAATTTTATCTTCATTCGGAACATGCTTTCGTGTTATCTGTTGAACAGCTTCTAAACCGAGTGAATAAATACGATGATGGTAAGTCAATCCCAAGATAAATGTGCGATTGAATTCTAAATTAAATTTTGAGTCAATAGATGAAACGGTTTTCAAATTATCATGGCGACTGTACTTATCGGCAGATATTCCTTTTCTTTAATTTATCACATTTGTTCATATTATTTTTTCAGCAGTGTGTGAGCCGCGTGGACCAATGTGATGATTGTAAGTTAAACCGAAGATGAAAGTGTCGTCAAACTTTTCTATAAATTTTCAATCGGTAGTCATAACGGTTTTCGAGTTATCATGGCGACCACATTTTTTTTTTTCCTTTTTCTTTTTATATTAAATTCTCGGAATCTCGGCATTTCATGAGGTAAGAACATGTTCAATTCCATCAATCTTTTAATGTTCAAAAAGCAATGATTTTCCTGGCAAGAGTAAGAGCTTCCGCGCGCAAATTCCGTGTACAACAGTGTAGTGTGAAATTTGTATCGTCCATTTAATAAAATCAACAAAAGCGCGTGAAAGTAGGGAGTGCGACACACAAAGCACTCGAGAGTTGAATGAGCGTGTCATTCGGCGTAGCCCGTGTCAAGAGGTCCGCATTGGTATTGCCGGTGTTTGCTACTGCTCTTCGTGTCGAGAATTGGGGGATGAAAACTCTTCAAAAGAGCATCCGAGGGCTCGCGAGACTCAAAGCTATTATGAACACTGTGAACTACGCCCCTTCCTTTATCCCCAAAACCCTCTACAGCACAATTGACACACTCATACACTCGGAAACCTCTTGACAAATTTACCAACTAAATTTACCAACATGTATACATATACTCACCTATCTACCTACCCACCATGTATGTATGTATTTATGTACATAAATAGTATTTGTCGAATAAGTATGTACTAGTCTATAAGGGTAAACCTACTACTAAACCCTTGATGTATAGTAACAGCACCCGTGTACCTTTATTCACGCATTTTACACGCAGTTAGTGGAATTTTTTAATTAAGTTTTAGTACACTTGGGATGAAATTTTTCATACTTGTATAAATCGTCAATCTTCAGTAATTTTTGTTTTATCACTTTTGAACAGACCAAGGCTACTCTGAATATATTTGTTTGTTTTCTAAACATTTTTACAGCGTGTATCCATCTTTCCATAGATGCGACAATAATGAACAAACATAGGTGTGTCCAGAGAGTTGAACATATTTGTAGATTTTGATGTTGTTGTCATCATTTTTCTCTTCAGATTGAACGATCTAAACCGGAAACGGTGCGTCCAAAATATCCCCAAAAAATATTGCAAATTTCATGAACATAGATGTGCCTTCCGCTTGAACTAAAGAGAAATCTGAGAGGCCGTTAGACCTTTGAAAATCTTCATAACGTTCGGAAAAAGTTGAATAAAATTGCAGTTTTTGATGTTGCTGTCGTTTCTCTCTTCCGATGGGACGATCTAAACCAAAAATGATAGGGCCAAAAAATTTTCCAAATATATGAGGATGATGAACAGAAATGTGTCTTTCGCGTGAACTACGGAAAAATTAGTACAGCCATTAAAACTTTGAAAATCTTCATGAAGTATTGGAATAGTTTAAGAAAATTGCAGTTTTTGATGTGATATCGCGTCTTTCTACAGATTAGTAGTTTGTATCAGTATTTATCTAGTCCACACGAAAGGCACATCTAAATGTATCATTCCTATATTTTTATTATATTTTTCAGAAACACAGTTTTTGAGTTAGAATGTCCACAGCATCAAAATCTGCTGATTTTTCTGTTGGCTCGACGATTCCTGCTGTACAAAACGCGTGTTCGTACTTCGTGGAATTTTTCACTGACGTAACTTTTACTTCTCAAGTTATAACGGCGATTTGCAAGGTCATTATTTTCTCATTGGGTTACGAGATGAGCTTCAAGGACACGTGTGTGTTCAGTTGCAGTTTCCTTGTGTAGACAGATATACACATACAGATGTATGTATGTATGTATATAAAAAATTTGCGCATGCATGATGATGTATGTATGTAGTATGTACATACATACGATGTATGATGTATTGAAGTACGTAACGTCGGACTTACTGCATAAGCTGACTGAGTAGGTAGGTGGGTAGGTAGGTGGGTAGGTACGAGGTGTCAGCGAAACGTGATACCCTTCAGGAGACCTGCGACTAACGTTCTCCCACAAAACTCACCTGACACGATGAACAGGCTCTGATGCGGTTCAATGATAAGAATAGAACAGACAACGCGACTATTCGCACCGTCTAATCAGTTTAAGATAAACAAAAAAATAAAATAAATAATATAAAATAAAATGAAAAAGACAAAAATAAGAAATCGCTCAAATATATCGCCTAGTGTCACACTGACCCCAAAAATGATGATCTACTGCATAACGAGGTCCGAAAAATGCCTTTAAATAGGGTGAAAAAATGGAAGAGGAATTTCCGAAAAATGAAGAGTAGTGGGTTAGAATTTTAGAAACATGAGTGAGTTGATGATATCGGGTGACATAACGCTTCGACACATGTGTTTTTCGATCATTAGGCGTTGCATTCTGTCCTAATAAGCAGACCGCCTATAGTATATACTGCGCAAGCGACAAACCATGAACCCCCATCATCAGTAGAGTCCGTGTATCTATCAACCGAGATCGCTATAATTGGCGAGACATCAATCCCTGTCCATATGTTAGTTGGATCCGAAAAGCTCCTCCTTCTCTTCCTTTTCCTACTTGGCTGCAAGGGTTATGGCTACACGGTGGTTTTACAAACTGAACCCTGAGAAATTTCCAACACACAACACTCCGCTTCATCCCTTATATGAAAACTAACCGATGGTATCACTCGCACAGGCACATGTTGGCGTTTCTCTCTTCTCCTCACTTTTCTCTACGATTTTGTCTAGCTCTGCCATACAGCAGCCCCGATAATAATTAGCCCTGCCATAAATCTCGGTCGAAAACTCAAAAGATAGGGTGAGGAAGGAGAAGGGCTCACTTTCATAAGTGTGTTTGTATGGTGTGGCATACCCCCGGTCGCTTTTTTTTCTTCATACTTTGACTCTGAGACACCAGGCTGCAATGTGCTCCAAAAGAACGAGAAGAAACAGCCTGCAGAGGAATGCAAGGCCATTCATTACCACCTATACCTCAAATGCGAAGATATGAGCAAAAGCTGCCATTGATTTTTGAAAACATAATTATTAAAAATCAGGGCGAGATTGAATGTCATATTCAACGGGACGAAGAAGAAGCACTGTGACCTCATCATCGATGATAGAAATATCGAGGAAGTAAGTTCCGCCGGATCTTAGGGTGGGCTATGAGGAAGCGTTGGGGGGTTTTTGGTTGAAAGGAAGTATCTAGTATCATCTACGTAAGTAAGTAAGTAAGTACGTAAGTAAGATAAAGAAGGAAAGGTCGTGCATCACTCCCTGGTTGCAGAAGTTCCATCGAGACTTGAAGTGCAACTCGATTCTTACCGGCTGGCTTTCATCGAATTACGAAGATATTTTTGGTCCCTGTAACTATAACACTTGAATGGTGTGTATTTTTTTTTCTCAATCCATAAATATCCTTTCCTATACCCATACGCGTAGTAGTATCTGGTATAAACGAAGAGAAGGAAAGGAGAAAACCACGAAGATGGTTGCATATGTGTCATGATTCGAAATTGGCCATTACACAGTTAGTTAGATCCACTAACTGCAATTTTTTTTCTACTGATCGAGAATCGGGGCTTTGATTGACTAGGTGTTTGGAAAAGATTCCCCTTTTTATTATTTAGGGTCAGATTTTATTCTTGCGCCCTTTTAACCCGGTCTAGACCAGCTATTATACTTACTATATATATGGCTAAGTAGAGAGATAGAGATAATAAATTTACGATGGGGGTCAAGAACCCCCTGCAATATATTCGTCAGCGAACCCTAATCAATGCCAATTTCAAACTGAGAGTAGAACCAGTCATATATGTATGTTTGTATGTAAGTATGGGTGCTGGGGCGGGAACAGACTCCCTTCAACCCTTGGGACTAACAATTTGATCGGCTCTATACTACGAGCTTAATTATATCCAATTACTGGGCTTGTTGCCTCCCTTGTCTTCCCATCCTCCACCTCATGAGACCAGATCATCGAAGTATATCTAACGGTTTAAATGGGACTTTGGGGTTTGAGGATCATAACTCGGTTTAGCTGTATACTGCTCAACGTTTATATTTTAGGCAATTGAGTTATAGAATTCTTCGAATTTTTTGTAATTTAGGTTCAGATTCGGAGACAGTTTTCAGCCAAAATATTAGTTGATGTTTCTTACAGTAGTGATAATTATTCTATAGTATTGAAGTGTAGAATTGTTACTCAAATGGAGTTTCGTAGAGATTTCTTGTATACAGTTAGTGCAGAATTTTCTCAAAATTATTTGTGACTCAGTTTTTTGAAATTCTACAGTTGATGTAGTATGATTGAACTGTAGAATTTCATATGAAGATTGATGAATTATATGTAGAATGATTCAAAACAGTAACTGTTATGTAAATTGTTTCTCCTGTTCTAATGAATTCATAGTAATAACAATTAAAATAGAATAAAAATTGTACAATAATGTAGAATAGTAACTCTAGAATTATGTAGAATCATTAAAACACATATTTGTTGCTGTAGAATTTGCCAAAAATTGTTTTTTTTCTTGGTTGTAATAATTCTGCAGTAATTGGAGAACCATGTAGAATTATAAAAAAAAAAAATAGTAATTCTAAGATTACTTCATACTGTAGAATTTCCTTAACTTATTTCTGTAGTTCCATGAATCCACAGTAGTAGAACCGTAAAACAGTAATTGTAGAACTAATTGCAGAATAATTATAAACAGTAATTTCAAGGTTATTCTGTGCTGTAGAATTACCCAAAAATTGTTCTTCAGTTGTAATAATTCTGCAGTAACGGTAGAATAATGTAGAATCATTAAAAAAATAGTGACTGTAGAATCGAAACTGTATTTCTCCAATTTTGATAATTCTACAGTAACAGAATCAGAAGAAATCTAGAATTCAGATCGATGAAGAATGATTCGAAACAGTAACTGTAGATAATCCAGTAATTAGTTAAACAAAAGGTACAAAATTACGTAGAACAATAACTAGCACAGACTAATTAAAGAGAGTATAGGTACATTTTCCAATTACTGTAGAATTTTTTTTATCTTATCCAAACAACATTTCCCTCCCATTTTTTTGATTCTTCTTCAATGAAGTACAAGGGAGATTCGGGACCATAAAAGGATGAAAAAAAAACAAAAAAAAACGTTTTTTTTTCCCTCATCGTAGGAATTTTCTCGGTCTGTTAGACCTCTAATAATTATCTATGATCGTTGTATATACATATGTATGTACCAGATAATTCCATAGATCTATGCCACATAAAGATCAAAAGCTGAATGGGGGAATTTGGGATCTGGAAATGGCCAGTGACACATAAAGAGCACATTTTCGGGCATCAGTAATCCTGTCTATAGATTTTCTACCTACTGATCCCTTATCCTTATTCTCATTCTACTTACTGTCTTATTCTACTATACTAGCTCCTAGCTGGGTGCTGTGGCTACTTCTTTTTAGCTTTGCTACCTGTTTTAACGCCTGTTAGAGAACCCCGTCCTTTAACATAGGGTATACAAATATATCTTCAACGACGATCTTTTCAAAGACTATAGGTATACATCAGAAAAAAAAACGCTAATGGGAGAATAAATACCGGATTTCTGGATTATTTCGATCCAAGTATTGAGAAAACTATATGTATACATATAGCACTACCCTCTCGGTTTTTTTTTTATCTTTTCACCTTATGTTTTACAGATCTAATCGTTGACTACAAGCTACTGTTTAGTTTTTTTATTTTTTTTTTTGATTTTGTATTCTGTGAATTTTTTTTTTCGGGAGTTTTTAAATTCGATTTTTTGGTTTGGATTATTCTACTCGTTTTATAATGACACAATCGTTTCGATCTGGAAAAATGTCAATAATCCGAATTGAAATTGTCAAACAGATCAAAGCTTCTGTTTTTTTGTCTTTGGTTTCTATTTTTTTTTATTCTTTTCCTCCAAAACGTAAGAAATATTCACAACGATAAGATTAGCAATTTAATCAGCTGGTATATATATATATATATATATATATATATATATATATATATATATATATATATATATATATATATATATATATATATATATATATATATATATATATATATATATATATATATATATATATATATATATATATATATATATATATATATATATATATATATATATATATATATATATATATATATATATATATATATATATATATATATATATATATATATATATATATATATATATATATATATATATATATATTAGGGTGGTCCTTATTTGGGGCTCGGACAAATTTTTACCGGGCCGCCCCCCAGATCAGCTCCAAATAATTCAAAAACAATGTGGAACAAGTTTCAGCCATCTATCTTAAAAATTGGCCAATACCAGCGGGGGGGGGGGGGATTTTCCCCTTTAAAATACACGTGTTTTTTCGATTTTTTGAAAACCTGCGTACTAGAGCGTCTTGAACTCTTTCTAAAAATCTCGAATACTCACGAATGCGTTCCTGGTAGCCATATTCTACATCCAGATGGATAAATCAAACTTCTGATTCAACCTCGACAGCTATATAGGGGTCATGCCATAAGAGGAAACGTTTTTCTTTTCTTTTCTATAGTTGCTGGAAAACTATGTCAGAAAAAGTTCGGCATTGAAAATATTTATCATGAACTAAAAAATTCTGATTCCAAAATTTTAGGTTAATTTTACAGCCAAGAAGAAGAAGAAGAGAATTTCAATAAATGGGGGTCATTGACCAAAAATTGTTTCCTCTTACAGAATGACCCCTATAGCTGTCAATGTTTAATCAGAAGTTTGATTCATCCATCTGGATGTAGGATATGGGTACCAAGAACGCATTCGTGAGTATTCAAGATTTTTAGAAAGAGTTCAAGACGCTCTAGTACGCAGGTTTTTAAAAAATCGTGAAAACACGTGTATTTCAAAGGGGAAAATCCCCCCTTTCTGGTATTGGCCAATTTTTAAGATAGACGGCTGAAACTTGTTCCACATTGTTTTTGAATTATTTGGAGCTGATTTGGGGGGCGGCCCGGCAAAAATTCGTCTGAGCCCCAAATAAGGACCACCCTAATATATGTATATATATATATATATATATATATATATATATATATATATATATATATATATATATATATATATATATATATAAATATAAATATCCGTAATCATTGTATATATATAACGGGTCAGGCAACAATATATAATACCTACCTGATGTTCTTATTCTTATTGTTCTTTTTCGATCTGATTTTTTTCTTATTTTATGTTTTTTTTTCTTAATTTTTTTTTTCTCAATGTAATCAACACGAAGAACTGATAACCATACCATGCGGGGCACCCACACACACTGTACAGTTACGTTATCTTATTCAGAGTCAAGTTATACGATTATGTCTTATATTTTATATACCTATATATATAACCGACTGACTATATATATATACCAAAATAAATTAAAATCACAGGAAAAAAAATTGTTTTTTAATTTTTTTACTAGAAGTTATTTGAAGCCCATCTTGGTTAATGGCGCAAAAATTTTGTTTTTTAACGTAGAATTTTGTGAATTTTTTTGAAAAAAAGCGAAAGTGTCCCATTGAACGAAAAACTAATTTTTTGACTAAAAATGGCCGAAAAAACATTAAAAATTTTTTTTTTCAGTTTTTCAATTTTTTTTGTCAAAAAGAGCGTTAAGAAAGAAAAAAAAATGACTCCTATAAAGTGAGATTATCATAATTATAGTCAGAGATATACGTTTTTAAGCAAAAATCGATAACTCCGGAGTGGATGGAGATAAAGAGCTAAAAATTTAGCTGAAGACTTCTTTTTACATGTATGAAAACATATTAAAAAATCGAAGAGGGTCACCGTCGCAACGTCGTTGAATTGATATGGAATGACCCATATATATATATATATATATATATATATATATATATATATATATATATATATATATATATATATATATATATATATATATATATATATATATATATATATATATATATATATATATATATACATATATATATATATATACATATATATATATATATATATATATATATATATATATATATATATATATATATATATATATATATATATAGGTATGCATGTAGTACGTAGATATACCATATACCAACTATAGAGTGAAACATGAAGCTTTTGGCACGCGTTGTTCGGTGCCAACCTACCTATACCTACTGTAGTACGTACGTAAAGTATATGGATTGTTATATGTACTACATATATGCAGGAAGTGCAGGGGTGAGAAAAAAATGAAGTCAAAAAGTAAAGAAAAAACAAACAAAAAAAAATTAAACCACTAAATTTTCAATTGAAATAGTAGCGTATTAATATATCCAGCTCACTGTAGAACAATGATGTGAAAATTTCGAAAACTGGAGATTAGTTGCTTTAAAATCGTGTAGAATTGGGTAGACACGTGTGGCATTATGTAGATTCGAGTCATGTATTTGACTCGAGATGAATAAGTAAACTATCAATGATTAATAGTTTGAAATTGTGAAGAATACCGTGGAATTTATCAGAATCTTGTGTTCGGAGTAAGGAAACTATAAATCAGCTGATCTCAAAATCGTGTAGAATCATGTAGAATCGTGTAGAATTATGTAAGAACTATATAGAGTCATATTGAATTGTGGATTGAAAGAAAACAGGCAAAAGAATAGTGGTTTCGAAATTAGGTATAGGACTGTGTAAAACTAAGTAAAATTTGTCTTAAATTGTGTGTAATTCTGTAGAATAATGAATAATCGTGTTTTTTGATGAAAAAATATGATGTGATTAGTGATTTGAAATCGTGTAAAATTGTCCGCGGCCATGCAGAGTCGTCTAGAATCAGGTAGAATAGTGTAGAATTATCTGAAACGGTGCAAAATCCTATAGAATAATGAAGAATCATATATTTAGACAACATAAAACCGGATAAAGCGAACTAAAAATTGTGTAAAATTGTGTACAGCCAGGTAGAATCATGTAGAATTATCTGAAATCATGTTGGATCGTGAATTTTGGAGGAGAAAAAACCCTCACGCAGTAAACTAAAAGTAATGAAAAATTGTGTACAGCCATGTAGAATGAGGTAAAATGATGTAAAATCATGTTTACTATCATGTAGAATCGTGTATTTGGAACCAAACTGTACAGCGAATTGTGTAGATAATCATATTTAGAATTATGCATAGGTAACTTATTCATATGCGTAGACGAATCTACACAAAAAGAAAAAAAAAATGATGTAGAATACGTTGTGTACAATTGTGTATCACAGTAATGTGAATCTGCCCTCAAAACGGATATTAGCCGTATAAATAAAGTCCCATAAATATAATGACTGTAGAATTTTTCAGAAATGTTTCATAATGCTGATAAATTTTTGAATAAAAATCCTGCCAGCTTGAGGATGTGATACCTGAAATGAAGAAGTTGTAGAAGAGAAAGAGAAAATTGTAAATCTACAATTCATAAATTATAAAGAAAGGAACGTGGAAGTAATAAGTAGAATCTCGCAAAATAACAACCAAAATGACAATTACAAGAATCTCTCTCTTCAATGGGGTGAAATAATTGAAAATTTAGGGGCGAGACGAAGAAGGGAAGAAAAGGGAAGAGATGAGACATATATAAAGAAGGTCAAAAGCAAACGTAATACCTTAAGGGTTTAATAAAGAGGTTGCCCTCCCAAGCAACTCTCCCTCTGTCTCTCTTTCTCTTTTCGCAGGACTCCTTTCCTTTTCTTTCCTTTCTTTTCCTTATCTCTCGGTTCATATACCTCCTCAACTACTGCTCTTCTCTCTGCAAGGATCTGAGGAGGATGAGGAGTAAAATGGCGGCGGGTTTGCCCGGATATATGACACCAAATCGAAGTAGGAGACGCCATCGCGACGCTTAACAACCAAAAGGCGCCGCCCCGGCGTTAAAACGCGACTATACATCTATAACGTATGACATTATTAAATTATACATGCATTTATATAATTCTATATACCTATATATGTAAATAAATGAATTTTTCTTGGAAAAAATTATTCAAGCATTCATTTATTATTCCTTACTGTTGGAATTTATCGAACAGATTTGAAGCCACGGAACCCCTCAAATCGGTTCTTGAATAATAGAATAGGCGCTGTGAAAATTATCAGAAATTGTAGAATTCTAATTCTTTTTTCTATCCCTCGTAAAAAAAAATTAGAATTTAACGAGTTGAGACAGTATAATTTCATGCTCATCAATGTCTCGATGTACATAGATTCCTGTGGATTCCAGAATTTTTTTTTAGTTCAAATAATTCTGCAGTAACTGTAGAATCGTGTGGAATTATTGAAAAAAATTAGTAACTATAAAATAACTTAGTAACTGTAGAATTTTCTTGAAATATTTCGCGAGCTTTAATAATCCATAGAAGTAGAAGAGTGAAATAGTAACTGTAGAATTACGTAGAATAATGAAGAACAGTAACAGCAAGGCTATTCTGCGCTGCAGAATTCACCGAAAATTGATATTCATCTGTAATAATTCTGGAGTAACTGTAGAATCATGTAGAATCATAAAAAATAACAGCAACTGTGAAATTTAACCCGTATTCCTCTAGTTTTAATAATTCTACAGTGACGGAAAAGCTGAAAAATCTAGAATTTTGATTGATGTAGAATGATCTGAGGGAGTATAACTGTATAGTAGATAATCCAGCAAAAGGAGAGCAACAAAATTACGTAAAACAGTAATCAAAGTCGGTAATTTTCAGCCTATCTATGTCTACTGTAGAATTTTTCTTTTCTTATCCAAAAAATATTTCTCCCTCATTTTATTTGATTTTTATTCAATAAGGCAGTTATAGGGGGATTCGGGAATATAAATAACAGCTAAAGAACGACTTAGAATAGTAGTAACTGACTAGTGTATAACAGTTCAGAATTTTCTTTACCCAATTGTCGTTTTTGAAATTGTTCAGCGAATTGAAATTTACAAATTACGTAAAATCGATCAAAAAATATTCTCGGATAGAGATAAAACTTGCTTAACACAACCGCGTTTTCGAAATCAGAGAAAAAAAGACGACCTTCTATCCGAAAAAAAACAAAATTCATATAGGTTCGTCGGTAAAAAATTGAAAGTAGAATTTTTTTCATTTCCGGGTAGAAACGGATAAAACGGGACGTTGCAATTTTTTTAGGCTGCACAAATTATAAATATAAATTTTTTATTTATTTTTATTTTCTCATTTCTTCTACTGTACTTCACCAATTATCTATTCTCTACTTGAATTGGACCAGTTTGATTTGTAAATTGTAAAGCAATTGTTTTTTAAATGCCAAAAAAGCAAGTCATTTTGTCATCGAACATACATATACCTACATATTAGTTATTTTTTTTTGTTTTTTTCTTTCCATTATTTTGAGGGCCAACAAATAAGTGAGGACGACGGATGGTTATAACCGGCTGCTCCTAGCCACAGAAATGAAATAAGGGAAGGTAACGGGATGGAAAGGGAAGGGAAGGGAAGGAAAGGGAAGAAAAAGGCTGTCGTGTCATGTCAGTTTTTGGGCGTCTATACTATATACGTATACATATACCTATATATACATATTAGGTACTCGACTAGTTTTTTTTTTTATAGCTTGAAGTTATATTGAATATATATATATATATATATATATATATATATATATATATATATATATATATATATATATATATATATATATATATATATATATATATATATATATTTATGTACATGTCCCATGTACACTGTGACGATTGAGAAGTTCACCCGTAGTATTCATTGATCTATGCAACACCTCCTCAAACTTCTGCTTCTTATTTTTATTTTTCTTCTTATTCTTCTTCCTTCTATTGCGGAGTTGCTATAATTATATTTTAAGACACGTGATTTTCATGTATATAGTATATATACGGAGACAGGATATGTTCAACTATATATACCGGTAAAATCTTCGTCTTTTTTTTATCTTTTTCCACGATCCAAAACTAATGTATGTGAAAACTGTAAAACTGTATGTACAAAAATCAAAAATAAATACAAAACAAAAAAAAGGAAAAAAAGAAACAGATTATTTTTTCGTATTTTTTAAAAGATTCGAAAAACAATGTAAAACAGAACAGTTAGTTTTTTTTTTCTTTTCAGTTCATTTCGTCCTTTCATTCCATTTATTCTCTCTTTTCAAGTTTATTTTTTTTTTCATTTTCTTCTTCATTAAAAAAAAAAAAAGCTACCTGCGAATTTTTTTCGAATTCTCCCTACATCAAATAATGGGGAGTTCTCCGTCCGAACGTACGGCAATAATAATTCGAAATTTTGATTTCATCGAAATTTTTATGAGTGATTACACCCAATGAGAGGAGCTTTCATGATTTTTTTCAATTTTTTTCGTTCGTTTTTTTTTTTCGAAAATTCATAACTTCTTGAAATATTAAACAAATCAGGTGGTTTTTTTTGGAAAATTTTTGTTTTTAACTACACTTTAAGAAAAAAAAAAAAATACAAAAAACGTGATTTTTGTCAATTGCGGTATCATTTTTCCATTCATAGCTCAAACTTCACGATTTCGAGAGGTTGGACACTTTTTTTTTTTGAAAAAATTCTCATAAAAAAACATTGTTTTTTCTACAAATTATGCCGTCGGATTTATTGTGGGGTCACATCTCATTCTATTTTTTTATTTCCGATTCAAAATCTTCTTGCGTGAATTTAA
The DNA here is from genome assembly GCA_949628255.1 of Macrophya alboannulata. Taxonomy (NCBI): domain Eukaryota; kingdom Metazoa; phylum Arthropoda; class Insecta; order Hymenoptera; family Tenthredinidae; genus Macrophya; species Macrophya alboannulata. Next base: position 26,824,699 of record OX451206.1, on the reverse strand, counting down.
TCGCTCTAAATTTCTGAAAAGATTCAAAATAGCAATTCCGTTGATTTGGAAGCCTATGGCTTCACTTTGAATATAAAAATATGAAATTATTGGAATTTATGTAGTCATCAATTACGATATCGGGACCAATAATTTCATATTTTTATATCCAAAGCGAAGCCATAGGCTTCCAGAATCGACGGAATTGCTATTTTGAATCTTTTTAGAAATTTAGAACGATTAAATTTACGCAAAAAAATTTTGAATCAGAAATAAAAAAATAGAATGAGATGTGACCCCACGATAAATCCGACGGCATAATTTGTGGAAAAAAACAATGTCTTTCATGAGAAAAAAAAAGTGTCCAACCTCTCGAAATCGTGAAGTTTGAGCTATGAATGAAAAAATCATACCGCAATTGACAAAAAACACGTTTTTGGTATTTTTTTTCTCTCAAAGTATAGTTAAAAACAAAAATTTCCCCCAAAAAAACACCTCATTTGGTCAATTTTTCAAGAAGTTATGAATTTTCGAAAAAAAAAAAAATTCAGAAAATTCATATCTCAAGAACAGATGAACGGAAAAAATCGAAAAAAATCATGAAAGCTCCTCTCATTAGGTGTAATCACCCATAAAAATTTCGATGAAATCAAAATTCCGAATTATTATTCCCATACGTTCTGACGGAGAATGCCCCTCATATAGAATGATTTTTTTTTTATACTTCGTCAACCTGAATATCAAATGATATACAGGGTGTCCCATCTGAAACAGTACGGTTGAATATTTCGAAAAGTAATGGTTGTAGAGAAAATCGTTTCAGATAAAATCCGTTGGGTTCCAAAGGGGACAGATATTGGTGATATTGGCTTTTTTGTAAGTGGAGGCGCCGAAGTGATATGAAGGTCAACTTGATTTTTTTGAATGGCAATCTATATTTTTCATTACGTAATTTTGTTCTACTTGAAGAATCAAACGACCTTTGTATGAAATATTTTTTTGTGAGACATCATTTTTTTGTGATATTCAGCTGAACGACTAGAGTTTTTTCAACTTTTGAGATCATTTCACCTCTAAAATATCAAGTATGGAGAAAAATTTCAAAAGACAAAAAGTGCGTAATTTCATACGGTGATTCATGCAGAATAATTGCAGAATTTTTTCCAATAACTTTTTATTGCAGCTTTGTCAATCGCGTAAAACAAATAAAAAATTGATTAGAAAAAATCTGCAATTATTTTCATAAATCATCGTGTGAAATTACGCACTTTTCGTCTCTTGTGATTTCCTTCGAACTTGATATTTTGAAGGTGAAATGTTCTCAAAAGTTGAAAAAACTCTAATTGTTCATCTCAATATCATAGAAAATTGATGTCTCCCATAAAAATATTTCATACAAAAGTCGTTTGATTTTTCAAGTAGAACAAAATTACGTAATGAAAAATATAGGTTTCCATTCAAAAAAATCAAGTTGACCTTCATATTACTTTGGCGCCTCCATTCACAAAAACGCCAATATCACTAATTACTGTCCCCCTCGGAACTCAACAAATTTTATCTGAAACAATTTTTCCTACAACCATTACTTTTCGAAATATTCAACCGTACTGTTTCAGATGGGACACCCTGTAGATATATACTCCAAATTTTTCATGACTTTCAAAAAGCTTTTATAATGGGGACAAAAATTTAATTTTTCTTAATTATACACTTAGCTTTTTTCTTCTGAAAATCAGTTCGTGATTTCTCTTATATACCTATATACATATATGTATACCGAAAAATTATTTTATATAGATATGTATGTATCTTAGGGCGGTCGTTAATTTCTAACATATACTTGCCACCCCTTGAATCGATAGTTAATGACAAGAAAACAGTGTTTGAATTTTCCCAGATTTTTAGCTAGATTAGAAAGGGTGCCGAAATCAATTTGGAGTTGAAAAAATTAAAAAATAAATACGAAATTAGAAAAAAATAGGAAAGAATGTTTTCTGCAATTTTCGAGTAAAAAGGAAAGAATCTATTGTTTAATTCAGTAAAATCATATGATAAAGTCAAGAGAGTGAATGACTCAATAGTATAGGGTGATCCATTTTGATAGACTATTTTCTGATTTTGAGTCTCGTATGAAGATTTGTTAGTTTTTTGCATTTGAGGAGCCCTCCCCAAATTCCAGATCAATTAAAAAAGTTTTAGGCGTTGCTCACGAATTTTGAAAATTGCAAAAATGGCCAAATATCGAATTTTTGTTTAAAATTTTTTTTTCTCGTGACTGCAATTGTTTTCACGTGTAAAATTAATGACATACTGAAAATTTTAGCTGAAAATATAAATTTTCGAAGGTCGCTCAAGAGTTTTGAATGTCTTGGAGTACCTTACCTATAACACTCTTGAGCGAACTTTGAAAATTCATATTTTCAGCTGAAATTTTCAGTGTGTCATTATCTTCACGCGTGAAAACAATTGCAGTCACGAGAAAAAAAATTTTGAACACAAAATTCGATTTTTGACCATTTTTGCAATTTTCAAAATTCGTGAGCGACCTCTTCAAATTTTTGAATTGATCTGGAATTTGTGGAGAACTCCTAAAATGTAAAGAACTAACAAATTTTCATATGAGACTCAATATTAAAAAATGGTCAAAATGGGTTACCGTACTCAATACTTGAGGCAGAATAAAAAAAAAGAGCGCAAACAAATCTAGAATGACAAAAAACGAAATATTTTCGAGAAAAAAAAATATATCTGATGAAAGCACCATCAAATACATTTTTTGCCGAAAATATTTTATTTTTTTGTCGTTCTAGATTTGTTTCCTGCTTTTTTTACTAAACTATTGAGTCATTTCACTCTTTCGGTTTCATCATATGATTTCGCTGAATTCAATAATAGTTCCCTTCTTTTTTACTTGAAAATTGCGAAAAACATTTTTTCCTATTTTTTTAAGTTTTTTTTCAAATTTTTTCAACTTCAAATATATTTCGGCACCCTTTCCAATCTAGCTGAAAATCTGGAAAAAATCAGACACTGTTTTTTCGTCATTATCTATCGATTCAAGGGGTGGCAAGTATATGTTAGAAATTAACGACCACCCTAATATATATATACCTAAGGTATGTATACATGTCTTTACACTATATTATATAGGTGTACTTCACTGTTATCGCAATTAAATGAAAACAAGGTGTTGGCTGACCGATGGGTAGTTGACACTAGCCAGTTTCCGGTGTGGAAGTTTCTTTTTTTTCTTTTTTTTTTCACTTTATTGCCTCGTTTTGTTTTTCCTTTTATTTCAGATTTGTTTTTTTGCACCGGATTTATTAACTGTTAATTTTTGTTTAAATACAGAAAATTACTATATCTGCGAAGCTAAAGAGGCAGAGAAACAAAAAATAAATAAAAAATAGAAATAAAAATGAAACAGGACCGAAATATAGAAATAGAAAATTGCAAAGCCAAAAAACGAAAACAAAAAACTAAACGTAAGAGAAGATTCTTGAGAAAATTTCATGACGATAAACTGTAATACGAATCTATAATATAATCCGAGATCCATGTATGTAGCTAAGTATTTTAAAATAACGCCTTACAATATTTGAAACTCAAAATTCGAAATTCGAGATTCGAAACTTGATAATAAGAAAAAAAATAGATAAATAGCAACGAAAAACTGAAAACGATAAGAAACGTCAGAAAATTTTTCGAGTATAATATAACCGTCGAAACGTTTGCAAAAAACGACTTTTTTCAATACTTTAAAATTCGAAATTGAGAAATTTGAAATTTGAACTAAAACTTTTAGCCCGATAAAATTAGGAAATAATTTTTTTAACTCATTTTTGTTTTTTCAGAGTTGATTAATTCAATTTTCCTGTAATCAATTTTACGTAGGTACCTAGTTCGAATATCGTTGATAAAAAAATTTTTCAAATTTTAAGTGAAAATTCTAGAACGATTTCATATTCGACTGGATTTATTTTAGACCTTTCCTAATATCAAAAGTTCGAGTGTTCACTGCAAGATGTATAATTCTAATACGATTTAATTTCATTTCAGGTCAAACCAATAAAAGAAAAGGAAGTGAAGATCGGTCTTCTATATCGTTTGGAACACTGAACGAATTTTTCTGTACCAAAAAATTATTTATCTAAAAATAAGAAAAAAAAAAATAATAATGAATAAAATACCAAAAAATTTTCTAAAAATAAAAAAAATAATTTCATATCCAAAAGAAGAAATTCATCTACTATCGTTGACCAGTATCCTAAAATTACAGCAATGCAGAATATTCCCTCGAAGTTTGGCGAAGTTTAGATCAACGATGCGAACCGCGCGGTACCCAAAATTTTTTTTTTTCTTTTTAATCGGAAAAATGAAAAGCTCTAAAAAATTACCAAAAAATTTCTAATCACGTCTAAAGAAGCTGGCAATCGTTCGTTCGAAAAAAAAAACAAAAAAACTGAGTCAACATAGAATATTTTTTTTTCGCAGATAGTACAGCATCGAATTCGAAAATAGTAGAAAATTTTGTTATTTATTTTCTTTCAAATTAAAATACTCTTTGCTGATGAAATTTCGCTCGAAATTTATGATTTGGATACACCGAGGGGGTAAAAAAAAAAGGAATAAAAAAATTCGTCTTCCAGGTGAGACTCAAGAATATTTCTACGGGGTAGGTATAATCTCCCATGAAACGCGGTCCAGTCTACAGAGTCTGTGTATGACGACGGAGAGAAAGAGAGGGAGAAAGGGGGATGAAATTTATAAAGGGGTTGGCCGCCCCGGTTTTGGCCAATGAGATTGTGTTAAATCCCGCCTCGCAACCAATGGGAATTCTGGTTGGCCTAGCAAGTGGCTCGAGTCCGAAAAAAGGCAGAAAAGGAGGCAAAAAAAGGACACAAAACGCTATGAAAATAGCAAAAAAAATAGGAAGGGAAGAAGAAGAAGAGGAAGAAAAAGACCAGAAAGCGAAAGAGGGAGAGAGAGAGAGAAAGAGAGAGAGCGAGAGAGGGAAGGAGAACACTCACTCTCTGCCTACGCGTTTCTCTTCTCTTCTCGCTCTTCTCTCTTCTCTCTCCGCTCTCTCGCTCGCTCCATTGCATTACGACGCAGCGTTTAGTTTCGTTCCGTTTCGGGGTCGCGTTCAGTTACCTACCTACTAACTCGGTGATGACTTGGGTCACTCCTGGACACGCGGTAAACCGAAATTGATTTTGAAATCATCAATTCCGAAACAAAAAATAAAACAAAAAAAAAAAAAACAACAACAACGAAAAAGAGTTACCAAGCTTTCCGAAATTGCGTTAATGTCGATTACTAAGAGTGGCCAGTTTCATCGAACACGATCAACGCGAAGATAATAACGAAAGTTGAAACGTAAAAACGAGGAAAATTTTTTTTTGTTCATCTTTTCATTTTTGCTAAGATGAATTCTGGCGAAGCTTTTTTCGCAGAGGGTTGTGAAAAACCAAAATTTATTCGCTGAAAATTAATGTGAAGTGCAATAAGACGGAGATAATGAATAATGGTGAACTTGATTTTGAAACTTTTCGAAGCCTGCAGTATTGGAAAGTGATGATCGGTGGAGTTGATAATGACAGAAGTTCGCGGGGCTTAAAATTCTTTTCTTTATCCGCCAGTCAGTGAACGGGATTTTTCTGAAATTCATGAATGAAACTGACAACTGCAGTGCTGTGTAATCCGTCGAACAGTAAATCCCGAAATCGACTAGTTCAGTGAAGTGCAAATTCTTGGGAAATTTTTGACGCAGTGTGCAGCACATAATCCCAAACCGTGTTGTGTCCCAAAAGAAGACAACAAGCTTCAGAGCTGGAAAAATTTCAAAAACAGTGGTTTCCCCTCTCCTCTGAATGGTTTTTGCTTCCGTAGATTCAACTCTCTTCAAAAACGATTCGAAAAGGTTCTTCAAAATATCGAACATGTCGGATCACAGTTCGGAACAGTTATCTTCGCCTAGCAGTGAGTGCAATAGTCAAATGGGATCGGTACATCGCGGAGGTATAGCAACGTCGGTTGCTAATACTTACAACGGATCGTCAGCGATGACTGGACTTCCTCTTCATCATCATCCTCCTCATAATCATCCCCAGACTTTGACACCGAACACTAATGGCAGTCCGCAATATCCTCAGGAATTATTGTCTTCCTGCGGTTCTAACAACGTCAATGGATCTCCCTCCGGCATTACTGTCAATAATAATGCCAATAATTTCACTCCTGAACAGATTTCTTGCATGTGCGAAGCTCTATCGCAAAGACAAGACATCGACAGGCTCACTAGGTCAGTTTTTTTTTAAATTATTCAAACCTTTCACGATTTTCTTTCTTTATTTTCAACGGAATTGCAACTTGGTGGATAAATTAGACCGCAGATTTTAGAATTTTTTTTTACCGGTTTTGAAGCTTTTTTGAAACCGTTCTTCGAGACACTATCCGCCGCTTTCACATCTCTTATTCACAGTTTATGGTTTTCGTCAATCGTTGTCCAAATAGTAGTACTTCAGTCGATTTTACTCAGACAACGTGTGTTACCGATTTTTTGGAGAAGATTTTTACAGTTTGTAAAGTTTCTTTGATCCTATTCTGAAGATGCAACTCTTTGCCTCGAAAATCCGGCTTCACAATTCATGCGGTTCATCAATATTTACGCTAATACTGATTTTGGATTTATATTTGAGTAAAAAATATGTGTTACCGGTTTTTTAGAAAATATTTTTACCGTTTATTTGACGTTTCTTTGGTTCTATTCCAAAGATACAACTCTTTGCCTCGACATTCCGGCTGCATAATTCATGCTGTTCATCAACCTTTACCCAAAAATTGATTCTGGATTCATATTTGCCTAAAAAACGTGTGCTACCGATATTTTATAACACAATTTTACAATTCTTGAGAATTTTTGAATTCAATTAGAAAGTTGCAACTCTTTGCTTCGAAAATCCAACTTCACAATTCATGCTGGTTATCAATCTTTACCCGAAAATTAATTCTGGATTCATATTTTCGTAAAAAACTTGTATGAGCGACTTTTCAGAAACGATTTTCACAGTTTTTCGAAGATTTTTTGATTCAATTCCAAAGACACGGTTCTCTGCTCAAAAATTCCTGCTCTTTCAGGAATGCTAGTTCATCAATCTTTAAGTAAACACTGATTTTGGATCAATATTCGCGTAAAGAATGTGTGTTACCGATTTAAAAAAAATATATTTTTACCATTTTTTGAGGTTTTATTGATTCCATTCTGAAGATACAACTCTCTGCTTCGGAATTCCTGCTTTACAATTCATGTGATTCAGAAATTCTAACACAAAAGCTGATTATGGATTCATATATTGCGTAACAAACCCGTGTTACCGGTTTTTTAAAGTCAGTTTTCACGTTCTTTCGAAGTTTTTCCGATTCAATTTCTCACCTTCAATCCGTCGGGTCGAATATGATTCTCACAGATCAGTTTCGGACCAAATCTTAACAAAATCACTTAAATCCCGAACGAAGCAGCCATTAAAAATCGTCCTAATCGATTTTTGAATCGTCAATTCCGATTTTTGACGAAATTCTTTGATTTTTCTCAGGTTCCTGTGGTCTCTGCCACCAGGGGAGCTTCTCCGAGGTGGTGAAAGCGTCCTGATGGCTCGTGCGGCGGTAGCATTTCATCGGGGTGCTTATCACGAACTTTACGCGATTTTGGAAGGCCACTCTTTCTCGCCAAGACGGCACCCCGAGCTTCAACAGATGTGGTTTAAATCGCACTATCGTGAGGCAGAAAAAATCCGGGGTAGACCCTTGGGTGCGGTGGACAAGTATCGACTAAGGAAAAAGTACCCATTACCAAAGACGATATGGGACGGCGAGGAAACCGTTTATTGTTTCAAAGAACGGTCCAGAAACGCGTTGAAAGCGTGTTACCTCAGAAATCGCTACCCTACACCGGACGATAAAAAAAATCTAGCCAAAAAAACTGGACTAACTCTCACCCAGGTCTCGAATTGGTTCAAAAATCGACGACAAAGAGACCGCACGCCACAGGCTCGAACGTAAGTTAAAAAAAAAAATATTTTAAGGGTTTTGATTTAAGGTTTTTTAGCGGTTTTAGTCATTTATTCCGATTGGTGCTCTCTTTGAATCTTATTTTGACAGTTTTGGGACAGTGGGTCATGCGATTGTCAGTGACTTGCGATATAACTTAGAAACAAGTATTTTCAAAAGTATTCGATCCGCGGTTTTTATAGTTTTGAATTCTTTACGCCGATTTTCGCTTTCTTTGAATCTTACTTTACCAGTTTTTGGCCAGTAGGTCATGCGGTAGTCATTGACTTGCAGTATAAATTGAAAAAAAAAAGTATTTTAAAAACTATTCGATCTGCGATTTTGATATTCTTTAATCTTTCCCACCGATTTTCGCTTTGTTTGAATCTTGCCTTGCCAGTTTTTGGCCAGTAGGTCATGCGGCAGTCATTGACCTGCAGTATAAATTGAAGACAAGTATTTTCAAAAGTATCCGATTTGCGTTTTGGTAGTTTTTAATCCCTTCTGCCAATTCCTGCTGTTTTGAATTTTATCCGACTGAGTAGGGTTTGGCCAGCATTTTTGAATTCAATTCACCGTCTCCAACCGAATATGCAAAAAGCTACAAATTTTCGAGAGTGTTGGATCAACAATTTCGATACTTTTTACCATTTTGCAAAATTTCGTTGATTTTCACGAATTTTATTTGCCCTGTAGCTAGCCAATTCCACTTAAAGTCGTTAAGTTTTTATCGCACTTAACTAACCATAGTCCGCGTTCGTGCGAGACACGTGTGTCCACGGGGGGTCCGACTTATTTCAGCGCGTGCAACAAGTGTTTCTACATGTGTCACGACGACGGGATATCCCTCAGGACCTTTTCGGGTCCAGGACAACCCACTACTAAATCATCTTGTACGAGGGACCAGGCATTTTCTATCCAGAAGAAGAAAATGACCGCTCCAAAACCCGTAGAACACTTTAGGAACGTTTCAAATTCGGTTTAGAAAAATTACCCACTACTGTAGTTTCGGACCTTCGCACGTGTCCCGAAAACATGTTCTGTCAATTTTTTTTTCTTTCCTTCTTCTTTGTCTATACTTCGGTCTTCATGCAGTTTTTGAAGAATTTCTACGACTCAAAACTGTTTCGAATTTATATTACAGAAGATCTGATCAAATTTTAGGCGGATTTTGAAAAAAAACAAAAAAAAAACTCTAGTCAGTCTTATAGCCATAAAAGAAAAATCATTTCTTTCGAGTTTCTTTTATTCAAAATTATTTACGATTACGAGTTAAAAATCGTTTTTGATTTTTTCAAAGTTTAGAAAAATCTGTCTATTAGCTCGCATGAAAAAATCGTTTCGGACGAAATTCTAGTAGCTATCTAAATTGTTTGAAATTGACTTGAAAGAAAAAAAAAAAAAAATCTTTTGAACCATGAGACCTGAAACAAATAAGAATCTTTCGTCAATATCTTTCGGCAAAAACCAAATTTTCTTAGCGACGTTACGATAAAAAAAAAAAAATCGTAAAATTGGGCAAAGCTCTTGTGTAGCTCTATGAGGACTGAAATGCGCGGGTGTTTCTCGACGTCAATACATGTTACCTACCTACATCTATGACACGCGAAAATCTTCACATACCTGACCTCGAAGCATGTGTATGTGTCTGTATACCACCGTTGCGACGCCTGGCGTTGTTATGGCTACGGACAGCCGCGGTCATGGCTACTCACTCCAGGGCATTAAAAATCGCAACGACCTGATCGCGAGCCTTGTACATATGTATGCGTATCCATATATATGTATGTAGTAAATCCATGGCATATATTACATAAGAATAAAAAATTATCTCGTTTTGACTGAAACCTTATTTTTTTTTTCAATTAAAAATGCTTCGACTACATGGCGCGTACGATCGCATCAATTCGTGCAGAAAAGTTCTTAGCTTTCTCACGGTCGCCACGATAACTCGATAACCCTGTAATTTATCGAAACAAAATTTGTAACTGAGTCATATGAAACTCTTAGCTTCGGATTAAGCTAAACTGAATTTAGTAGTAAACAGAAGATGCAGAGAAAATCGTGTTTACTGATTTTGGTTTCATTCAATAAGTTTTTTAGTGTTATCTGTTGTGCAATTCATGAATTGAGTAAACTACTGTCATGGTTGCAGTTCAAATCAAAAATAAAGATGTCAGTAACCGTTGCTCCAAACTTTGAGTCAATAGTTATAATGGTTTTTGAGTTATCATGGCAACTGCATTTTTTGCAGACATTCCAGCTTTTTTATTTATCACATTTTTTCTTGTTATCTGTCACACAGTCCAATAACTGAGTCAACTATTGTCATGGCTCTGGTTCAATTCAGAGATAAAAATGCCATCAAACTTTTGTACAAATTTTGAGGCGATAATTGTAACGATTTTTGAGTTATCTGGTAACCGCATTTTTTGCAGACATTTCATTTCTTTCAATCATCACTCTCTTTCGTGTTATCTGTTATGCAGTTTGTAATCTAATTATACTAGTGTTATGATTGTAGTACAATCCAGGGCTGAAAGTATTATCTGACTTTCCTATAAATTGTGAAATGACAACTTTAATAATTCTTGAGTTATCATGGCGACGGCGCTTATTGCAGACATTCCAAGGTTCTGAAACCTCATTCATTTATCAAACTATATCGTCACGCAATTTATGAACTAAGTCAAGTAGTGTAATGATTGTAATTCAATCTGAATATGAAAGTGTCATTAAGGTTTGGCACAAATTTTGAGTCAATAGCTGCAACGGTTTTTGAGTTATCTTGGCGACCAAATTTGTCGCAAAAATTTCACGTTTCTGCCATACGAGTCCGGAGAAATAGTCGGAAAATAATTGTTTTTCATTTTTTTTTTCTGTCTAACGAGGATCATTTCGGTTTTCAATCCCGTCTGCCATTGAGATTATTCTTTGAGGCAATGTCTCACGCATTATTTACGCACTACCTCCTTTTGCAGTCCTCATACCGCAGTATACATGTGGAGCTGCGTTGGTCCGTCGTTTCAAGACGTGAAGGGAACTTAGGGAAGGAGGGGTAGGAACAATGCGAGAAATGACCGACGGCCGACGGTCGACCATCGACCGTCGTCGACGGTTCAACTGGGCCGAAGGGAAAGACGATCACAGAGGAAAAAAGAGAGGAAAAGAGACGAGAGAGAGAGAGAGAGAGAGAGAGAGAGAGAGAGAGACATAAGAGTGGCATAAGATTCTGAGAAGGCGACGCGAACCGCGACGTGACTTTAACATGTGGGACAAACGCCAAAACGACATTTCGGTCTCTTTCTATTTTTTTTTTCTTGGTTTCTTTTCTCACACATTAATCAACAGCGGAGAGAATTCTCTTAGGTGGGACTTCTCTGTCTCTCTTTCTCTCTCTCTCTTTCTCCTAAAGGCGAATGGGGAAACCCCCGGTTTCATTTATTGTCAAACTAAGAGAAAGAGAGAGAGAGACAGAGAAAAATATGTACAAACATACTATATGGTTTATTATATTGGTTTCAAGAATCGGACCATAGATTAGATGATCGTCGATCGCTCCTGCAATCCTAACGACTCGTTGAAACTCTCTGAATCTGAGATTGAAAAAATATTTGTGTACACTTCGGTTTTAAAAATTTGTAAAATTTATTTGCAATGATATGCAAGTTCATTTAGCTGTTCATTAACACTGAGATGGAATTTGAAAAAAAAAGGATCGATTTTTGGCGGATTAATAATGAGAAATTTGATTTTTGTTTCTGAGTCAAAGATTAATCGAATCATGTATTTCAATTGAAAGAATCTGACGAACTCTCATACATCATATTATTACACATCAATCCAGTTCGAATAAAGTCATTTGCACGTAACTACTTTCCGAAAAAAAAAATCTTCTCTCAATTATAAAACTTCATGAAACATTGAAATCATCGAAGAATATTAAAATGGAATAAGAAAATGTCAGGAATTACCGGAAGACATTAATGAAGATTCATAAAAGTAATAAAGATGATCAAACAATTTCTAATAACTATGAGATAACTGCAAATTTCAGAATTCGTCAGAAAACGTCGAGAAATATTTAAAAAACAGGATAAGAATCATTGAAGTATATCGAAAAACGATGAAAAAATGTGGGAGATAATACGGAAATATTAAAAAAACATTCAGAAACATAATCAACTAGATTATAGAGAGTGCAGTCCCAAAGGACCTATCGACCACACTTTTCTCCGTTGTCTTTTTCCAAATTGTTCCCTGCAGTCCCAATCGACTACACTTTCCGTCGCCTTGTCTCAATCGACCCTACTTTTCTTCGCCTTGTTCTTAATTGACCACACTTTCCGTCGCCTTTTTCTAAACTCTCCTGCTTCTCAGACGCCTTTGAAAAACGACGAATCTTTGCAGCTAAAATATCAGATTAGATCGAATATCATAAGTTTTTCTGCTAAGAGCTTAATCCTTAACCGAAATGAGCGTTACTCTTTATAGAATGAGACTTTTGGGTCGATGTAGTATGTAGTCTCGAGCAACAGAAATATAGTCCAAGCTAGATATGTGCTATATTTTTGGATATATCGGAGTTGGACATTTTTCCGAATTCAATTCAAAGGCTTTAATATCACATATCAGAATTTGAACAGCAAAAATTTCAGGAAAGCGAATCCAAGAGGCACGAAGCTAGATAAAAACCAAAACAAGCAGGTAAATCGGCTGACCACAATGGGCTAGACCTAAAACTTCCCGCCCAAATCTTTCAAGGAAACAAAAAAACACATGTATGACGATTTCCTAAAATAACTATTGCTAGGCAATTTTCAGATGATAGGGTTAAAAAAAATCTGTCCTTGTATTTGTAATCAACGGTGCAGAAAACCTTGAGATAACAATTTTCATTGGAATCCATCGATCCTTTCTCGAGATATCGTCGATTAAATTTTTTTTTCTAAATTTTCTTCGTATATCTCAAAAACTACGGCACTGATCAAATCCAGAATCTAATCAGTTCCAACTTCAGAGAATCCGCGTCGATTGATACCAAATTCATCAAAATTCGATCATTCGCTCACGAGATATCGTCGGACAAGAAAACTGATCATACACCCATACATAGTCGGAGGTCGGTGGTGATTCTCTTGACCTTGAAACGTGGAAATCTGGTGAAAACTCTACTTTTCATTTTCGGGGTGATTACAATAACTTCCCTCTTGCGAAAGCGGGAAGTTAATAAAAAAAAAAATTACTAGAAGACGTTCGAAAACTTGTGAAATCATACAAAAGCATATTTTTGATAAGTCTGATGATTTAAGCATGTTCTAATCCAGATTAAAAATTGATTTCAGTGATATGCTGCCTTTGAACTGTCAAGGCACACCATCGAACGGTGTTTCCGGAGTGAACGGTTCAGTATCAAGCAGTGGCCCAGGATCGAACCACCAGTCGCTTCAACCCCTAGATTCCGGGAGTCCAAATCTTGCCATGTCGCCTCTATCAAGAATAGGCATGTCTCCAGCAGCTTTAAACCCGTGTAGTCCTATGGGAATGACCCCCATGGATCCCCACTATCATGGCTACGCTACTCCAGTCACACCATCATCGGTCCATAACGGCGAACTCAGTCCAATTATTGATGTAAAATCTCTCTGCTATGGACGCGGACTCTACGATACCGGTAAACCGATTTTCGAAAAATATCCGCGACAATTTTGGGCCTTTTTTTGGAAATCCAAATTCTTTGACCGTCAATTATTACGATTCTTGCGCTCAAAAATCAATTCATCGAATAAAATATCAGTTTTATTAATGGTACCGAAGTTTTTGGCTCCAAAAATTTGTTTTTCGTTATTATATGTATACCATTTTTGTTTTCAACACTGACGTCATTATTAGGCCTAAGAAATCGTTTCACGTTATTAATAGTTAGTTTCATGAATGGTAACGAGATTTTTGGGACTGGAACAATTTTTTTTTGTCATTAAATGCCAGTTTTTTACATACGGACCGGATTTTTGGGCCCGAAATTCGGGTTGCGTCATTACCTACTGTTTTCTCTTGAAGAATCGTTTCATGATATAATATCCCATCGTTTCATTATGCCATTAAATATCAGTTTCATAAGTACTGATAGGATTATTGGGCCCAAAGAATTGATTGACGTCATTAAATGATGCTTTCCTGAACGGTGACGAGATTTTTAGGCCCCAAAAACCGTCTTACGTTATTAAGCGTCAGTTTTCTGAATACTGACATCATTTTTGAGCCCGAAAAAATTGTTTCATGTCATTGAATGGCAGTTTTATGAACACTGATGAAATTATTGGGCCCGAGAATTGCTTTACGTCATTAAACGATAGTTTCCTGAACGGGAACAAGATTCTTGGGAAACAAAAACGTCAGTTTTCTGAATTCTGAGAAGATTTTTGGCCCCAACAAAATCATGTTACATTATAAAATGCTAGTTAGTTTCATGTTGACAAGATTTTGAGTCCCAAAAAATCGTTTTACGATATTGAATATCAGTTTCCTGCATTCCGATGAGATTTTGGTCCCAAAGAATCGTCTCACGTTATTATATTCCGATTTTGTTCTAGTGCAAACGAAATTATTAGTCCCAAAAAATCGTATAAGATCTTTCTTCCCACTTGTCTGTTGAGATGATTAAAATTAGATCGCATTTGAAAACCGTCGGAATTTTTGGGGCCCGAAAAATTTCATTGCATTACTCTGAGTGAAAAGGGACAATGAAACATCGTTTTCTGTTTTTAATTCCCACAGGAAAAGACCTAGAGCAAAGTTCCGTCTATTATTCGAGTCATTCGAGTATGCATCATCAGTATTACCAGCAATCCCATCATCACCAGATGATGGGAGGTCCTCCTCACCATCAACAATCAATGCCGACAGGCTACGAGATCACGTTACCACCACCTCAACACTCCATGTGACCCATGGAAGAACAGGATCCAGATCAGGACAACGTAGATGATGATCAAACCACAGAAGAAGAAGTCCTAGCCCGTATTCAAGCGTTTGCTTGATTGACTCATTATCATTTTTTTTATTTTCGTCTTCCTTTTGTCTGACTTTGCAGGATTCTCGTGTTTTTCGTCTATTTCTGTTAAAAAGTTGAATTCAAATTCCTCAAATCCGAAGGAATTTTTTGTAGTTGTTTTTATTTCTTGTTGAAAATGGAATGGACTAAAAAAAAAAACAAAAAAAAAGAAAAATAGCTCAACGTGTAAATATAACGACTTATATAGGAATACTCTAATAAATGTTATAGGAATTTTTTCATTTGAATTTATCAATTTGAAGGGAAAGAAAAAAAAATCCAAAAATAAAAAACGAAAAATTAAACAAAATAAAGAAGAAAAGGAATCAGAAAATTCACAGTAAGATCGATTTTTTCCGATACTATTCGATTTGTAGATAGATATGAGCCGCTGCGGATATACATGATGGCTGAATATACGAAAAGAAAGAAAGAAACGAAGAAAGAGAATGTACAGGGAAAAAAAAAAAAACACTAAAAAAAATGAAGTTTCACAAGGACCAATGAAAGAACTCTGCGGTATAAAGGTGCAGAGTTCCCTGTCCTTAAAAAAAAAACAAAAAAAAAGGATATGGGAGGTGTTTCACTGTAGTGAGAACAGGTTTACATCGAGGACCCCCTTTTTTATTTATTTATTTTTTTTTTTTTGGTTCTGCAGGATATACAATATACATATGTATTTAAATTGCCGAATAATTTTTGATTAATTGATCTATACATATATACTAGGGTGTGTCACAAAAAAAAAAACGATTTCTGGCTACGTTTCTAACGGATAGTTCTCGTCAACACAAAGAGATTCCCCGCTCGAAAAATTTCGTATATCAAGGCTAAGTGGTTCCGAAGCTTTTTTTTTAGTTTTTTGGTTGTAGAGTAAATATCACATTTTATGATTTTTATAATTTTAACTTATTAATTTTTTTCGGATACAGAATTTCAAAAATTGTTTACAAGTCAATATCTTTTTGAAAAATATTGATTAACTAAAAACCTATGCGAATTGACACGAAAATAGATTTTTTGGTGTGTAATCAAATGGGAAACTAAAAGAAGTTTCGGAACCATTTAAGCTTGACGGAGAAGAATTTCACTATGTGAGATTCTTCTTCTTGATAAGACCTAGTGACTTGAAAAGTAGCATCATGAAAATTAAAAAAAAAAAAGTCAAACTGACACACCCTAATATATACCTATTATGTATATTAGGGTGGTCCTTATTTGGGGCTCAGACGAATTTTTACCGGGCCGCCCCCCAAATCAGCTCCAAATAATACAAAAACAATGTGGAACAAGTTTCAGCCGTCTATCTTAAAAATTGGCCAATACCAGAAGGGGGGGATTTTCCCCTTTGAAATACACGTGTTTTCACGATTTTTTAAAAACCTGCGTACTATAGCGTCTTGAACTCTTTCTAAAAATCTTGAATACTCACGAATGCGTTCTTGGTACCCATATCCTACATCCAGATGGATGAATCAAACTTCTGATTAAACATTGACAGCTATAGGGGTCATTCTGTAAGAGGAAACAATTTTTGGTCAATGACCACCATTTATTGAAATTCTCTTCTTCTTCTTGGCTGTAAAATTAACCTAAAATTTTAGAATCAGAATTTTTTAGTTCATGATAAATATTTTCAATGCCGAACTTTTTCTGACATAGTTTTCCAGCAACTATAGAAAAGAAAAGAAAAACGTTTCCTCTTATGGCATGACCCCTATATAGCTGTCGAGGTTGAATCAGAAGTTTGATTTATCCATCTGGATGTAGAATATGGCTACCAGGAACGCATTCGTAAGTATTCGAGATTTTTAGAAAGAGTTCAAGACGCTCTAGTACGCAGGTTTTCAAAAAATCGAAAAAACACGTGTATTTCAAAGGGGAAAATCCCCCCCCCCCCCCCCCCTCTGGTATTGGCCAATTTTTAAGATAGATGGCTGAAACTTGTTCCACATTGTTTTTGAATTATTTGGAGCTGATCTGGGTGGCGGCCCGGTAAAAATTTGTCCGAGCCCCAAAGAAGGACCACCCTAATGTATATATACATATACTAAAAATCGTCCCACCTGATTATTTGTAGAGAAAAAAAAAATAAAAAAATTGATTAGAAAGAAAAATAATGGCAGAAACCAAAAACAAAAATATACGAGCGAAGAATTGAGAGGATTTTTATTTTGTTTTGTGTTTTTGTATTTTTTTTTTGGTGTCTCTTTTGGATATCATTATATATACCATATAGTTATGTGTAAAATATTGCGGCGATTGATATATCGAATATTGTGCGACGAAAAGAATTGTAGAATTTCCGATCGATAAACCCCGGTGTAAAAAAAAAGAAAGAAAAAAAAAAAAAAACAGAAGAGAAGAAATAAGAAGAATCAGTACTATATAGTATTATTTGTGTGTTTATTTTGTTGTTCTTTGCTTTTTTCTTTATGGTCTGGTTTTTTTTTTTCACACTCGACTTTATGATTTTGTGACTGAGACCGCAGTTTTCTTTTTATCGAGATATACGATAAAATATAGCAAAAGAAAAAAAGAAAAAATCGAAAAAAAATACGACGGGGGGGAAAAAAAAGGAACAACATTCAAAATTGATGCGAATGATAATTAATTAATACCTGCATAGACACATGATTGATTATAAATCGAGTTTAAAATTCTCCGAGAATTATAGGTGTAATAATGTATAATGTATCTAATATCTATATATACCTATGTATATATAGTTTACATATTGGGATGGTCTTTAAGAATAAAAATTTCCGGACCACCCTCCAAATCAACTCTTAATAAATAAAAACTGAACTTGTAGTTTTTTCAGATTTTTATTTTAACTTTGAACCCTTGACCACAGATGATGAACTTTTCCATTCACAATGCACGGGGTTTTACGGTCTTTGCAATTATTGTTTCATCGTAGGACTAACTATGGGCCAAACAATTTGAAATTTTCACAAATAAGTCTACTGGAATGCTGCTGCGTAAAAAAAAATTGCCCCCCCCGTGTCCTCAAAATTTTTTTTTTGTTTTTGTTTTCAATTTTATCGAATGTTGCTCAAAAAAATTGAAAATATATGATTTCCGATGTTTTTCGGTTTCTTCACATTTTGCATAGGATAATCCGTCACAATTCAATATCATACGGATTTGAGGAGTTCATATTATGATGTTGAATAATGGTGGATGATCTGATACAAAATGTGAAGAAGTCGAAAAACACCGGGAAACATATATTTCCAATGTTTTTGGGGCAACATTCGATAACATTGAAAAAAAAAAAAAATCATTAGATATGCGGATGAAATAGCCCATACAAAATTTTAATGGCAAGGGGGTGATAATTCTTTAATCGCGCACAGCAGGATATTTTAGTAGACTAATTCGTGAGAATTTCGAATTCTTGGCCCATAGTTAGTCCTACAATGAAATAATAACTGATAAGTCCGCGAAACCCCGTGCATTTTAAATGGAAAAGTTCATCCTCTGTGATCAATGGTTAACTGTTGAAATAAAATTCTAAAAAAATTAGACGATTAGTTTTTATTTATTCAGAGTTGATTTGGGGGGCGGCCCGGAAATTTTTATATTTAACGACCACCCTAATACACATATATAATATATATAGGTACATACATACGCATACATAGATAAATAAATAAATTTAATTATAGTTTAATTATAAGTTTAATAATTAAAATAAGAATGTAAATCGCTATAGTTTGATAACGAGGACTATATAATAATGACGTATACATATGTACTTAATTATTATTATTATTATCGTTATTATTATTATTATTATTATTATTATTATTATTATTATTATTATTATTATTATTATTATTATTATTATTATTATTATTATTATTATTATTATTATTATTATTATTATTATTATTATTATTATTATTATTATTATTATTATTATTATTATTATTATTATTATTATTATTATTATTATTATTATTATTATTATTATTATTATTATTATTATTATTATTATTATTATTATTATTATTATTATTATTATTATTATTATTATTATTGTTAGATGATATTACATAGTTTTACGATTGTGTATATCTATTGTATATAATAATATGTATATGTATAGAAACAATGAAAAGAAAAGAAACAAGAAAACAATTACAGTCCGACCTATCAATAGTGCACCTCTCAATAGTTCCTCTTCCCCAGTTTGACGAGCGGACCGCTTCCCCCACTCCCAAATTCCATATCCTTACCTCTCAATAGTTCCATCAGCTAAAATTGTTTTTAACGTGTATTCTGGCGCACAAACTCGAATTGTTTCGTCGATTCTCATCGAGGTGAATATTTTCTCTCTATTTCCTCAGTCATTTGTATGTACATATATGATATATAATGATCAGTTTTTAGTTAATAAATCATCAGCAGATATACCTAAACTTAATCCAATTTTTATTTATCATTTTGTATTTTTTGTTTCTTAATTTTATTCGTCAAAATGTTCTGCGATTTTTTTTTTTGAAATAAGAAGCATCGGATGTTTAGGCAATATATTTAAATATTTACGAGCCCGGGTATTTTCTCAGAAATTGTCGATACACCCTAATTTATAGTTACCGACGTAAATCAGGTGTGCGGGAATAGCCGATAATGACACTTTCCATACTTCGTGTCATCGACTTAACCGGAGCACTGCAGTCAGTAATGGTGTCGATATCAAGTTACCGATAAGATCTTTGACAGAAGGCCGGTAAAACAGAAATTTCAGGAAGATTTTTAAAGTAGCTGATTAATATATGATGGTCCGTTTATAATGAATGCTTTTTAATTAATAGTTACTAAGGCAAATCAGGTTTATAGGCATTGTCGATAATGTCGTGTTCATTACTCGGTGTTATCGACTGGGCCAAGCACAGTCGAGAACCTACCTACGCAGGTTCGTGTTACAGCGAGCGTCGGTATGATCAATACCAAGTTATCGATAAGATATTTGACAGAAAGTTGGTAAGACAGAAATTTGAGGGAAATTTAGAAAGTTGCTTATCATTATTAGTCAATTTAAAAAAATGTTATTGTTGATTTGGAATTTTTAATTAATCAAATCAAATCAAATTGGGACATACTTACATTGAAGACGTCGTCGTACCTGAGGATCGATACTGGCTATCACAACTAGTGAAAAATAAAAAATAAATAAATAAATAAAAATAAAAAATATTAATATAATTAATAATCAATAATATTATAATACAAAATAATTTATACTTGAGCCAGAATATATTCTACACACAATTAACAATTTTTCTTCGTTTTTTATTTAATATCTTATTTTATTGAACATACAAGAGCTATGTTTAACATTGTTTTTTTTTTCTTTATTTTAATTTTTTTTTTTATTGATACTTCGAATATGTCTACGTCACATTGATATGATTTCCGAAACAGTTTTTGATATAATTTTTTTTAATCGATACCTCTGCAAGTTGTTTCATTTTACTTTTCGTTTTTTTTATACTTTTTAATTTTGTTCTTTTTTTTTTTTTTTTTCTTTTTCGATTATACCTATAATACGTATGTATGAAATAAAAATAAGTAGGTAATACACGAACGATGATAATTACGAAAAAAACAAAACAAAAAAAAACAGAAATCAACAAAAAATAAATTAACAATTTTTTTTTTCCCCTCATTCAAAAATGATTTTTTCTTTTGTTCTTCTCCTGTCTTTTGTTTTATTCTGTCTTCGTTCCTCGAGTTCCAGAGTTTGGCCGCGACATTATTAATTTCATTCAAACTTTTTTGGGTGATAGTATGACACTTGAAAACATGAAAAAATATCTCTCTTTTTTTTTAATCAACCCGTTTTTGCGTATATGAGCCACAAAAGCTAACTCAAAAACGCCCTAACCGATTTTGATGAAAAAAAACACGTCCAAATTTTTGAAGTGGGCCAACGTTTTTTCCTCTGTTTTTCGTTGTATTTTTTATTTTTATACACGATGTCGTACGATACCCTACTGAAAATGTTTATGTGATAAATCACATGATGTTATGAAAGAATTCTGAATGTGATTCATCATATCATTTGTCATATTAATTTGCTAAAATATATGAGAAATCACATAATAAATCACATAAGCACGAATCATCAGATATACTATATCAAAAATCATATGGTCAATCATATAGTTTATCATGTAATTTGTTTTGTATTATATCTGATGATACGTGGTTATGTGATTTATTATGTGATTTCTTATATATTTCAGCAAATTCACAAGACAAATCATATGATAAATTACATTCAGAACTCTTTCATAACATCATAGTGATTTATTACGTGAACATTTTCAGTAGGGTAATACACCCATTTTTCAAATTGTATCGAACTATCATTTCGAAAATTGACTTTTTTATATTATCTTACGGATTCTGATATTAATTGTCGCAATGATAGTTTAATACAATTCTTTGAGATATGTTTGGTGGCTCATATGCAAAGAAGGGTCAATTAAGAAAAAAAAACGGGATTTTTTTCTCATGTTTTCAAGTGTCATACTATCACCCAAAAAAGTTTCAATGAATTTAAAAATGGCGCGACCAAACTCTGGAACTTAAGTTCACGTGGAATTCCCCATAATACATATGTATAGTTATATGTATATTTACTTATAGGTATAGCTGGTATGTGTTAGGTGTATTATTATATTATTATTATTAATTAATTGTATGTATACTCATATGGAACAACATTGGCACGATCATATACATACAGAGAAGTTATCTTGAAAGTTATCACTCAGTCATTGCCAACTCGGTACTCCCCAAGTTTTTCGACTGTTTTTCGCAGGCTTGCATCCCCATAAAACAATCATTTTCCCTAAAATGAGGATGGCAAGCCTGCGAAAAACAGTCAAAAAACTTGAGGAGCGCCGAGTTGGCAATGACCGAGTGATAACTTTCAAGATAACTTCTCTGTATAATAGCCAGGACAGTCTTATTATACATACATATGTATACCTATACATATATGTATATAATAATAATAATAATAATAATAATAATAATAATAATAATTTGTGCACTAATTTTTCACCTAGCATTCTAAATTATGTAAACCTATAGTATTAGACTGTGTCAAAATAACTTTTTTTTTTTTTTTCGATTAAATATATCTAAAAAATTTCTTTAATATGAAAAGAGAATTCTCCTAAAGTATGAGCTCAATATCTCTAAAATTGAGCTGGCGCAAAGGGGGGTCCCCTTTCCCATCTAAAATACATGGGAAAATTTTTTTTTTTTTTAGTTTATGGAATAACTACATGAATAATTTTTTTTTTTAATTTTGTTACACACTACCTTATAGGAAATTTAATTCTTTACAAAATTGTCCCTATGCATTTTTTCTCTAAACTCAACAAAAACGAAGTTACATAGCGCTGAATAGGAGGAAAAAAAATAAAAAATTAATGAATTAATAACAGAAAAAATTTTATTATCTTAACTTATCAATTAATTATCCAATATACTTAATTACTTATCGAAAATTCATGAATCTAACATTATTTCAATATAAATAATTGAACAAAGTTTACAACAATACAGAAATTAATTTTGATTATTATATTTGCAAATTTTTCTATTTACTGTTGACTAGTTTGATTTATATAATCGCTCATTCAGCAATTAAGTATATTGATTCATTAATTGATAAGTTAAAATAATAAAAATTTTTCTGTTATTAATTCATTAATTTTTTATTTTCTTTTTCCTCCTATTCAGCGCTATGTAACTTCGTTTTTGTTGAGTTTAGAGAAAAAATGCATGACGACAATTTTGTAGAGAATTAAATTTCCTATAAGGTAGTGTGTAACAAAATAAAAAAAAAAATTATTCATGTAGTTATTCTGAAACTAAAAAAAAAATTTTTTTCCCATGTATTTTAGATGGGAAAGGGGACCCCCCTTTGCGCCAGCTCAATTTTAGAAATATTGAGCTCAAACTTTAGGAGAATTTTTTTTTCATATTGAAGAAATTTTTTAGATATATTTAATCGAAAAAAAAAAAGTTATTTTGACACAGTCTACTATAGTATGTATACTTGACGAGTTGGATTCTGACACATATGAAGTTGCACCCCTTTCTGACGAAACATTAAAAAGTTGAGCACAGCAATTGTCAGGCAGTCGCGACCTGACATACCCGCAGGGTGGTGTTTATCTACATACAAAGGCAATAGGAGCGCTGCCTGACAATTGCAGTGCTCAACTTTTCAATGTTTCGTCAGAAAGGGGTACAACCACTGAAATATAACTAGACTGGAAGAGGCACTGCCGAGTTAAACGCGTGAGTGGGACGTAATTGTGAGATAGAAGAACTCGTGAGGCCACCTGTCCTTTTCTTTCTTTCTACGCATGCGCTGTGAGGAGTAAACTATGCGGTGGATAATCAAACTCAAAAGTTTGTTCTCTCTTCGCTGTGAGCAAGACTAGTAAGGCATACAAACTGTCCGTTGACATCTTCTGAACGGACTGTACGACAAGGACAGGTGGCCTCACGAATTTCTTTCTCTCTCGCACAGAACCGAGAGCGCAGTGCACGTTTCAGCGTAGTTATATTTCAGTGGGTACAACTTCATATGTGTCAGAATCCAACTCGTCAAGTATGTATGTACCTACCTATAGATAAATAAAGGGTAAATAATCAGCTAGCCATTGAACTGATTTGATAATTTATAGTACAGCCGTTGATTATTTTTTCTGATTTGTTCTTTGTTTCTTTTTTTTTTTTCTCTGTCCGGCAGCTGTCTTACATATCACACTATACATTATAGACGTATATAATTATTATATTGATTTGATTCTTTAAAAAAAAATTTTTTTCGTTTTTTTTTGGTTCTCTTCAATTATTAATATTGTCTCAAGATACGCGTACGACTATACAATATGTATGTATTTATATTGTATATGCATGTATATAATAATATACCTCTATACATATGTATACTATCTATATATGTAGAATATAGATATATATATAAATTTATCGACACTGCCCATAGTTCTCCGTTATAAATAATACATGAATTGAATGTATGTAAATATAGAAATATCTATATATCTACATCCATATGCGTAACGACGATACGTATTTATGTATATATAATATACAGGGTGAGTTTTCTCTCGTATCGAACGAGGGAGGAGCGTATCATGGCAAACGCTCCGCCCATTTCTATTCATACTTGTCATCGTCAATTGAGAAACCCCACTTTTATACTCAAGTCCAGGACAGGTATGTTTCTATTTAGGACAGTAATAACAGAGTGAGGCTTCTTGATATGATGATAATAAGTATGAATAGAAAGGGGCTGAACATTTGCGGTGATGAGCTCCTCCCTCGTTCGATACCAGAGAAAACTCACCCTGTATATGGGGAATTCTCCGTCAGAACGTACGGGAATAATAATTCGAAATTTTGATTTCATCGAAATTTTTATGGATGATTATACCTAATGAGAGGAGCTTTCACGATTTTTTTTCGATTTTTTTCGTTCATCTGTTCTTGAGATATGAATTTTTGAATTTTTTTTTTCGAAAATTCATAACTTCTCGAAAAATTGACCAAATGAGGTGTTTTTTTTTGGAAAATTTTTGTTTTTAACTATATCTTCGAAAAAAAGAATTCAAAAATTCATATCTTAGGAACAGATGAACGAAAAAAATCGAAAAAAATCGTGAAAGCTCCTCTCATTAGGTGTGATCACCTATAAAAATTTCGATAAAATCAAAATTTCGAAATATTATTCTCGTACGTTCTGACGGAGAATTCCCCATATACAGGGTGAGTTTTCTTCGGGATCCTGAGAGGGTGTGGCTTAAATCGGCTGAGACGCCGCCTGCTTTTATTCTTACTTGTTATTGTCGATTGTCAGGATGATAGTCTTCATTTAGATACAGGTACCTTTTTCTCTAAATCGATTTATTATCCTGAGCAAGCTAGCTCATGGTAGACAATCTATTCAGAAATTGAGGTAAATAATATTATCTCATTGTTTTGACAAGGCTACACACATTTCCGTATATTGTAGATACACGGCAAGAGCCGAATAAATAGTATTCACAATCAGTGTTCTTCTGATAATGTGGAGTACGAACAGGAAGAGGCGGAGTCTCAGCCGATTTGAGCCACACCCTCTCAGGACCCCGGAGAAAACTCACCCTGTATATGGGGCGTTCCATGACATCTCGATCAAGATTCGGCGTCGATGTCTCAGATTGGTTTGATAATTTTTTGCATAAAAGTACATGACGAAAAACGCAATCCTAATTTTTTTCAGAATTTTTTGATCCAGCGTCTCTGAAGTATGATTTAAAAACTTGAAAAAAAAAAACACCCACTTTGTAAAATCTGAAAAAATTCAGAAAAATCTTATGAAATATAACAAAATTTTCTACACCTATTAGAAGATGGAGATTTCATAACTTCAAAAGATAAATAGGGAAAATAAAAAATTGAAAAAATATTATGATTTCATTGCATTTTTGACATCAGAATGAACATAAAAGCTCCTTATAATATGGGCCGAAAAATGTATATTTAGAGAGTTACAGGGAATCAAAAATATCAGGATAATATTTATAAATATAAATTTGCGAATGTAAATATTATATTGATATATTTGATTCCCTATAACTCTCTAAATAGACATTTTTCTGTTTATTCTGATGTCAAAAATGCAATGGAATGATAACAATTTTTTAAATTTTTATTTTCCTTATTTATCTTTTGAAGTTATGAAATCTGCATCTTCTAATAGGTGTCAAAAATTTTGTTATATGTGATGAGATTTTTCTGAATTTCTTTGGATTTGTTTCTTCAGTTTTTTTTTTCAAGTTTTTAAATCATACTTCAGAGACGCTGGATCAAAAAATTCTGAAAAAAATTAGGATTGCGTTTTTCGTCATGTACTTTGATGCAAAAAATTATCAAACCAATCTGAGACATCGACGCCGAATCTTGATCGAGATGTGCTGGAATGCCCCATATATATATATGTATATATAGGCAAAGAAGTTTGTATTTTTTTTATTTTTTTATCGTTATTATTTACATGTAAAAGCGCAAGAATCTCGCACACTTATATATTTTATTATTCATTTATTTATATTTTATAATATGAATATTAGTTTATAATATTAAAATCGTGATAAAAATGAAGGAAATGAAAAACTGAAAAAATATTGTTCAAAATGAATTGTCGAGGATTTCATAGTTTTCAAACTAGAGCCGTTCAAAGTTTCGGCCAATCGCGCCAACCCCGCTTCAACGTAACGGTCGTTTTCGCGGCTGGGCTGTTATTGGTCAGACTCAGATCCTCTCTAATTCAAAAACTACGATACCCTCGAGATTATTTCTTTTACAAAAATGTATTAGAATTTTCACGAGGAAAAAGAAATCACTGGTTTTTAATTATGCAAAAAAAAAAAAAAAAAATAATAAAAGACAAAAAAAAAAAACAATGAGAGATAATAACAAGAATTACAAAAATTATAAAAAATACAGAGAAGAAATAAATAAAATATAATCACCTCAATTTTCTCCCAGCTTTTGTTGAATATATTTATAATTTCTTTGCTCGTTAAATGAAAATAAAAATTCACAACACGGAAAAAAGAAAACAAGAACTATTACAGTTTGACAAAGTAACGCGGCGCTTCGAACGCAAAAATTGAAGAATTACAATTTCAAATGGTAATTTTTACACAGTCTGTAAAAATATTATTATTATTCTTTTTCGTTTTTTTTTTTATATGTATAATTATATACGTACACATACATATATATACTATATAAAAAAAAAGTAGAAAATACGGAAAAAAATAGATGGAAATAAATGTTTTTTCTTTTTGAGAATAAAAATAAAACAATATTCACCTGATATTTATATTCATCGTATCGTACATAATGTATAATGTATAATTATAATTATTTATATTATATTTATACGTAATATGTATAATTTACTCGAGTTTTTAAACTCTGTGCTAAATTTAGGTATGTGTAATTGATGTGTTTTTTTTTTTTTTCAATTATTTAATTCTTATGTTTTTGTTTGTGTGTGTTTTTTTCACCTGCCATTCTATTAAATATAAATATTACACTGTATATAAATTTATATATAATATATATAGATCTTTAATAATTAAATTAATTATTAGTATAACTGACTTAATTCTAATTTAAATATATAATTAATTAATTAATTAAACTAATCAATTGATCACAATTAATTGATAACGAAAGAGCAAAAATATAAAAAAAAAAAAATTAAAAGTTAAAAATTGAAAAATAAAAACAAACATGATAATAGGAACAGTCTAATAAAAATAATAACACAGCTATGAACAATATGATAATTGTTATTATCAATAATAATTATTAATTAATTAATTATAAATTATTGGGTTAAACTCTATTATAATAATAATAATGATATTTATATAGGAGCTTTCTATAACAAACAGTCACATGTATTTGTTTATGTTTATTATTTATGTGTTTGTGTGTTCGTTTTTTTTTCTTTTTTTTTTCATCCGCTGGCACTTTATACCCTACATGTATTTATGTATATACCTATAGGTATATAGATACAGCTTGTCTATTCGGTTTAGGCACTTCACGCGCTTCGGTCGAATCGCGAATAAGTTCAGAATTCAAAACATCAGTCTATATTTGTGCGCATGCGCGAGGCACAATGCAAGCGCGCGTAAATACTACGCACAGGGTGTTTTTAAAGTAAACGTACTCATATTTATAGTGTGTTGAAGAAACACATGACTCTAATTAAACATCATTCAATATTATCCTTTCATTTTTCTCTGAAACACTCGGAAAAATTCGTTATAATACAACAGAATTGAGGTTAGTTGTAAGCTAATATGTCAAATATATTTATCACGGCGTTTGTATTAGAATTTTTATTTCGTCGATATTATACTCGCCCGTGCTACTGTTATTCCATTTATTAAACTCGTACTCCACCAATAATCACTACACACTGCACTTTGCTGCTCAAATTGAGCATTCAAACTTCAAAGACGGTATCTGAATATCGCGGGTTATGAAAAAGGTAAAGGTCTTGAATGATGTTTTTTGAACGAGATTTAAAACCGTCAATTTGAGATAGTGCCAACTTTTGCCGAGTGCCTAAACCGAATAGACAAGCTGTACAGGGTGAATTCCTAACGTCCGATCGCTGGGAGTAGAGTTGAGGCGGCCAAGAGGCGAAATCGGCAATTGTTTACCTCGAAATAACCAATCAAGCTATGCTACTGAAATTTTGAAAAAATTATAAACCGATCGGTAAATATCGTTGGCTAAAGTCGCGAGGTGGACAACAACGCGGTACGGAGACCATTTTTTTTATTTTCATCATAACGGCCGTAATTCTCAGGTATCCAAATTACAGTTCCAGTGATTTCGAGCCACTGACAGGATGAAAAAAGATGAAAAAAAGGAAAAAAAAAAACTTTTATATTATAATTATACGTATAGTTATATGTAGTTTTAAGTAGATATAAAGAATGTGTTGTTATTGTTATGTTTAAATTTTTTTTTTCTTTTTGTCCACATTATTTACAAATATAATTTTTCTTCTTCTTTCACGTAGATATTATTATTGTTGTTATTATTATTATTATCATTATTATTATTATTATTATTATTATTATTATTATTATTATTATTATTATTATTATTATTAATATTATTAATATTATTAATATTATTATCATATACATTATACATATATAATTTAGCGTAAATATTTTTTTAATTATATTTATAAATATTCTCATTGTTCTTCTTTCCTTCTTCTTCTTCTTTTTCCGATTTATTTATTCATTCATTTAATTTTTTCTTCAAATTTATATCATTCTGTGTATACCTACAATATTTTGCGATTAGTAGCACAATAATCTACACACATCAATCTATATAATATATGTATATATTAGGGTGGCCCTTAATACAGGGTGTATCAGGTTGAGCGCACCAAAGTATGTGGGTAGATTCCTTGAGTCATTCTAAAACTAAATTCCCTTTACCACAAATTCGAGGGCCTAATAGTTTCTGAGTTATAGAATATCTCAGTTGACCAATCACAGGGCTTGGAGCTGGCCTATTCAGGGCCGTGTCAAAAGAATAAAATAGGTAGTGCCCATGGGTGTGAGCCCGTAAAATTTTATTTTCCTTCTTCGAAGGTGACATCGACTCATCTTCGGGAAATGTCCTCGTATAGCATACGTCTTCCTTATCTGCGTCCTGGCTCTCTGCTTCGTAGTTTTCAGCGTCCAGGTCATCCGCTTCGTAGTTTTCGGAGTCCGGGTCATTCGCTCCGTGGTTTTCGTCCTTTAGGTCATCCGGCTCGTCGTTTTTGTTGTCCAGGTCCTGCACGATGAACCTGGAAGATGAAAGCAACGCAGATGACCTGGCGCCGAAGACTACGAAGCGGATGGCCTGGACGCCGAAAACTACGAAGCGCATGACCTGGACGACGAAAATTACGAAGCAGATGACCTGGCGTCGAAGACTCCGAAGCGGATGACCTGAAAGACGAAAACTACGAAGCAGAGAGCCAGGACGCAGATAAGGAAGACGTATGCTTTACGAGGACATTTCCCGAAGATGAGTCGATGTCACCTTCGAAAAAGGAAAATAAAATTTTACGGGTTCACATCCATGGGCACTACCTATTTTATTCTTTTGACACGGCCCTGAATAGGCCAGCTCCAAGCCCTGTGATTGGTCAACTAAGATATTCTATAACTCAGGAACTATTAGGCCCTCGAATTTTTGGTAAAGGGAATTTGGTCTTAGAATGACTCAAGGAATCCACCCACATACTTCGGTGCGCTCAACCTGATACACCCTGTATAGGTCTAAAAAAAAATTAGTCGCGCCGCCCTCCAAAACGGTTCCAAATAATGAAAAAAAAAATTTACGCAAAGTTCCAGCTATGTACTTGAAGAGGAAGGCGTGCCTGTAAGCATGGAATTTCCGTAATTTTAATGAAATTCATTATTCTTTCATGATCAGTGTCGTTGATTTTTCCAAGCTTATGTTGATGTGAAACTTTCTCTGCACCATAGTAACAACGATTCATATGTTAAAATTGAATTTATTTCGCTGATTTCCTTCAATCGATGCATAAATGAATAGAGACATCAACATTTTACTTCACTAGCTCAGAATAGCGCGCTTCGCGCGCTTCTTCAATCAGCCTTCTTTTTATGGGAGAGTAATTTCTCTTATTCAACTGCCAAATATTTGTCACGAATCACTGAATGACCCTTTTTCCGAATAAGGTTTGCAGTACATTTTCGAAAATTAACTAATAAAAGATGACCAACAATCCTCGAAAAATCTCCTGACATGACCACTCAAATAATACTCTGACTCAATAGCTGTGATCATTCTCCTCATTCCGATCAATTCTGAAAATCTGATCTGAACTAGGAACTGCTCCCTTCAAACCGATTCTAAACCACCAAGTTCACCCCGCGACGATCCCGAAAACCAATCAGAACGGGTCTTGAGCGATGACAATGGACTTCGAGATTAATCGTGACAAACCGATCTTTTATGAAGGGATAAACGTAAAAAAAAAATATTTCTATTATTAATATTCTACATAATTTTCACGTTTTTTCATTTGTAATTTGCAATTTCAAATTTATATCCTTCGTACTTAATGGATATTTTTGGCAAGATGCAAATTTAAACTTTGACTTTGATGTGATTAAAAACATTCGACAACAGCTAAATCATACTATTGTGCCAAAATAATAGGATGGTTGAACTGGACGCTCATCAAATCCAGTATTGAGGACCTTATTATTGGTTCCACATATTGAATACTAATATATAATAGCTTCGGAAAATAAAAAAAAAATTGACACATGAACTGGATTACAGAAAAAAAAATTTCACTAATCATGAAATAAAATTGATATTTAAATATAAGTTCATGCTTACAGGCACGCCTTCCTCTTAAAGTACATAGCTGCGACTTGGCGTAGTTTTTTTTTTTAATTATTTGGAACCGTTTTGAAGGGCGGCCCGACTAATTTTTTTTCACACCTTCATTAAGGGCCACCCTAATATATATATATATATATATATATATATATATATATATATATATATATATATATATATATATATATATATATATATATATATATATATATATATATATATATATATATATATATATATATATATATATATATATATATATATATATATATATATATATATATATATATATATATATATATGTTTATATATTTATATAGTACACATATTTATGTATGTATATTACCAGAGTATACTTATACATATATGCAATTTTTTTTTTTTTCATTAATTTTTCGTAGAAATTCAATATACTTACAATGAAAAAATTTATTTTTATTTTTGTTTCTCAAAATTTTTTTTTTGTTATTGTTTCCAACGTTGATTTTTTCTTATTTCATTTTTTGTAACTAACCCCTGCCAATCATTTTTCAATCGTCAATTAGATTGTAACCATGGGTCTTTTGTTAAATAACTCTCATCCACATTTATCTATATTCAATTAAAAAACAAAAAAAAACAAACAACGTTATAAAACTAATAATAATAATGATAATGATAATGATAATAATAATAATAATAATAATAATAATAATAATAATAATAATAATAATAATCATAATGATAATGAAGATAAATTATACGAACTAATTATTACAATTACGCTATACAGTAAATTTTTCTCACCTTTAGTTTTTTTTTTTTTTAGTACTACTTATTCATTTATTTTCTATTTTCTTTCATCTACCGGTCTACGGAGATGCAGAAAATTGTTCGTGAGGACTTGCAGTGGTCGAAACCAAAATATTGAAGAAGAAGAAGAGAAAAAAAAATATATTACGATAAAAATCATTTTTACATTATTTATTAGATAAGAATTATGCAATTATATAATCAAGGACGAAGGGTTGGCCTCCTTTTTTCTCAAAATTCTCAGTTCGATTCTAGTTTTCCTTCCCGTTTTTCCAGCTCTTTGAAAATCTCGAAATTTTCTTTTTATCCCCCCGCTGCCACCGTGTCACAGTAAGCGATAATACTGGATTATTAGTCGTCGAATTCTTACAGCTTTAGATTTGTTTTTCTTTCCGTTTTTAGCTTTTTCATTTCTGATACTCCAATTCGTGTGTGTTAAGATGATTTGTGAAAAATAAAGAATAAAAATTGTACGACTAACTCCATTTTTTTTTTTTTTTTTGATTTTTTTTTTTGTTTCTTCGTTTGTTATCAATTTACAATTTTTTTTTTGTTTTGAATATTTTAATTCTCTCTCTCTCTCTCTCTCTCTCTCTCTCTCTCTCTCTCTCTCTTTCTCTCTGTGTTACAGACTCCGTCGTATTCGCTGAAGACTTTTGTCGAGAAAGACCGTGTATCATATAGGATGTAAATTATTGGTCAATATCCAAAATTATCTCATTCACCTCCTCTAAAGTGGTATTATCTTTTCGCCTTGATGTACAGGCGTGTCGTATACTGGTATACATTTGTAATATTGATTTGGATAAGCCGCGTAAGACGCCTCCGATGGCGCTAGACGACCACGGAATCTTCCATGCACTGCGTGAATCGTTAAACCGATGCAGAGTATTGCTAATACAACTGTAACTGTCAAATGAGCCCAACCCCTCATACCGCCAGGAGATGATTCGTTTCCACTGTATTCCTATAACAATTGAAAAAAGAATTCTTTTACTTATATACGGATTAGGATAAAGTGATATTTGTGCATTGATATATTCATCTTACGATTTAATATGAGTTGATAAAATAGAATATCATTACGATGCAATTGAATATCAGTTGATAAAAAGTGTATTCGTGATAACCCAACTGAATACCAATTGATAAAATCAAATATTGTGAAGATAAAATCAATTATCAGTTGCTAAAACGTTTAATCATTATGATACAGTTGAATATCAGTCAATAAAATCAAATATCATCATTATGCAATTGAATATCAGTTGATAAAAGCTGTTATTATGATAATCTAACTGAATATCAGTTGATGAGATCAAATATCGTGATGATACAATCAATTATCAGTCGATAAAAGCAAATATCATCCTAAATAAATCAAATATCAGTTGATAAAGGCTAACATCATGAAAAGATATAACAGTATTATAAATAGAATTGAATTTCTCATCCGACAGAAGAAAAAAAAAAAATCAGGAAACCGGTTGACCTGTGGGCCAACCCTAAAACTTCCCGCTATGTGTTAAATACTTTACAACAAATTGATACCATTGTGTTTATAATACATTGAGGAAGGTTATAAGTATAGTTAGTTTTCCGTATATAAATTTTTTTCCCGTATGATTTTTAATCAAAAATCGAGTTTTTTCAAATTTCAACATTTCTAGGTTTTGGGGAGTTATATTTAATGTCAAAAAATCAGGAAACCGGTTGACCTGTGGGCCAACCCTAAAACTTCCCGCTATATGTTAAATATACGTTACAATAAATTGATACTTTTGTGTTTATAATACATTAAAGCAGGTTATAAGTATAGTTAGTTTTCCATATACAAATTTTTTTCCGTCTGATGTTTAATCATAAATCGAGTTTTTTCAAATATCAACATTTCTAGGTTTCAGGGAGTTATATTCGATGTCAGAAGATATCGTTTAGTCTCAATTCAATTTAAGTCCTGGTATACCTTTTCGATCGCCGCAAGAATCATTCAAATCGGTTAACTCGTTCCAAAGGTATCGTACGACAAAAAAAGACATTTTTGTCGTGCAATATCTTTCAAACTAATCGTTCGATTTTGACGAATCTTGCGGCAATCGAAAGGGCTATCGAAGACTTAAATCTGATTAAGTTTTGAGACTGATCGCACGAACAGATTAGGAGATATGCGCTAAAAACATGAAATTTTTTTTTTTTTAATTTTTATTTTTCGAATAACTTTGGAACTACTCGACCGATTGACTCCAAAATCTAATCAGATCTAAGTCTTGATAAACCCTTTCGATCGCTACAAGAACCATTCCAATCGGTCAATTCGTTCTAAAGATATCGTACGACAAAAAATTAGTTACACACACACACACACACACACACATACGGACGTCCATCCAAAAATAGTCGGAATAGCTTCCTAGGACCTCAAAACGTCGACATCTGATGAAAACTCGGTTTTCGAAAATCGGACCGAAACCAGTAACTTTCCTTCTTTTATGAAAATTTTCAATTTTCATAGCGGGAAGTTAAAAAAGAAAACCACCGTTCAGGGATAATGAGGTTGATAAAAAAAAAAAAAAAATCCGTCATTACTTTAAAAAGAAAGAAAGAGAGAGAGCTTTGTGAAAAAGTGTTGTGGGAGGTAAAGAAGGGAGTAAGTGGTGGTTTGAAATAGAAAAGTTTACGACATCAGGCGCGTGCGGAGTGAGTGAAATCTGGAGAAATGAGTTTTTGATGGTAATTTATGCGGGTCAAAGTTCGCCCGATCCATCAGTCTGCAGGTCTCGGTAAATTTGTTTAACGCGGTTTGAAAAGAGGTTTAAGAAGAAAAAAAAAATAAAGAAAAAACATACTTAGATTGATCGATGAATCAATAAAATTACACGTAACACCGCCCCGTACTGGCGTTATTGAAACTCTGTTCAGAATTTAAGCTAGATTTCACCCCTCTTATAGCTGTAGCTCGACTTCACTCAATGTAAAAGAAAAAAAAAATAATAAAAAAACGCGTCTGTTCAATTTCAGTTTCTTTGAAACGTCGTGCCTCGTCTCGCTGCTAGGCTCGGAGAAGAAAACTTACACGAATTTAACCAGTCAGGTGGAATGGAAAGGGAGGTACGGAAAAAACGGAGTCGAGAGTGACATGGGAATCGATAACGTTTTTTCCGTATTTTTTTCCTCCCCTTTTTCTTCATACGTGGGTTTTTCGAAAAATTTCAATTAATTTTTATCGACACACAGATCAAGAGACTCGGTAGAGTCTCGCGCCTAGTTATATAAAAAAAAAAAAAAAAAAAAAATTTTTTATATGCCCTGCGCGGGACTCGACCGAGTCTATATACCCGAACGAGAGCTAAACTGCCTCTACGGCAATTTATGATCGTTAATTTCTTCCGCCTCGCTATATATACGGAATTGTAATATTTATCGCAGGTTGTGGCCAAGAAAAGCTTTCATTTGAGCCCTTTTACAATGAAATCGATGAACGGAGAGCTGAGATATGATTATTTAACGTTTTAGAATACCCGTTTTCATCACGAATTTTTGTTCACCTTCTTCAGTCAGATCGCTTGGCACTAAATCTATGCGTATAAACAGTATAGAGTGGCCTTCGCTAGGCTATGTAGAGACCTACCAAGTACGGGCATCAGTTGTTTGATGGCGCATCGGTTGGCACTAGCGTTGATTGGAGATATTCTATTCGCTAGCATGCCGCCGATTTCAAACGTACGATCGAAAATTAATTGCAAA
Organism: Macrophya alboannulata; assembly: GCA_949628255.1. Classification (NCBI taxonomy): domain Eukaryota; kingdom Metazoa; phylum Arthropoda; class Insecta; order Hymenoptera; family Tenthredinidae; genus Macrophya; species Macrophya alboannulata. The sequence goes on along the minus strand of OX451206.1, from coordinate 26,789,049 downwards.
TAAAAATTAAAAAACTTTTGAAGTAAAACTTCATATCGCGCGGTAGACGTAAAATGAAACTCGGATGTAACGAAAATGCGACAGGAGAACTTATTTATGAATATATATGTATATATTATATATGGCGTTCCTTGCCAATGACAAGAAAAAAATGTAAATATACCCAGATCGAATTGTGATGAAATGCATTGCATAATATTGTTGTTTATCAATATATAGGGCATTCCTCGCCAATGACAAATAAAAAATTGTTAATATACCCAGATTGAATTGGAATGGAATGCCCCGAATATAAAAATTGTCGTTTGTCAATATATAGAGCGTTCCTCGCCAATGACAAACAAAAAATTGTCAGTGTACCCAGATCGAATTGGAATGGAATACACTGGATAAAATTGTCGTTTGCCAATATAAATGACAGACAAAAAAATGTTAACATACCCAGATCGAATTGGAATGAAATGCACTGGATAAAATTGTCGTTTGCCAATATATAGGGCGTTCCTTGTCAATGACGAACAAAAAAATGTAAATATACCCAGATCGAATTCGAATGAAATGCACTGTATAAAATTGTCGTTTGTTAATATATATCGCGTTTCTTGCTAATGACACACAAAAAATTGTAAATATACCCAGATTGGATTAGAATGAAATGCACTGTATGAAATACATATCAATATATGGGGCGTTCCTCGCCAATGATAAAACAAAATTGTAAATATACCCAGATCGAATTGAAGTTTCACTTCTACCACGCGGAGTCATGTCAAGCATCATTTTTCTTTTTTAAAGTCCGGCGCGAGATTCGACAGTTTCTTTGACCGCAAAGGCAATAAGAGTTAAGCGATAATATTTCCCACAATTTCCCATATCAGTATCGTAAATTAATATTGCAGTTTTTATAACTATAGTAAGGGCTGTAGTAATTCTCCAACAATGTCTTCATTTTTCATAACTACAGTATACGGTATCATATCTAATAATTCAGGCTATGATTTATCATGTCGATAAATTCAAATGTTATATAATTCAGCCCACGATGATTTTCAGTGTGGTTAGATATATTTTTTCAAAATACATGGGTGAGCTATTATTATATGATTATAGGTGTTTTCATAAACTACACGGTTAAATAATTATTGCACAGCAGAAGTGGCACGGAATTCGATGTATACCTTCCACATCGAGAGTGGTCGACAATTTACACAATTCATTACGAACAAGAATGATTAATAAATCAAATTCTACAAAAAGTTCTGAAATCCCCATAAAAAGCACCTCTGGTGCAAAAACCTTTCGCCTAGTTATATAAATGTGATACCCACAAAAAATACATTCCCATGCCAAACAAACATCATACAATATTTTACACAAAAATTCCTTCCTCGTAAAAAAAAAAGATCCGAAATCAGATGCTACTGCCTAGTATCTATACCTACATCACGTTGACTTTTTCCGAATTGGCAATTAGGTTTTCCATAACATGGTATTGACAGCCTTCTTATCTTGCCACGTAGAACCATAAATATAACGATAGGCAATTGACGCCTGCATTGGTTCAAACAGAAATAATTAAAAAAAAAATTTTAAATAAAATTTGGAGTACGTGGTACTAGGCGGGCCTTTTGTAGACAAGTAGGAGGAAACGGCAATTGAACCATGTCAATAATCCTAATATAGTGATACAAAATATTGGCCCGCCTAGTACCACGTACTCCAAATTTTATTTAAAATTTTTTTTAAATTATTTCTGTTTGAACCAATGCAGGCGTCAATTGCCTATCGTTATATTTATGGTTCTACGTGGCAAGATAAGAAGGCTGTCAATACCATGTTATGGAAAACCTAATTGCCAATTCGGAAAAAGTCAACGTGATGTAGGTATAGATACTAGGCAGTAGCATCTGATTTCGGATCTTTTTTTTTTACGAGGAAGGAATTTTTGTGTAAAATATTGTATGATGTTTGTTTGGCATGGGAATGTATTTTTTGTGGGTATCACATTTATATAACTAGGCGAAAGGTTTTTGCACCAGAGGTGCTTTTTATGGGTTTTTTTTACACTCAGTATTCATTCTTCAAACTAATAATCATACGACGGATAAACCTTATATCGTCATAAGATGAATAAATAGTATGATGATTGTGGTTTATAAGATTATGAATATTCGAAAAAATGTGCATATCATATTGCAGAACAGAATTGTATCGTTATATTATAAGTCAATATCAGTAGTTGGAATTGTTATCATCATTGTATAATTAAATATCAGTTGAGAAAATTGATTATCATCATGAAGCAGCTGAATATCAGTTTTTAAAACTTTATATGATCTATTTAGAACTGAACTGCAGCTGTATAAGACTGATTATCATCATGACGAATCAAACATCAGTTGATCGAACCATATGTATATGGCTGATTCTCAAAAAAAGTCGAAAATGGCTTTACGGAGTTGATCAAATTTTTTTAAACTCATTATCAAATTTTTTTTGCACAAGTGGTAGTTTATGCCTTATTTGATTAAAATATTATAGTGGTCCCCACCTTTTTTGAGTTTGAATCGAATATAAAGAAAAAAAAAAAAAAAATCGAAAATGAGGGAATGACAGATTTGTCAGGACAATTTTTCATTTTTTCTCTTCGCTTACTATTTTTTCCTTCAGTTTTGCTTCTGCAGCGGTTAATTTTCTACTTTTCGACATTATTAACATTGAGCGTACCTACTGAAATAAATCAAGCAAACATAAATATTTTATACTTATTAGAAAATACATCATTCCCTCACAGTGATCATTCCCTCATCAAACAATTTTATGAGGGAATGATGATGAGGGAATGACGAAACGAAACAAAACTGCCACAAACTCAGAAACATGACCTTAGTTTCTTATGCACTGTGAATAGGACTATATTACCACCGAAAACATATACAAATCTGCTATGATTATTAAATAAAGAAGTGCTTACATTTTTATAACAAAACATGAGGGAATGACATTAAAAAATGTAATATTTAAAAAAAATTATTGACAAATTAGTTTCAACAAAACATCCTCTCTTCAATCGTTTGCTCTCGTGTATAGTGTCAATACCAATGTTGCCAACTTCTAAAAAAATTATAGCGGAGCTTGGTGGACCTTCACATTTTCCTCCAATCGCACTGTTTCAAAACGGTGAGGGAATGATAGGTTTTTCAAGGACAAATTTTGAAGTATATTTAATAATATTTCCATTCGCTGTTTTTAAATTATTAACTCATATAAATACAGTCAATACTATCCTATATAAGAAAAAAATAAGATAACAAACAACTAGTAAGGAATTTTACGTTTTAATTTCATGATTCTCTTCGAATTTAGCAGTTGGGACATAGTGAGGGAATGATTTTCAGGGTACTTTCTTGGACATATCTTTTCTGTTTATCATATAAGTAATAGATTTGTTTCGTAAATTCGTACATCTAGTACAGTAGATTTATTAAAAAAAAAAACTTTTCATACTTGGCGATCCTGGTTTATAGAAATCATTATATAAGGACATCAATTTCGATTTTTTTTGAGAATCAGCCATATATTATCATGTTACAAGTGAAAATTCGTTGATAAGATTGTTTATAGTTGTGTTACAACTAAATATAAGTTGATGAAACTGTTCATCATAATTTTACAACTGTTTATGATCACGATACGACTGAATATCATCATATTACAGCTGTTTATCATCACTATACAACCGGATATCAGTTGTAAAAACTTCATATTATCATGATACAATTGAATATCAGTAGGAAAGACTGATTATCATCTTAATACAACTGAATGTCATCATTTTACGACTGAATATCACGATTACCCAATTTAAAAAACCGAATAACAAGGTTACACAGTTGATAAAACTGTATATCACAATGAGACGATTAATTTTCATAACTACAAAGTTGATAAAATTGAATATCAGCACGATCTAATTGATGATAACGATGTCTCAGTTGATAAAAGTGAATATCAAGACAATACAGCTGAACATCCTTTACTGGAGCGAAAGATAATGCTAGAAGACTATCCCAGATTGATATTTTAATGAACTGAAATGAGTGTAGCTATATATCAACTCTACCTTCAACGGACAAACTGGACAGCATTCTCCATGCGGTGGTGGTAAGGGATCCTTGCACGGTACAGAACAAACTGTTTGATTGCAGATCAATCTTCCGCTCTGATCACAGTTGCAAGTAGTGCAATAATCCGGATTCCATGTAGTATTTTCGGGGTGAGTTTCGTTGCGGAAATCTATGCAGGATAATCGACAGCGACATATCTGTTGAAGAAAATTGCGAAGTGCGTTAGAATTCTGGGTATATCGGGGAAGGCATAATTCTGAGGTAAAAAAGTTTCAAACAAAAGTTGTTGCGCTGATCGAGATGCGTATTTTATGTTGCAAAATTTTTTTTCTAGCCATGCCCTAGTGGGTTCTTATACCGAGATGTTTTCTTAAAACTGTACGGTCGACAGCGCACGCGCGAGTTTCGGCGTCTGCTCATGCAGGCTAGCCATCCTGATTTTTAGCTGTCAAACTTTGTTTCGGCGACTAAGCGGTTGATTTGGATTTTTGAGGTTAGAATCTCGAATAATTGAAGTCGTGATTCGAAAATGCTTGGAAAGCTTTCAGTGTTGAGTTTGAAACTCGATTTTAGAGAGAATTGTTGGAATTTATTCGCAATACTGCCTTGCTTCGATGCAATGTATCGGTTTTTTCGAGAATTCGTTTTATTTAACCAAGATTGAAAACTTTTTGTTTGAATGATGGGTACTCAGTGAAAATAAAGCAGGTAGGTGAAACCAGTTCATCCAATCATTTTAATTTGTTACAGTCAAAATAACACCTGTACCTGTACTTAAATAAACAAATAAACCAATGAATAACAACCCAAATTCTTTCTATCTACAGGAAATATTGTTAAATGACTGCTGATTAGTTGGCTACTCCTAGAATACATCTGCAACGCCCAATGTCATCGCATCTTTGCCATTCATCGAAACCTCCTATTCAGTTTCATGACATGTAGCGACCATCACCACTTTTTTCGGCTGATGACCGAACTCGTAGATCTTAGGTCGTAGGTTTTTCTACGGTCTAGGTCTTTCTCATAATGGCTTTTTCAGTTTCAAATCAATGCGTGAAATGTATCTTCGAAATACATTTCTTGCTTTCTCATAATGTCAGAGGTAAATTAAGTTTTATAAGTTCTGAAAATGAAAAATAAAAGCGAAGAGGCGGAGAGACCATCATGAAATTCTTGATTTTCAACTTGTGCCGATGGATAACTCCTGTCTTTCAGGTTCTATTTTTGATCTCAGAGTAAGATTTTATTTGATTCAAACAGTGCGAACATGAAATCCAGGAATAAACTCGATAGAGATTTACGAACCTTCAGGCGTTAGGGAGACGTTACTGAAATTTTGACAAAAACGATTTTTTCATTTTTAAAATTACTAAATAGAATGTCATTGAAAATTCGTTACTACAAAAGTTAAAGTATGTTAGCATGTATCTTGAGAAAAAAAATTAAGGTTATGCGTAAGGAATTTTCAATAGCCATGCGCAGGGAATTTTCTGCGAAAGGTTCCCTGCGCATACACTTTCCTCGCAGAATCTTAATTTTTTTTTTTCAAGATACATGTCAACGTACTTCAACTTTTGTAGAAATTAATTTTTGATTATATTTTTATTAATAATATTAAAAACGAAAAAATCACTTTTGTCAAAGTTTTAGTAGCGTCTCTACTTAAGAGTGGTAAAGTGAGTATGGCGTTCATCTTTATACTGAATAATTTTTTTGATTCCTTGTTACTAAGTAATTTTCTTTCTCATTTCATGTTCATCGACACTGATTACTGGCTTTCGAAGCACTGCACTGTGACGACGAATGTACTCCGGAGCTACTTTCGACTGGGTTTCAACGATTAATTTATTTTTTATTTCATGTGAATAAAGAATCTTTTTACAATAAACGTTTTCTTTTATCAACCTGCCAAGGTTTATCCAGACCGCCACTCGATAATGACGCAGGATTTAATTTTAGATTTTTTCTTTCAATAAATAATTCTCAGCTAATTATTTCTAACAAATGATTTCAGTTTTTTCAAGAAATCTATTATTGCGTTAATTTAATTATCTTTCGATATCAACCTCGTTATTACAAACTGCCGGTTGATGCTATTTTTCTTTCATAATTCACGATGAACTAAAATAAATAACATAACCTCAACTCGCTATTTTGCGCGCGCGAGTTTGACAGCTCTCGCCCAATTTTATACAAGTTGGCTCCCTTGCCTCACAGGGTAAAATATCGCCGCGGGATGATCCCGCCGACCAATCGCGTCGAATTATTTGACGCGTGCGCTGTCGACCGTACAGTTTCAAGAAAACATCTCGGTATACGCCAGTGTTGCCAACTTGGGGGATTTTTCCCTAAATTTGGGTATATTTTGTGAACTCTGGGAATTTCTTAGGGGATACATTTTTTCAGGGAATTTTTTAGGGGATACATTTTTTGTTAGGGAATTTTTTAGGGGTTTTCAATTTATTATTTAATTATTATTTTTTATTCAATAAGCTATCCAGAAATTAATTTTTTATGGAAAATAGAATCGTTGACAGTATTTCAAGTTTATCACTGTTAGATTCAAATGAATACACATAAGTAACCAATGACTAAAGCAAATAATGAAGAGAGGGCGGCGCTAGTGGTACACAATATATATAGGTAGATAGTACAGATACGGACCTGCTATACCCTTCTCTAGTGGATTTTTTATCAGTTATTTGATTCAAATTTTCTTATGTGATTTAAATAATCGGATACATTGGTATCGAGAAACATGAGCTCTAAATTTAAACAACCCAAAGACAAGAAATATTTTCAAAAATATTCAAAGCAATGGGAACATGACGAAAAATTAAAAGGCTAGTATTTTATTTTTTATGATTTTTTTTATTTTAAATAATTTAATGTCAAATATCTTCTAACTAAAGAAACTTACTTTTGGGTCATTCCATCTCAAATCGACCAATGGTTGGAATCGACCACTTTCGATTTGGATGAATTTTTGTCAGAAGTTTTCTTTTATCATGAAACGAAGTTCTGCCAAAGGAAAAAAATCAAAAACTTTTCTTACGAAAGTTATGCGAAATTGAAAATGTCACAATTTTTCGCATTTTTCAAGTTTATTTTTCGAATATCTCGAAAACTATTATAGTTACAAAAATGGGCTTGGGTTTGTATTAAAGGGGATACTTGGGGCTATACAAGAAAAATATTATGAAAAAAAATTCCGAAAGATGATGAACTGGCATAATTTAGAAATTTGAAAAATCGTAAAAATCGAATTTCAGTATTAAATTTTTGGCTCAATTTTTTTTGTATAATGCCTTCAATTGGTCTAAAAATATCCAGAAATTTTCAGGAGGGTGTTTTTTTTTTCTTCAGAAATATGAATTTTTGAATTTGCATAGAAATTTTTTTTTTTTTCGCAACTTCTAAATATGTATAGTGAAGTTAAGCAGATATTTAGTTTTGTAATTTTGAGCAGTAAAAAATTAATTCTACGATGTGAGAATGTGAAAACGATAACATAATGGAAATTGATTTTTTTATTTATGTTCTATCATTCTAAATCCAAACTCATTACGTGAGTCGTTTTTTTTTTTTTTTTTACTTTTTTTCCCGTTGTTGATGTCTCGTTTCTTCTCAATCTGGAAGAAGTTAGAGTGATATTAATTTTCTAATGAAAATTTAATACAAATATAAAATTTTTATTAATGATAATAATCCAATAAATTATTTTTTTTAAATTATCTAACTTCTTCCAGATTGAGTGAAAGAAATGAGGCATCAACAACGGAAAAAGAAGTGAAAAGATAAACGACTCACGTAATGAGTTTGGATTTAAAATGATAGAACATGAATAAAAAAAGGAATTTCAATTTTGTTATAATTTTTGCGTTCTCACGCTGTAGAATTTATTTTTCACTGCTCAAAATTACAAAACTAAATATCTGCTTAACTCTACTATACATATTTAGAAGTTGCAAAAAAAAAAAAAAATTTTATGCAAATTCAAAAATTCATATCGTTGAAGAAAAAAAAAACACCCTCCTGAAAATTTTAGGATATTTTTAGATCAATTGAAGGCATTATACAAAAAAAATTGAGCCAAAAATTTAATACTGAAATTCGATTTTTACGATTTTTCAAATTTCTAAATTATGCCAGTTCATCATCTTTCGGAATTTTTTTTCATAATATTTTTCTTGTATAGCCCCAAGTATCCCCTTTAATACAAACCCAAGCCCATTTTTGTAACTATAATAGTTTTCGAGATATTCGAAAAATAAACTTGAAAAATGCGAAAAATTGTGACATTTTCAATTTCGCATAACTTTCGTAAGAGAAGTTTTTAATTTTTTTCCTTTGGCAGAACTTCGTTTCATGATAAAAGAAAACTTCTGACAAAAATTCATCCAAATCGAAAGTGGTCGATTCCAACCATTGGTCGATTTGAGATGGAATGTACTCTAATTAAAAAATTTCGAGTTTAGGATTTAGGGAATTATGTTTGAATTTTAGGGATTTTTATTGATAGCTTTGGGGAAAAGTTTTTTCAAGAGTTGGCAACACTGGTATACGCTGAATATACCATGAGAAAACGTATGACTACGCTCTTACCGCTAGTTATACCTAGATAGTAAGACGGTATTCATACGTTGCCTTATGGTATATTTGCGCCCAAAGCAGACCATGCGCATACCGTATGTATACAGTTCATGAATAGATTTGTTACGGTATACAAATAGGGAAAGATATCAACAATTATTTTTATTTGTCAAAAGCGATTACTTTGAACACTGATTTGCATGATATTTATGTATGAATAATGCAAATTGCGTAGAGAAAAAAGAAATAAAAAAAAAAAAAAATACTCCACCAAGGGGGATACGAACCACCGATCACACAGTTGCGCGGTTATGAAGCAGAACGCTTACCCACTGAGCCACGAGCTCCTTGAATATTAGCTACTATTTGAAACATATCAACGCAGTTAAATTTATTCAAACATGACCTACACATAAAATGGAAATGAATCAAATCCGTGGGGTGAAGTAGGTAAGGTCGAGCATTACGCATATAATTTTACATCTCACACTCAGTAATACGTGATTTATATCGATACATCTGATTTTCCTACCGTATGACTACGAGAAACATACAGTTTTACGACGATATGTTTCCGGTCTGATTTGGGCGCGAAACTACTGTGAAAAAACGGTATTCTCACAGTGGTTATACCAAGTAAATACCTATACCGTGTCCATACCGTAGAATTGAAGGGTACTCAGCGTATATGAGAACCCGCTAGGGTGTCCTCGGCCGAGATATCTCGACTTAACTAGAGCGAGATATTTAATTTTAATATGAGAACGTACGGGGGTAGGGATTAAAATAAAGTTTAATAATTCAGATCGAAAATCAAGGCCGGACCTGATCGTATATTTTTTTTTTATAGAATACTAACAACCTACTGCCAATGCATAGTCGAATAGTAGCAAGTTGCGTGTAATGTCTGGCAGAGACTCTATCTATCGTCTATTTTAGTTATTTCGCCCCGACGGTCTTGTTTACTCTCGTCTTTTTCAAGATTCGAAATAGATCCTGTTTATAAATGATTCCGATGACCCGTGTTTCGACACAGATTGAAGTTTTCTCTAAATAAAAACTCAGTATGCGATTATTATCTCGGAAAATATAAATCACGGAATTTCGATAAAGTTTTTACTTTTTCAAATCGATTTTTAACTCACGAAATTTATTTATTTATTTTTTTCTTCGTGGTCTTTCAACTTACCTGGCAACCGCGTTTATTCGTTTTGTAACCCTGAGGACAATCCTTCTTACAAGCAAAGGCTGGGCAACCAGGCTTAGAGTTACAGGCACACAAGGTGCAGCCATCTTCGTCAACTGCGAGTCCTCTTTCGCAGTGTAAATCGCAGCTTAGTGCAGGACATACTTTTTGCCTTTGGGTTATCTGATTTTCCTGATCATCCATCGATAGAGGTACTCTGCTTGTACTAACGACATTTTCCTCGCAAGCACAGACTGGGAAACCGTCATCGTCGTTTGACAATTTGCAAGTTAGGAAACAGTCCGATAGATGAGGGCAGACTTTTTCAACACCGATTTTAGATCCGATTATCCCAAACTGCTGAATTATGAAATAATTACTTATAGACGTAGAAGTATTTGTTGAAAATTGATAAAACTAAATATCATCGCATTACACGATTGAATCTCAGTCGTTAAAAATTATTTATGAAAAGTCCTGCTAAGATTCTTGAAAAAAAAATTCACATGAATTGGGATACCTGGATCGTGGTTCTGTTTCGTATTTTGAGAAATGAAAGATAAAATAAAAATAAACACTCTGAAGAAATTTAAAGGATAAAAAATATACTACATCAATATTCCGATAATTTTTCAATCCGGTGATATTTCAATCAGCCCGTATGTACTTTATGGCCGATAACAACCTGCTCGTTTCTACCTCGATGTATTTAACGTTCGAAATTAAACACAAATGAAAAAGCATTAATGTCTGTTATAGAAATTTAACGATGAAATATTGAAATCTGTCCGATCCTTCTGCATGTCTACGGCCACTCATATTCACAACCAAAATACGTACAATAATCATCAGGTTGTGGCTAATATTGATTATCAACATGAAATTGAACAATCAAACAAAAATTTCGGAGCTTCTCGTGTCTAGTTCTGTTTTTCTTTCATATATCTGAATTATTTTTGTTTGACCGAACGAATCACCATATGAATTTTCCTCATCGACGTAAAAGTCCGAAGGATAAATGTTGTCTATTTTTCTGTGTATTAAAAAAATTGCCAAAAGACTTGAATAATTTTTTGATACATTTTTTCGAATGTTTATTCAAGATGAAAAAATTTATTTCCTCACCTTGTCGTCGACGCATTCGCATATCGGACAGCCGACAGAATTGGTAGCGAATCCGACCTCGCAATGTATATCGCATTTCGTCAGAGGCTCGCATTTCTCATCTTTTGAAATATCAGCCGTTGAATTACCGATTGGCGGACATTGCTGACAACATTGACCTTCCTCGAGGGGTTTCGGGTTTTCACAACTTTTACACATCGTAGCTTGACAGGCAACGTGACCCTCTTTTTCGCAAGCGCAATTCGTGCAAGGTCCGTCCTTCCAGGTATCATTGAACGCTCTTGGCATACCGGAGCTGTCCACGCATCCCAAACTCAAACCATCGTCGTTATGAACGTAGGAAATGCCCACTAAAAGTTTTTGTCAGTCATAATTTTGGTGAAATTTTGTCCATCTTTTTGAATAGCTTTTTTTTTAAATATTTTTTCGTTCCCCTTTTTTAACGGGAAACTTTCGTCCCCAGTTTTTGAGGCCATAAAATTCTACCAGGAACTAGAAACGAGAAAAGGAAGTTACTCACCCACAGGCTCGCAGCTGTAGAGAGGACAGCACTCTCCTGGAGTGGTGGGTGTTCCAGGCGCTACCTCGACAGGACGTGAACCAGATTCACATTCCCTGGGAGGACAAGGAGCGCATTCGCATTCGCCATCTTTCGAAATTATACTGTCTTCGGGGCAAGGAGTGTCGGTACGGATCCCTGGAATCAAAAAATGAACAGAAGCAAAGATTAGACGATGAACAAGTCAAAAATTAAAAGCTCCGATGTGAAATTGTTCTTGAGGCTCTCGGGCAGATTTTGAGCTTTCCGGAAACCTGGTTTCCGGACTTGTACAGAATTGATAACGTATAGAGATTCGACGAAATAGCTCAACCCAAGAAACCGCAAGAAATAGGCAACTGCTAATCAAAAGCTCGGGTCAAAAATAGAGTAAAAGTTCAGTAAAGTCAGTCAGCAATTGTGTAAAAGTTTCCAAGAAAAAGGAGAAGAAGAAAAGAAGGAAGTATAAGTTTGTTGGTATGATCTGTATAGTATATTAATCAAAAGCTCGGATGTGAAATTGTTTTTGAGTCTCCCGGACAGACTTTGAGCTTTCGAAAAACCTGGTTACCGGACTTTACACAATCAAAAACGTGAAGATTCGAGGAATTAGCTAAAGTCATTTCAAGAAAGAGCAGGAAATTGGCAACTGCTGATCGAAATCTCGGGTCAAAAATAGAGTAAAAGTCGAGTGAAGTCAGTCAGCAATCGTGTAAAAGTTACCAAGGGTAAGAAGAAGAAGTATAAGTTTGCTGGTATAATCTGTTAGTAAACAAAGTGGATAAGCTCGTATAAACTAAGCTGTGTGAACTTTGTAGAATCGAAGAAAGGAAACGTTGTAGGGTATAAAGCATCACATTAAACGTTTGTGTCGATTGTTCGGCGGGATTAAACGCTCGGTCTTTGGTTTTGGTTGGTGGATTAAAAACGGTAGTAGATGGCTCGTTGGCAACACTCATTTCGTTAGAGGTAAGTCAGTAACGAAGAAGTCTAATCCTCTTGGGTTTGACCCTCTTATTCTATAGCGATCCGGAGGTGATTGGCTTTACCTAATTCGATACGATTTTATTTTATTTCATTTTGCCTTTACTTCATTTTACGTTTAATGTTCTTATTATTTCGTTGGATATATTTTATGCGGAAAACTCGCAAGCTCTAATGCCGGGGATTGAAGTAGATATATTTGTACTGCCTTAAGGATGTCTGTGTAATGAGGTGACAGCTGGAAATGTGGTTTAAGTCGCGGATAAGCCGAAGACTTATTTCCAAATCAATTAAACTGTCAGAAAAGCTCTCTGAAGATGTTGCTTTTTTCAAGCACAGATTATGTTTTCAAACAGAATTTAGTGACATAATATAGATTTTCTGTGATACATAATGCAGAAATCAATTTTAGTCGGCTTTAATACATTTCCAAATTAATAACTGTCAAGAAGCTCTCGGAAAGTTGCTGTTTTGGGCTTCGGATGATGATTTTTTGACAGGATTCAGCGAAACGTTTAGTTTTTTTTTTTTTTTCTCTGTGATACACAACCCAGAAATTAATTCCAATCGTTTTAGACATACTCCCAGATTGGCAGCTGTCAAAAAGCTCTGAGTAAACTGTTTCTCGTTAGCTGAATTACCGGTTTAGGTCGATTTAGAATAATATAATTTTCGCTGAGATAAAACGCAGCGACCCAAGCCCACGGAATTCGATCTTAATCCTTTTAGTTACGTTTCCAAATCAATGACTGTCAAAAAGCTCTAAGAAAGTTGCATTTTCGTACATCAGATTACGATTTTTAGACAAGATTTAGTAAAACGTTTAGTTTTTTCCGCGATACACAACCCAGAAATGAATTTCAATCGTTTTCGATGTACTCCCAGATTGGCAGCTGCCAAAAAGCTCTGAGTAAGTCGTTTCTGCTAGTCTATATATGTATGGCAATCTTTACACCAGATTAAGTGAAACGGAGTAATTCGAGTCTCGCCTAGTTGAGAGTCTGGCTCGTAATTATCGGGAAATAAATCAGCAGAGAGTCTAAAATCTAAAATGTAGTAGGTACATATATATTACATAGACATACCTATATACCAGGCTGGATATCGTATAATTTACATGGTTGTAGTTGCTCATTCGTTCCGGGCAGAGCTTTAATTCACCGTACCATGTACATACCTACTCGTTTGACTCATTTCCATTAAGTGAATTTCGGTGTGGAACTTATGTACACCATGTCCAAAGGCTAGTTCGTTTCTCTTTCAAATGATCCTTAAAAGGCTTCAGGCAGCTCCATTTATATATTGCATATATACAAGACTGCGTACGTATCTATTATATATATACATATATATATATATATATATATATATATATATATATATATATATATATATATATATATATATATATATATATATATATATATATATATATATATATATATATATATATATATATATATATATATATATATATATATATATATATATATATATATATATATATATATATATATATATATATATAAATGTGTAACCGGTATAGATTGCGGACCTTGACTTTTTGGGCGCCTAGTTACACTCCTGTCTATACTCCGTTTGTCGTAGCACCCGGGTGCGTACTAGCACGTTGTTGGGTTGGGTTGGTATATGCCAAATTGTCGGGGGCCCCAACATTGTATCAAGAGGTTGAGGTCCTCGAAATATACATTAAATCCTAAAATTTTTTGAGGACCGTCCTCAAAGTATTCACCGGTCCCCGAAATAGTCATTACATTATATATTTCTATACCCTTGGACTTCAAAGTGTCCCGAAAACATATTTATATATATATATATATATATATATATATATATATATATATATATATATATATGTGTGTATATGTATGTTTATTTAATGCTCCCCTTGGGGTTACATGAACTTCGGTTTCTCATTCAACCTAATACAATTTTCTTAACCTACTTAACCTACTTTTCACATTTTCTTTACAATTTTTTTTTTACATTTTCTTACACTATCTTAACCTACCTTATTCTACGCTTATCTGCTATTTTCCTACTTCTCTGCTCTACCTGCTCCCTGCTTTCCTCCCCTCTCCCTCTCCCTCTCCCTCTCCCTCTCCCTCTCCCTCTCCCTCTCCCTCTCCCTCTCCCTCTCCCTCTCCCTCTCCCTCTCCCTCTCCCTCTCCCTCTCCCTCTCCCTCTCCCTCTCCCTCTCCCTCTCCCTCTCCCTCTCCCTCTCCCTCTCCCTCTCCCTCTCCCTCTCCCTCTCCCTCTCCCTCTCCCTCTCCCTCTCCCTCTCCCTCTCCCTCTCCCTCTCCCTCTCCCTCTCCCTCTCCCTCTCCCTCTCCCTCTCCCTCTCCCTCTCCCTCTCCCTCTCCCTCTCCCTCTCCCTCTCCCTCTCCCTCTCCCTCTCCCTCTCCCTCTCCCTCTCCCTCTCCCTCTCCCTCTCCCTCTCCCTCTCCCTCTCCCTCTCCCTCTCCCTCTCCCTCTCCCTCTCCCTCTCCCTCTCCCTCTCCCTCTCCCTCTCCCTCTCCCTCTCCCTCTCCCTCTCCCTCTCCCTCTCCCTCTCCCTCTCCCTCTCCCTCTCCCTCTCCCTCTCCCTCTCCCTCTCCCTCTCCCGCTCTCTCTCTCTGGGAGAGGCTCTGCTGTCTGTCACGTTATCAGTCGCTCCTTGTATTTCTCTATTTTACACTATATCTTTGTGGGCTTAACTCCTCTGATCGTACTCCTGTGGTGGGTGAGTGGTACTTCTTGGTCCAGGATATCACGGTAGGCTTTTGTCTTCACTGGTTAGTTACTCATTCCGTATTTTCTAAGTCATCTAACGGCTCATAAGCGCTTGATTATTCTCTTAGCATCTGTCTCCGTGCGCACGTTTGATGCGCGCGTCTAACTCTATTATTGTTTTCGTTCACTTACACCTACATTAGTATACTCTCTTCGTGCTATATACCTATGCCTCTACCATGTCTGACGATGATGAAGCTTTGCCTATAAACAGTCTGCCTGTCCCCCACCGCTTGTCATTTGTCGCTACAGCTGATTTTGACTTAGATTCTACAAGAGCCAAACTGTCTGATCTTGATAGTCAATTTCTTAGATATATCAGATCGTCGCGTGAGACTGTAGATAAAAAGACGGCACTGCAAGAGGTTTTTCTTAGCTATCAAGCCGCATTCAATTCCTTGGCCTTAGCTTATTCCCGACTCGTGGGAAAAACTGACAGCTCGCGCGCGTGTTTCAAAGCAGTTAACGAATCTTGCACTGAAGTCCTTCGGGTATGTTCTGCTAGTGCAAAGGAGGCCTGTAGTGATGGTATCAAGGAAACTATCTCTGCCACTTCCAATTCCCGTGACGCTGTATCATATGCAGCTATTGTAAATCGTGCGTCTTCTAAAATTCGCGTTCCCAGAGGGCCTATTGTTGAAGTACCTAAGACTACTAGTTTTGTCATAGCCCCTACGGCTGCAGCAGCCAATAAATTTTCCTCATCTGTTGCAACGAAAAATGCCTTGTTTAAGGCAGTTAATCCTGCATCGCTAGCTATGAAAGTTGAGCGTGTTTCTGGGGCTCGTAATAACTCAATTCGGATCGAGGCTAGTTCGGTCAACGTTGATCGGGTACGTGCTCTTCCGGCGCTTGCTCAGGCTGGTCTCGAGGTCAGAGAGGACTCCAAATTGAATCCTCGCTTGGTGGTCCATGGAATTCCTGCGGACATGAGTAAAGATGAAATTCGATCTGATTTTGTGGCACTGAATCTTGGCGGCGTTGATAATCCTGAAGTTGAGGTCATCTATCGCTTTCCGGGGAAAGAAGGTCGTACCCGCACAAGTTGTGTCATTGAGGTGCCTCCCCAGGTACGTAAGAGCTTGCGTAATACTCCTAATCCCCGCATCTATCTCAGATTTTCAGCCTGCCGTTTTGAGGATCACGTTGTTGTCCGGCAATGTTTTAAATGTCTCGCCTTTGGTCACTTGGCTAAGGATTGCAAAAGTGCCTCTCATTGTGGTCACTGCTCCGGGTCACATGAGCTGAAGAACTGCCCGAAGAGAGGTGATGCACCTTGCTGCTTCAATTGTACTGCAGCTAAGGTGCAAGACACCTCGCACTCTGCCTTGGACGGCAAGAAGTGCACCATACTCAGTAGGCGTCTAACTGACAAGGTGCGTAACATTAACTATGGATAGAATCTTGTCTGATTCGCATGACAAGCTTAACATTTGTCACGTTAATTGTCAATCCCTTGTTGCCCATCTGGATGAATTTCGTGTCTTCTTTAATAATTCTAACTACCATGTTATTTGCATGTCGGAAACTTGGCTGAAACCTGCTGTCTCGGATGACTTTGTTCAACTTCCTGGCTATCAACTTCTTCGGTGTGACAGAGTCGGGCGCGGCGGTGGCGGCGTGGGCATCTTTGTCCACAACTCACTTCCTGTTCGCGTACTGGAATCTTCTGGTGGCACCTATTTGCATAAACCTGAGTACATCCTCGTGGAGATATCACCGGTAAGCTCATCGAAGCTACTGCTTGCTTCTGTTTATCGTCCTCCACACATTGGTCATCTGGATGAATTCATGAGCCGTCTCCTAGTCCTTTCTCCATCTTACTCTAATCTCGCAATTTTGGGTGATTTCAATACGGATATGAACGGTAACACCTTTGACAAACATCATTTGCAGGGCTTCATCGATTCGTCTAACTTCTATCTAGTTCCTTATCAGCCTACTCACAACCTTCGTGATTCTTCTACTTGGTTGGATCTCTGTATAGTTGATGATCCCCACAAAGTGGTGGATCACGGTCAGCATGATGTCCCTTTTTTATCGGCACACGATCTAATTTTTGTCTCTTTCAATGTTAGAGTACAGCGTCACCAACCTCGTGCCTTTACCTGTCGCGATTTTCGTCTGTTTGATAAACGTATATTGCTGCAGAGTCTGGATGCGATTGACTGGAGTCCTTTCTACCTTGCACAATCTATTGACGATAAAGTTGAGTTTTTGAACTCTGCCACACTCGATTGCTTTGACCGTCTTGCGCCCTTTCATCTAGTGCGTCCGCGTACGCTTCCCGCGCCTTGGCTCACGCCTGAAATCAAGCTCTTAATGACACAGCGAAACAGAGCTCATCGAGAATGGCGGAGAAACAGATCAGTGCTATTGTATGATAGGTTCAAATCCCTGCGTAACAAGGTGCAGATTGAGGTTAGAGCAGCCAAGAAAGCTTACTATCTTCAAAAACTTGGAGGTCTCAGAGATCATAGAACGGTCTGGAATGAATTACGTCGCTTAGGACTCGTTCGATCGCGTACTTCCAATCTCCCTCTTGCGGTACCTGCCGAAGCTTTGAACGCTCACTTCGCTTGCGCTGGCGGCGATGATCGCGATGCCTCCTCTTCCTCTTCCTCTTCCTTGGAGCGTTGGTTCCTGGGTGAGGTTAATTATGATGATTCGAAGTTCTACTTTGAAAATATCTCCTTAGATATTTTGGCTAAATCTCTCCTTTATTCTAAATCAGGATCTGTAGGTACTGATGGTCTCTCCTCGGTCCTCATTAGGCTTGCCCTACCCTCGTTACTTCCGCATATTCTCCATCTTTTTTCTTCCTCCCTTGCTTCAGGTTCTTTTCCTGAGCTGTGGAAGTCAGCACTTGTCTGCCCTCTCCCCAAAATCAAGTCACCTGTGAACTTCAATGATTATCGCCCTATTTCTATCCTGTGTTCGCTAGCTAAGTCTTTAGAAAGAATCGTTGCTGATCAGGTTATGCGCTTCCTCGAGAGACGGAATCTTCTGGACCCTCATCAGTCTGCATACAGAAGAGGACATAGTACCCACACGGCGCTTATCCGTGTCATTGATGATGTGAGACATGCCATGGACACCCGCAAGGTGTCTATCATGGTTTTCTTTGACTTTTCTAAGGCCTTCGATCGGGTCCGTCATGGATTGCTTATCGACAAGCTCAGGCTTCTCGGGTTCTCTAACGCTGCACTACGTTGGTTTTGTACTTATCTCTGCTGTCGCAAACAGGCCTTGAGACCTGGTGATGGCTCCACGACCTCGTGGCGGCCTGTCATTAATGGCGTTCCACAAGGCTCTGTCCTTGGTCCATTATTGTTTACGTTGTATATGCTTGATCTTAAAGACTGTCTTAGGTACTCCAGCAGGAATCTTTACGCGGATGACTTGGTGATCTATCATCACTGCTACCCTCATGAGCTCGCCGAGGGCATCGCTAAGGTCAACGAGGATGTGGTTCGCATCTCCGACTGGGCCACACGGAATGGATTGCTACTGAACGGTGCGAAAACCAAGGCGATGGTATTGGGCACCCGTCGTTACATCAAGGCCATCGACTTCTCCTTCCTACCTACCATTGTGGTTGGTGCTGATGCTGTGCCTTACTCCGATCTAGTGCGACATCTCGGAGTTACTATCTCCAACACTCTGTCCTGGAGTGCCCATGTGGCGAATGTCACCAAGAAGATTAACGCAACACTGTACCAGCTAAAACTCTGCCGAAGTCTGCTCCCCTGTGCCTTGCGGGAACGTCTCATTTCCTCCATGATCTTCCCGCACATCGACTACTGCTGTACGATATATCTGGATCTTACCGACGGACTTAACCTGCAGCTTCAGAGAGCGCTGAACTCCTGCGTACGATTTATATTCGACATCAGGAAAGATGCTCACATTTCGCCATACTATAGTAAACTTAAATGGCTCAAGGTTGAAGCTAGACGACAATACTTTCTTGGATGTCTGGTGTTCAATGTAATTCAGACCGGTATACCATCTCACCTGTCCGTCTTCCTGGATCGAAGACCTGTATCAAATCGTACTACGAGAGCCCCTCTCGATCTACTCCATGTGCCACCATGCAGGACCGAATTACTCATGAACTCCTTCATGTCTGCGGCTCCCCGTTTCTGGAACAGTCTTCCGCTGGAAATCCGCACTTCTTCCAGTGCTGGCATCTTCAAGAGGGCGCTATTTGATCATCTGCTCTCTTTTACTCTTCCACCTTGATTTATTCTTACATTTTACATATGCTTTTACTGTTCTGTGTGCACTGCGTACCTGGCGTAGGTTTTCTGCAGTTTCCCTCATGCCTTTCACCAAATGGAGGTACTTGCTTCAAGTCGGCTGCAGCCGCAACTTTTCGTATGCACATGTTGCTTCTTAATTTCGTAACTACCTAGCCTCTGAATCATTTTATTTGTTACCTGCTTTACTTTACTTTATTTTTGTTTAATCATCATTGTTTATTTTATACTCAGCTAATTCTGCAATACTGACTGATACCTCTGTTCATTTATAATTATTTTTCTTATTGTATCTTTACTATGTTACTGCGCTTGAGGGGATACCATCCCAGAGCGCCTAATAAATGTCTCTCTCTCCCTCTCCCTCTCCCTCTCCCTCTCCCTCTCCCTCTCCCTCTCCCTCTCCCTCTCCCTCTCCCTCTCCCTCTCCCTCTCCCTCTCCCTCTCCCTCTCCCTCTCCCTCTCCCTCTCCCTCTCCCTCTCCCTCTCCCTCTCCCTCTCCCTCTCCCTCTCCCTCTCCCTCTCCCTCTCCCTCTCCCTCTCCCTCTCCCTCTCCCTCTCCCTCTCCCTCTCCCTCTCCCTCTCCCTCTCCCTCTCCCTCTCCCTCTCCCTCTCCCTCTCCCTCTCCCTCTCCCTCTCCCTCTCCCTCTCCCTCTCCCTCTCCCTCTCCCTCTCCCTCTCCCTCTCCCTCTCCCTCTCCCTCTCCCTCTCCCTCTCCCTCTCCCTCTCCCTCTCCCTCTCCCTCTCCCTCTCCCTCTCCCTCTCCCTCTCCCTCTCCCTCTCCCTCTCCCTCTCCCTCTCCCTCTCCCTCTCCCTCTCCCTCTCCCTCTCCCTCTCTCTCTCTCCCTCTCTCTCTCTCTCTTGGTGATGTGGCTGTGTTCTTCTTCGATCCACGTATTTTAGCCTAGCTGAACAAGTAAATGTAAATCTATTATAGCCGAAGTGTGACTCTTCTAATCCGCTTTCACAGTACTTCTCGGCGAACTAGAGAGCAGAGGTTTTCTTCAACACCTCGCATAAAAATCAAGGTATTTCAATCTCGTTTTTCTTCTAACCTCTTTCTAAATTGACAGTTAATCTTCAAACCACAGCCTGGCCTACGCGAGCCAGTGCTGTCACTAGCGTTATCTAGCGTCTCATCTGCCAATCACCTAGCCAGGTGCTAATCACCGGTAAGCATGGCATTCACAGCGAGGAGCCGTGCGAGTAGCCAGGGGTCAGGCGCAAACACTAGTACCGCGTCCCTACTCGATAGTTCCGTGTTCGCGAGTCCCAGTACATCGGGGTCAGACGGCGAATTATTTCTTCCTCTCGTTAACGAGGAAATCAATGAATTACGGGCGAATCTCCTTAAGCATGATGCAGTGGTGGCAAAACACATTAGGTCGTGCAAAGAAACGGTTGAGAAGAAAACCGCGCTTCAGGACGCCTTTTTAATGTATCAAACATCGGTCAGCAAGTTGATGTGCGCGTACATAACTCTAGCAGCTCAAGCAACAACCGCGGCGGAATGTAAAAAGGCTGTTATCAAAGCCTGTGCCGGAATAACGCGAAATTGCACAACCAGCGTGATTGAGGCACTAAACAGGCGTCCTGCAGTCCAGGCGCCCGCGCCGGTCCCAATAAATAGTTTTGCCGCGGCGGTCAAACAAAATAAAGTACACGTACATCGTGGGCCAACTGTTGATGTCACAAAAACGGTCAATTTCATTATTGCCCCTAAGGCAGACTCTACCGCTAAATACGAGTCGTCGGTAGCCACCAAAAAGGTGGTTACAGACTTAGTGAAACCGGCACAGGTCGGAATGCAGGTCCAACGGATCACTAGGGCCAGAAACAACGGCATTCGGATTCAGGCAAGCAAAGTCGACCTGGAAAAGATTCGAACATTGCCATCGCTTGCTAAGGCAGGGCTAGAAGTCACGGAAGACTTAAAATATAATCCGCGCATTATCGTCTACGGGGTCTCAAAAGATCTAACCAAGGACGAGATCAGGTCAGATTTCATCAACCTAAATCTTGGCGGTAAAGACGAAAGCGACACGAAAGTAGTTTATGTTTACCCTCCGCGAGCCGGAAAAATGTACACAAACTGCGTGATAGAAGTCTCTCCGAAGACTAGAACGGCTATCAGAAACGAGCCTAGGGTATTCATTGGCCTTTCAGCCTGCAAATTCGACGACCACGTCAAAGTTCTGCAGTGTTTTAAATGCCTCGGGTACGGACACCAAGCACGCGATTG
This sequence comes from Macrophya alboannulata, assembly GCA_949628255.1. Lineage (NCBI taxonomy): Eukaryota > Metazoa > Arthropoda > Insecta > Hymenoptera > Tenthredinidae > Macrophya > Macrophya alboannulata. Next base: position 26,767,196 of record OX451206.1, on the reverse strand, counting down.
TAAATCGGAAGCGCGATGCGGCCACTGCTCCGGTCAACATGAAATGCGCGACTGCACCAAAAAGGCAGAACCTCCATGCTGCCATCACTGCAAAAAGGCTCAGACTGATGCGGCGCACTCGGCGCTAGACGGCACGAAATGCCCAAGCCTAAAAAGACGGATCATGGATAAGGTTAGAATGATAAATTATGGATAGCTCGAACCCTGGTCCGCACGGCTCCCTCAAAGTATGTCATGTAAATTGCCAATCACTCGTTGCACATCTTGACGAATTCAAACTGTTCTTCCTAGCTAGAGACTATGACGTCATCTGCATGTCTGAGACCTGGTTGAAGCCAACCATCCCTGACGACTTCATCTCTCTCACGGGATATCAAGTCTTCCGATGCGATCGGCAAGGTAAGACTGGAGGAGGAGTAGGTTTCTACGTCCGCGACTCGTTCCCCGTGAAGATTCTCAAAGACTCGGGCGGAGTCTACTGCGGAAAGCCAGAATTCATAATGGCAGAGTTCTCACCGGGCCGCGGGCCCAAAGTCTTGCTAGCAGTGGTCTACCGACCTCCACACATAGGGTTTCTAGAAAATCTGGAGAATGAGCTCCTCCAATACTATCCTATTTACAACAACCAGATAATCATTGGCGATTTCAATACGGACCTCTTGGTAGAAAATCACGATAGCATCCACCTGAAACATTTCGTAGACAGCTCAAACCTGCATCTAGTCCCATACCAACCTACCCATCATCTTCAAAATAGTTCTACACTTATCGACCTTTGCATAGTAGATGACATTGCTAAATTAGTTGGGTATGGACAGCATGCGGTCTCATTCCTCTCTGCTCACGATCTCATACACGTAAACTATAACATAAGAGTAGAACGTTCGGCGCCCCGCACATTCTTATGTAGAGATTTCCGGGAAATGAATCTTGAGCTATTCCTCAAAACCCTAGACGAGTTAGATTGGGAAAACTTCTTTCGAAGTAGTTCGATTGAATCAAAATTAGAGATCTTTAATCGCCTTGTAACTAACACTCTTGATAGCTTCGCTCCGGTACGCCAAGTCCGAGCAAAAAACCCTCCAGCACCATGGCTCACACCAGGCATCAAGGCAGCGATGGCTGAGCGTGACAGATCACGTAGGGTATGGAAGAAGAATAGAAATAACCTAACACTTCATTCCAGATTCAGAACACTTCGAAACAGGACGCAGGAGGCGGTCAGAGACGCAAAGGCTTCATACTATCTCGAAGCTTTCCGTTCCCTAAACAACTCAAACTCTATCTGGGCCAAGCTTCGGCAACTAGGACTAGTCCCCTTGAAGCGGAAAAATACCTCGCTCCATGTTCCAGCAGGCGAACTCAATGCATTCTTCGCAAGCGCAGGAGGCGACGTTGATGGGGTATCAGTCGCTCCTTACTATATCGGGGAGGCAGAATTTAGGGAAAGCAACTTCTATTTTAGGGACATATCCGACGATATCCTAACTAAAGCTCTCCACCATTCCAAATCCAACGCGACAGGTGAGGACGGTTTATCCATAAATGTCATTAAAATGGCTCTCCCCAGCCTTAGAGCCCAAATTCATCATCTCTTTACCTTCTCGCTAACACACGGCATTTTCCCAGAGCAATGGAAGGCCTCTTTAATAACTCCGATTCCCAAAGTCAAAGCACCCTCGTCGCACGGAGACTACAGACCTATCTCCATACTCCCGGCTCTCTCAAAGGCACTGGAAAGAATAGTCGCCGATCAGATCACACGATTTCTAGAGGAAAACAACCTCTTCGACTCCTCTCAATCGGCATACCGTAAGGGGTATAGCACACACACCGCTCTTCTTCGCATGGCCGATGATGCACGTCGAGCTGCCGATCTTAGGAAAGTCACGATCGCGGTCTTCTTCGACTTCTCCAAAGCTTTTGACAGAGTGCGTCACGACATGCTCATCTACAAAATGAGAGAGCTCAAATTCTCAAACGCGTCCCTTCGATGGCTCTGCTCATATCTGATCGGTAGACGACAGGCTGTTCGTGATCCTTCTGGCAACACCACCGAGTGGCTCATGGTCGAGAACGGAGTTCCTCAGGGTTCGGTTCTTGGACCCCTCCTGTTCTCCATTTATGTTTCAGACTTAGGCAAGAGGCTTCGACACTGTCAACACAACATCTTCGCTGACGACACGGAGTTCTACCTGCACTGCGCACCCAGAGAACTAGAAGCCGGCATAAAGCGGGTAAACGAGGACGTCGCAACCTTCTGCAGATGGGCACTTGAAAATGGACTCACCCTCAACGCGGAGAAAACTAAAGTCATGGTAATCGGGACGACCAGGTACACCAATGCCATTGATTTTGACCGTCTCACACCCATTACGGTAAATGGCCTGAGCCTGCCCTACTCAACGTCCACTCGCTACCTAGGACTTACCATAACGCAAAATCTACAATGGCACTCTCACGTAGCGACCACTGTGAAAAAGATCTTTTCCGTACTCCACCAACTTCGAGTCAACAGAAGGAATGTCCCTACCGCTCTTCGGATTCTTCTTATAACGACGCTTGTCTTCCCGCACATCGACTACTGCTGCCTGGTCTATCTCGACATCACAGGCGAACAAAATCTCCTGCTCGAAAGAGCGCTGAACTCATGCATACGTTTTATCTATGACTTGCGTCGAGACGAGCACATAACGCCTTACTACAGAAAGCTGGGATGGCTTAAGATCAACGAGAGGCGCAAATATTTTCTGGGATGCATGACCTTCAACATCCTGAGATCGAAGACACCTGAATATCTTGCTCGACATCTAGCAAGCAGAAATCAGGTCGCAGCCCGCGGTACTCGAACACCATCCGACAACTTAGTCGTTCCTACTTGCAGAACCGAGCTCTTTAAAAAATCGTTCATGTTCTCTGCCCCTCATTTCTGGAATACGCTACCAATGACAATTAGAAGCATCACAAGCCAAACCACCTTCAAGGCCAAACTTCATGCCCATCTTCTACACCAGGCATACGCAAACGGCTATGACCCGCACTGATCTAATCCCAAGACAGGCATAAATCGGAACAGGCAGATCATTATCAATCTTTTTAGGCATTGTTCAACTTACTTAATTACTTACTTAATTCCACACATCTACCTCTACTATACTATACTATACGATACTATACTATACTATACTACACTATACTACACACTTCTACTATATTTTTCTTTTACTATATTCCTTTATCTATTAAACCAATAACTTCACCAAGAGAATGTTAAATTTGCTATACACAACCATACATGTACACACATTGTAATAGTCAATGCGCTTGAGGGGACTTGTCCCAGAGCGCCAAATAAACACAACTCTGACTCTGACTCTCTCTCCCTCCTTCACCACTCTTCCTTACTACATCTCGTCTTTGCCTTATCTTTGCTCTTTACTTCCCTATTTGGTTTCTTTCTCCGCTTTCTCTCTTAGTTTCTCTTTTATTATTTTCTCGTCTCTCTTTACATTGCATTACATTACATATTGCATTACCCACTCCTCTGTTTCTCACTCATTCTGCCCTATCGCCTTCCGTTTCCCATTCATTTCTTCTGTCATTCACTTCCACTCCTCTTGCTCTCTCCACTTCTCTCATCCATTCCTCTCCCTCCCCTTCTGCCCCCAGTATCCGTCTTACTACTTCCTGCCAGCTCTCTTCCTTTCCCACCCCTCCTGCGCATCCTTCCCATAGATGTTCCCACGTCTCTTCTTCCATCCCACACAGCCTGCATTTTCTTTCTTCTTCGCTTTCCCAGTACTTAGCTGCTCTTACCTCCCCCCCTAATCTAAACCTCGCTACTCGCCTCCACCTGCCTTCCCCCCATCCCTTTCGCAGGTATCCCGGCACGCCCTCCCCTTTAACCGCTCTGTACCATTTGTTGTATCTCGAGCTTCTTATTTTTTCCCATCTCTCCTCCGCTTGCTTTTCCCTCTCTCTTACTTCTATCATTTCGTATTCTGATCCTAACCGCTCCTGTCCTTCCGCCCACTCCCTCATTCTTTCTTTTCTGTCTCTCTCCCACCCTGACACGCTCCTTTCTCCTTCCATTCTCTGCTTTACCTCTCCCAAGCACACCCTCGCTAGTTCGCTTCCTCTACCTTCTTCTAACCTTTTTTCGAAGTTCCATGCCCTTTTGCCTGCTCTGGTCTTTAGCTTCAACCTCATTAGCTCTTCCCTCACCATGTATCCCGGCGTTCTCCAGTCTACCCCTAGCCCCCATCTAATGTACCTTTCTTGCAGCGCTTCTACCGATTTCCACTCCTTCCAACCCCAAATTTCGGCAGCGTATTCGGCTACCGTCCATACTAGTCTGTCAAACATCCACATTCTTCTTTCCAAGTCTTTTCCAAACCTTCTTTTCCCTATTCCCCATACTTGTCTCATTACTACCCCTGCTTTCTTTACCCTGTCTCTCACGTGCGCTTCCTGCCCCCCGTTTCTCATCACCACATACCCCAGGTATTTGAACTCCTTCACTTCTTCTATCTCCTCCCCCTTCCACCTCCACTCCTCTTTTTTGAACCTCCCTCCTCCTCGTCTACACCTCATCACCTTTGTTTTTTTCGCATTCAGTACCAAGTCCTTTTTTCTTAGGTACCTCTCTAGCCTTCTTATCATCGCTTTCATTCCTTCCTCCGTTGCTGCTACCATTGCTACGTCATCTGCGTACGCCAATGTATACACTTTCCTTCCCCCTAGCATCACCCCCCCTACTCCTCCTTCCCTGCTCATTTCCTCCCCTAGATCCGCCGTTAGTATGTTAAATAGGAATGAGCTCAAGGGGCAGCCTTGTCTCACTCCTTTCACCGTCCAAAAAACTTCTGTTACCTCTCCCCCTACCTTGACCCTATTCTTCGTCTCTCTGTATACTTCCTTCACCCTACTTATCAGCTCTTCTCTCACCCCCCTTTCCCTCATTGCCTCCCATAGTACCTCCCGGTTGACAGAGTCGAACGCCGCTTTCAAATCTATAAAAAGCACTACCATCTTTCCCTTTTTTCTGCCCACGTTTTTATTTATTAAGTGATTCAGAACATATATGTTGTCTACCGTACCCATTCCCTTTCTGAATCCTGTCTGGTTCTGCGGTATCATGTTTTTTCTTTCCATGTCTTCCTCTAGTCTACCTGCCAGTATTGCTGCGTATATCTTGTATAGAGTCGGCATCAATGTCACCCCTCTATATTCCTCTACATTTTTCCCATTTCCACTCTTTACTATCGGTACGATCCACCCTTCTTTCCATACCTCAGGCCACCCTTCTCCTTTCCATACCCTGTTGCATACTTTCTCCACCCACCTCTCTACCTCCTCTCCTCCGTACCTCCACACCTCATTCTCTACGTTATCTCCTCCCGGGGATTTTCCGTCTTTCAGCTTCGCTACCGCCCTTCTCACCTCTTCTCTTCTTACTTCCCCTTCTGTGTCCTCCCCCCTTTCTACATCCCTCTCTCTACCCTCTGGCCTCTCCTCTATTCCGCCTAGCAGCTTCATGAAGTAATCTTTCCATTCCTGCTTCCCTATTACTCCACTCATTTTTTTTCTCCTTACTCTTTCCCGATTTATTACATCTCATACTTTTCCCTCTGTGTTTGCCTCCTCCGCTTGTCTCACAAACCTTTCGTTTTCTTCTTGTTTCTTTCTCTCGCATAGCTTATTGTATTCGCATTTTGTTTTCCTATATCTCTCTACGTCCGCTCTCCCCTTTCTCCATTCTCTTAGCGCTGCCCTGACCTCTCCTTTCTTTTCCTTGGCCTCTTCATCCCACCACCCCTTTTTTCTCTTTCTCTCTCCCCCTTCCCTGCTCGCTTCCATTTCTATTACCCTTCTGAATTCTTCAGTTCTCTCGGCTATTGTTTCATTTATGTCTCCTTCTTCTCCCCCCCATCTTATCCCTGTTCTAAATCTTTCCCTTCCTAGCCTTGACCAGTCTCCTTTCGCCGCTCTCTGCTCATTCTTTTCCTTCACCTTTTCCCATGCCTCTGATTCTACCTCTAATATTATTGGGTGATGATCAGAATCTATCCTATCTCCTATCTCTAATCCTCTTATTCTTTCCCTCATCTCGTTATCTCCTATTGCATAATCTATCACCGTCTCCCCTCTACCTCCTACATATGTTATTTCCCCTTCTTCGTCGCCCTTTGTATTACCGTTCAATATTGACCATCCCATCTCTTCTAGCCCTTCTATTAGTTTCCTTCCCTCGCCATTTACCTTCTCGTCCTTTGACCTTCTTCTTCTTTCTTCTTTACTGTGTTCCCCCCAGTATCACCCTCCTCCTTCTCCTGTTCTCGCATTAAAGTCTCCTCCCACTATAATCTTCCTCCCCTGCCCTTCTCCCTCTACATATTCTTTTATCTTTTCCATCTTCCTTTCTATATCTTTTCTGACGTATACTCCTATTATCGTCCATCTTTCCCCTCGAATTTTTACCTTTCCTGTGATCCACCCCTCTTCTTGTCGGCCTTCCTGCTCCTTTGTCTCCTCTGCTAACTCTTTTCTTATTCCTATTGCCATCCCTCCGCTCGCCCTTCCCTTCCTGCATTCTTTTCTCGCATGCTGCGCTTCCCATACGTACCCCTTAGGTAGTTTGTATGCCAATCTATCCCAACCTTTTTTATCTAACCACGTCTCGCTCAACGTTATTACGTCCCACTTTTGTATACCTGTCCAGAATTCCTCATCTTTTTTCGCCAGCCCAGCTACGTTCCAAAACGCTACTTTCCAACTCTCCTTCTCTTTTCTTTCTATTCGCTTCCTTGCCCCCTTCCTGTCCCCCTGCCTCTTCCCCTGTTTAAATCTCCTCCACTCCCCCTTGCTCTGCCTCTACCCCTTCCTCTCACTACCCTTGACCATTGTCCTTGTCTTTCTTCTTCCTCTCCCCCCTCTTCTGTTTCCCCCCCCCCGCTCCTTCTCTTTGTTCTGACCTTTCCGCCCCCTCTTCTCTTCTACTTCTTTCCCTTTCTACCCCTTTTTCGTCGACTAGCTTTTCTCCTATCTCGTCCCATCTCCATCTTTTCCCATTTATCCATAGTTTTCCGTAGCCTGTTCTTACGTTTTTTCCCTTTCTCTCTTCTTCGACTGCTATTTCTCTAATTCTCCACTTCATCTTTCTTTGCTTCCATGTTAGGTCGTCTTCTATTCTCTCCTCCCTTCCCCATAGTTTTCTCTTGTTTTCCATGACCATTCTTTTTTGCTCGTTACCACCTAGCTTTACTAGAATCATTTCTCCTAGTCTGCCTCCTTTCCCCCTTATTCCTCTCACTTCTCCTACTTCTACCTCTACTCCTATTTCTCTTAGCAGCTTCTCTGCTACGTCTTTTTCTTTTCCCCTTTCCACCCTTACACCTTTTATCAGGATATTACTCCTTCTCGCCTCTCTTTCCTTTCTCTCTAACGCGAGTTCCACTTCTTTTATCCTGTCTTTCCATCCTGCATCTCCCTCTCCCCCTTCTTTTCTATCTACTATTTCTCCTTCTCTGTTTTCCGCCCCCCCTTCTACCTCCACCGCAATCTTGCCCTTTTCTTCGGCAATTTTCTCTAGATTACTTATTCTATCTATTAAGCTATTCCTTTCAGCTTCCCATTTCGCTTCCTTTCTCTTTCCTTCTTTTTCTATTCTGTTTATTTCCTCTCTCAGCTTCTCATTTTTATCTTCCGCCTCTCTTCTGATTTTTTCAATTTCTCTCTTTATCTCTGCTATCTGCTCTAACCCTTCCCCTACTTGCCTGCTCTCCTCCGGTGACCTATATATTTTTCTAGATTTTGCAAATACTAGGCTTTCATCCATCTCTCCCTGCCCTTCTTCCCCGCTTATATCATCGTTTCCCACTTCCTTCTCCATATCCCTCTTCCTCTTCCAGAGCTCTTGTAGTGAACACGAGCTCTGGCTCCTCCCCCCCTCTCTTAACAGCCTCGCCGCGTTGCTCGGCCTCCCTACCTTCTTAGCTCCTGCCTTCGCACTCCCGCTCTCTGCCTCGCTCTCGCTATCGGTCATCTCTGTGTCCGACTATTTACCTCAGTACCTATCTATCTACCTTTGTGATTGTCTATCTATCTCTTCTTCCTACTTTACCTACTTGATTCTCCGGCTAACTGTCCGCCTACCTTCTTATCACCGCTTACTTTGTGCTCTGCTCTGACTTCCCGCCTTTTCCCTCCCTATCTATCTAACCTCAGATTTCTCTCCTTGTCTTTCTCTTCTTTTCTCTCTTTATTGCTCCCTTGGCTGTGCCCTTTTTTTTTTTTACCTGCACTTGCTGGCCCTCCCTTCGGGTTTTCCTACTCTTGCTTTTCTCACACACACTCTCTCTTTGCACTTTTTCACACTTTTCGACTCTCGTTTTTCCACTCTTGCCTGTCACCTTGCTCACGGAAACGGAAGTCCTATATACCTATATATGGGGCATTCCACCCCAACTTGGCAAGCCTCCGACCCTCACCATTTTTGATTCGACTCGAAATTTTTTATGTTGTTCACCCACATGGGTAGAGACTACCATATTTTTTTCAGAATTTTCTTCCATCCCGTTCTGGAGTGACAATTTTTTGAAAAAATCGATGAAACCCAATTCAATCAACGATATCTTCTAATTAAAAAACGCTATCGGAAAACTTTACCAGGTCAAATTTCTCGTCTTGAAGTCTACTTTTTTATAAATTTTTTTAAAAAATTTTCCAATTTTTTTTTTCCATCAAAAAATCAAAAAATCGATTTTTCGAACTGAGTCCCATTTAAAAAAAAAAAAAATCGATTTCGTGGAATTTCGACATTTTCAAAATTCTTGAGCGACCTCTACGAAATTTTTAATTCAGCTAAAATTTGGAGAGGGCTCTTCAAATGGATCAAACTAACAAATTTTCATGTGAGCTCGAAAAAATAAAAAAAGTCGGAAAAATATTGCCACCCTAATATATATATGTGTATATATATATATATATATAAATATATATTAGGGTGGTCCTTATTTACGCTGTTTTTGAAATTTCCTGTGGACAAGGTGGAAAAAGTTTGCAAATAAATAAAAAAAAAAGTACCCAAAATTTGGAGTCTATAGGTCGACTCAAAGTACTGCCTATAAGGCAGCGAATTTCCCCATTTGATTTACATGGAAATTCGGGCTCACTCCATTATTTTTTTTTCCTGGCTAAATAGTGCTTCGAAAAATCTGAAATTTGGTATACGTCTTTCCTATAGTCATAGGTATTCAACAAAAAATTGGGCGATTTTTTGGAAAAAAAAACGTTTATCCCTGTGCGGAAGACGTATGCCAAATTTCACTGCCTTGTAGGCAGTACTTTGAGTTGACCTACAGACTTCAAGTTTTGGGTACTTTTTTTTCAATTTATTTGCAAACTTTTTCCACCTTGTCCGCAGGAAATTTCAAAAACACCATAAATAAGGACCACCCTAATATATATATATATATATATATATATATATATATATATATATATATATATATATATATATATATATATATATATATATATATATATACTATATATATATATATATATAAAGTTTCCTTTTTTCGTCTAGAATTTTGTGTAAAAATTTCCGGAAAAAAAAAGATGGAGTTTTCTCGCAAATCAAAATCTTAACTTTATTATTGAAAAAATCGACGATTGCAGGCTTTCAAAAAATCGATAAATATCACCATGTTGAAGTACGTTTGAATCTCTTCAAATTATGTCCACATAACTTTTTCGTACGACTCTTTGTTTTTGAACTAAAATTGACTGAAAAACAAAAAATTATCGAAATGAACGATTTCGTAAAAGCTACTACGGGCAAACGGATGATCGAAAAAATCTGAAAAAATTCATGAACCTTTCAAAGGTCTTGGGCTACGACTAAAAAAAATTCATTTCAAAATCGGAGGGGGTGCGGGTTCGGGACCGTTCGAAAATTCCTGGAATACCCCATATATATATATATATATATATATATATATATATATATATATATATATATATATATATATATATATATATATATATATATATATATATATATATATATATATATATATATATATATATATATATATATATATATATATATATATATATATATATATATATATATATATATATATATATATATATATATATATATATATATATATATTAGGGTCGGCCAAAAAAAACTTTTAATTTTTTTTCTTTAGTTACCATGAAAATATCGTCCAAGATGACGAAAAAGAAATTCTGGTAAAGTTTGAGCTCTTAATATTAATATTAAGAGGTCGCTCATCGTGATTTTTCATTTCCCATTTAAATAACACGGGAAATTTTTTTTTTTTCTATTTGGAATTTTATTGCGCTCGAACGGATTATCGGCCAGTGGAATTGAATACATATACTTGTAGGGAATTAAACGATCTACAAAAAAGATCTGATATGATTTTTTGTTCTATGTACATAAAAGTCATCATTTACAATTTGAGGTTGAACTTTAACCCCTTCCAAATAACTTCCAAACGAGTCGAGTAAGTAAAAAATCATATCAGATCTTTTTTGTAGATCGTTTAATTCCCTACAAGTATATGTATTCAATTCCACTGGCCGATAATCTGTTCGAGCGCAATAAAATTCCAAATAGAAAAAAAAAAAATTTCCCGTGCTATTTAAATGGGAAATCAAAAATCACGATGAGCGACCTCTTAATATTAATATTAAGAGCTCAAACTTCACCAGAATTTCTTTTTCGTCGTCTTGGACGATATTTTCATGGTAACTAAAGAAAAAAAACTTAAAATTTTTTTTTGGCCCACCCTAATATATGTATATAGTATATATGTATATATATTAGGGTGGACGTTGAATACCATCTTGAGGAGTGAAGCCCCACAGTTTATAGACAAAAAATAGACAAAAATTTTGACCCCAGAGCGGGGTTTTTAAAATGAAATTAACCCGTGCCGGTAAGGTCTCAAAGTTTCCTATTTAAAACACATGCAATTTTACGGATGTCAATTCAAAAATTCACTGCGAGGCTAATTTTAATTCAAAAAATTCCAAACTACGTGAAAGTATCAGGTACGTGTACTACTACATGAAGAAAAATCGAGGATATCATACCGTTGAATCTGCTCATGATTCCACTCCGAACCAAAATTCTTGAGAATTTTATTTTGGAGTGGAATCATGAGCAGCTTAAACGATATGATATCCTCGATTTTCCTCCATGTAGTAGTACACATACCTGATACTTTCACATAGTTTGGAATTTTTCGAATTAAAATTAGCCTCGCAGTGAATTTTTGAATTGACATCCGTAAAATTGCATGTGTTTTAAATGGGAAACTTTGAGACCTTACCGGTACGGGTTAATTTCATTTTAAAAACCCCGCTCTGGGGCCAAAATTTTTGTCTATTTTTTGTCTATAAACTGTGGGGCTTCACTCCTCAAGATGGTATTTAACGTCCACCCTAATATACAGGGTGATTCAGTTTGACCGGGCCATTTTAGCTGGGTCGACTCCTCTCGAAATTCTAAGACTAAATTTCCTTTACCAAAAATTCGAGGGACTAATAATTTCCGCGCTACGGAAGACCTTAGTTGACCAATCACAGAGCCTACAGCTGCTCGAGTTAGTGCCGGGTCAAAAGTATAAAATAAGCAGTGCCCGTAGCGAATCGAATTTCATTAAAATGAAAATAAATTTTTGAAACATTACTAAAATGTTTCGTGCTTCGTGGTTATCGTCCTCCAGGTCCACTGCTACGCAGTTGGTCGTCGTCCAGGTCCACCACTACATAGTTCTCATCGTCCCGGTCGTCCGCTTCGTGATTTTCGTCCTCCAGATCCACTGCTACGTAGTTTTCGTCGTCCAGGTCCTCCGCTTCGTGATTTTCGTCCTCCAGGTCCTCCGCTTCGTGATTTTCGTCCTCCAGGTCCTCCGCTTCCTGGTTTTCGTACTCCAGATCCACGGCTGCGCAGTTCTCGTTGTCCAGGTCTATTGCTTTGTAGTTTTCGTCCTCGAAGTCCACTGCTACGTAGTTTTCGTCGTCCAGGTCCTCCGCTTCGTGATTTTCGTCCTCCAGGTCCTCCGCTTCGTGATTTTCGTCCTCCAGGTCCTCCGCTTCCTGGTTTTCGTACTCCAGATCCACGGCTGCGCAGTTCTCGTTGTCCAGGTCTATTGCTTTGTAGTTTTCGTCCTCGAAGTCCACTGCTACGTAGTTTTAGTCGTCCCGGTCGTCCGCTTCGTGATTTTCGTCCTCCAGATTCACTGCTACGTAGTTTTCGTCGTCCAGGTCCTCCGCTTCGTGATTTTCGTCCTCCAGGTCCTCCGCTTCGTGATTTTCGTCCTCCAGGTCCTCCGCTTCCTGGTTTTCGTCCTCCAGATTCACCGCTACGTAGTTTTAGTCGTCCCGGTCGTCTGCTTCCTGATTTTCGTTCTCCAGGTCCACCTCTACGTAGTTTTCGTCTTCCAGGTCCTCCGCTACGTGGTTTTCGTTCTTGGTGGACGAAAATCACGAAGCGGACGACCAGGACGATGAGAAATACGTAGCGGTGGACCAGTAGGACGAAAACTACAAAGCAGTAAACCTGGACGACGAGAACTGCGCAGCGGTGGACCTGGAAGACGGGAACCAGGAAGCGGAGGACCTGGAGGACGAAAATCACGAAGCGGAGGACCTGGAGGACGAAAATCACGAAGCGGAGGACCTGGACGACGAAAACTACGTAGCAGTGGACCTGGAGGACGAAAATGACGAAGCGGACGACCGGGACAATGAGAACTATGTAGCGGTGAAGCTGGAAGACCAAAACTACAAAGCGGTGGACCTGGACGACGAGAACTGCGTAGCAGTGGACCTGGCGGACGGAAAACCACGAAGCACGAAAAATTTTAGTAATGTTTCAAAAATTTATTTTCATTTTAATGAAATCGATTCGCTACGGGCACTGCTTATTTTATACTTTTGACCCGGCACTAACTCGAGCAGCTGTAGGCTCTGTGATTGGTCAACTAAGATCTTCCGTAGCTCGTAAATTATTAGTCCCTCGAATTTTTGGTAAAGGAAATTTAGTCTTAGAATTTCGCGAGGAGTCCACCCAGCTAAAATGGCCCGGTCAAACTGAATCACCCTGTATATACCGAGAGATTAACGTGAAAGTTAACACTCAGTCACAGCCAACTCGGCACACTCCACGTTTTTCGGCTTTTTTTCGCAGGCTGGCCATCCGCTATTTTTTTTCTTTCCGTTTTTTCTTTCGATTCTTTCCGATGTTCATCAATTTGAATAGAAATTAAAAAGAATAGCGCATGGCCAGCCTGCGAAAAACAGCCGGAAAACGTGGAGTGTGCCGAGTTGGCTGTGACTGAGTGTTAACTTTCACGTTAATCTCTCGGTATATATATATACATATACATACAGAGAAGTTATCTTGAAAGTTATCACTCGGTCATTGCCAACTCGGCTCTCCCCAAGTCTTTTGACTGTTTTCCGCAGGCTTGCCATCCTCGTTTTAGGGAAAACGATTGTTTTATATGTAGATAGCTGCAGTTGAAGCCGAGGTTTATGGGGATGCAAGCCTGCGAAAAACAGTCGAAAAACTTGGGGAGTACCGAGTTGGCACTGACTGAGTGATAACTTTCAAGATAACTTCTCTGTATATAGTAAGTACAAGGGAATAAAACAATGACCTCCGGCTTAAAGGTAACCGCAATTAAAAGTAACAAGTATTTCATTCCGGTAATTGACGTTATCCACTTTTGACGAAGTTGAAAGGTAGAGCTTTTTTGTTCATTATTTCTTCAATTTCGTGTTTGTTCTGTTTTTTCTTCTTTTAATATCACCGTCTAACAATGTGCTTAAAATTTATTTTCGCCCTTGCTGATGTACAGCGCCCAGTCGTGGAAATTCAGGAAAATTTTTTTATTGTTAATTATTTCAAGCACAGTTTCAGTAAACCGTATATTAATCCAATTATTGTTGTTGAACAAGCTTTTTTCGATTTCAAGTTCAAATATAATTCTCTTGAATTTTTTAATTCGGATTTTCACGGATTTCTCTGGTATTCCGGCAGATAATTACCACCGAGAATGCTGTAACTTGGCAAAGATGTTCATTATGGTTTACTTTTAGATATACTGAAAATCTCGAGCTCAAAGTACAGTGCTAGAACTGCACCTACTTGAAGGAACGGTACTTGAAACCAGTTTTTCGATAATATCTCGGTAAAGGTTGAATATATGAACTTGAAGGTGCATATCGAAAATGAAGCTAATTAAATTTGCTATGAAAAAGGTGGAATACAATTTTTCTGTATCGTTATTAGTTGCGCTGCATTTTAACGCGGAATATAAAAGTAATTATCACGTTTATTTCAAATGCCATCCATTCTGGCTAAATATTCAACCTTAAAATACTGGAAAAGTATTGAAGATACAGGAAAAGTGTATTGTATTTTTTTGATAGGGAATTTAATAAACCTCATTTTTGAATTTCACTTTGAACTTGATATCATCAACCTTTGGCGAGATATCAGCGAAAAACTAGCTTCGAGCATGTTTAGTCCGAAGCGACGGTTCGGAAAATTAGCCACGTATTCAGTCTCAAAATACAGCGGGACCAATGAAAATACAGGAAAAATGTATTCTATCTTTTTCATAAAAAATTTAATAAACTTCGCTTTTGATCTTCACCTTCAATTTTATATCATCAACGTTTACTGAGATATCACCGAAAAGCTGGTTTTGAGTACGTTTTTTTTTCTCTCGAAATTACGGTTTGGGAATTAGTTACGTATTCAGCCTTAAAATACAGCGAAACCAATGAAGATACACAAAAAATGCGTTTAACCTCTTCCACAGAAAATTTGATAAACTTTATTTTCGATGTCCACCTTCAACTTGATTCCATCAACGGTTAGCGAGATAGCAGCGAAAAACTAGTTTAGAGGATTTTTTTCCAAGATGTTAGCTTCAGCACTGAACTCAATGTTCAGAATTTTTAGTACGTCTAAAAACAAGCCATAATGACCACCGTGGTCTCTGTCTACAGCAATTCACCGTTTAATTTTTCGATTCGCCTGTACTATTTCGTCCGTATATCAGTTTCTCAATTAATTCTAAGTGATCCTGAACAAGCAATCAAGGAGTCTCTTCCTTACCTGGTATCTGGGATAACCGATCCATCTAATACACATAATCAAGGTAAACTCTCGTGTCCTCTTGACAAAGTAAGTAGGTATATATATATATATATATATATATATATATATATATATATATATATATATATATATATATATATATATATATATATATATATATATATCTATATATATCTATATACTACATATCCAACGGATCGATAGATACCTTACCTACCTACCTACCTACCCAGCTACACGTCTATACGGTTGACATCGTTCAACCAGAACAACTAGGTTTAACGTTAGTTGATCTTGTCATAGTTCTCAAGAGAGTATACACATACACCTATAGCTGTACCTATACACATATCTATCCTTGAACTATGACGACGGGAATATATATGCATATAATCCCGAGGGAAAATTGAGGGTTTAAACTAAACCTTTAGACATATCTGAGGTAGAAGTTACCCAGCCATATAGGCAGTCTGCAGAAAACAATCCAAATAGACGACCAAATAAACGAAATAAGAAAAAAAAAAAAAAAATGAGAAGAAAAAAAATAGAACAATTTTCCTCATTTTTCTGCTCCTTTTTACCCGACCACAAATACTCAGAGTAGGTATCCCTCATGGCTGTCTGTTTGTCTGTCTGTTGTCACGTCACTTCACGTCAGAAAGAGGGAGAAAATAAAACCAGTACGTATTTTAGACTTTCATTCTCCTTATGTATATACATATGTAATATATATATATATTACATATGTATATATATACATATATATATATATATATATATATATATATATATATATATATATATATATATATATATATATATATATATATATATATATATATATATATATATATATATATATGTATATGCTTGAATATATTATTCTTCCGTTTTTATTCGGATTTCGTTCTTTATTCTTCTTCATCCGAGTAAAGTAGCAGAGCGAAAAAAAAATACGTAATATACCTGAATTTGAATGACATTGGAAAGCATCAGGCGATGTGGTTTTCATTTCGGTTGATGTATACCAAGGGTTAATATTTAGGGGAGATATTCTGGAAAAGTCAATCGTGCGAAAAAACAAAACAAAAAAAAATTACGGGTTTAAAAATCGGAAGAATTTTGGCTGCAGGTTTTAGCGGAAACTGAAAAGTTCATCAACGTCAGTTTTCGAATGGAAATACAGAAGAGGAAGTATAAAGAGGTTTGCTCAAAGCAATTAAGGGTTCTAACGAAATACAAAATACTAAAGGTGGGCCAGGATCCGAAAGTCTAATAAAGTTTGTCCCAGAATTTTCTCGGGCACATCTTTTCTTCTTTATTTCTTTTTTTTCCTTCTTCTTTCTTTATCGTCGTTTTCTTTTTCTTGGTGGTCTCAACCGACGGGACTCAACTCGACTCTCTTTATATCTCCATCCTCTGAACTCTGCAGTAATGAGATCTGCTCCGTTAATTGTAACTAAATATATAGGTATATTTTTTTATATACACATACAAAGAGAAGATAAGAAAGAAGAAAAAAACAATTTCACAAGATCTCGGATGATTTCATCTTCTCCAATCAAATTGAATTTATAATGTCAATGATGTTAATAATGGTGATAAAAATATCGACAGCAAAGTTAAGGGTAGCTGTTTAAGAATTCACTCGAAACGAGATTCGAAATAATTGAATGATTTTTGCAGATCGAATTCATTATTTTTCTTTTTTTTTAGCTAATCTGCGTGTTCAAAATCGTTTGAAATTATTTGGGATTATTGAAATTCTTGGAAATATATTCGAAATCATGCGACAATTTTTTGAAATCGGATCGAAATCTTTCTGAAATCATTGAAAATCTATAAAAACTAATCGAATTCTGTTTAAACTGGTTCGAAAATTTTATTGGATTTTCTGAAAGCGAATTCAGAATCTTTTGAAATGAATGAAAATTGATGAAAACTTGAATTCTGTTCAAATTGGTTTGAACTCTCGCGAAATCATTTTCAAAATCATGTGACATCGTTTTGAGATTGTTCGAATACTTGAAAAATTTCTTAAAATAGTTTCGAAAATCGTATAAATCCGATGAAAAAATTTTTGGATTCACTGAAATCATTATGAATTACTGTCGAAAATTGTTTAGAAATAATTTTCCAATCATTTGGAAGTTCCTAAAAATCCAATGAAATCGCATTTTACAGAATTTGGAAAGCCTGACAGTCGTGAAAAATCCCACGAAATTCTACGAAATCATGTTTCCATTTTTCTCAAATCTTCTAAAACCATTTAAATCTCGTTAGAATGATCTGAATCCATAAAAATGCTTACAAAATCATAAAAAACTTATACCAATATTATCTCAGTCGTCTGAAAGCCTTTTGCATTTCTTCGTGGAGATCTTTTAAAACGATTGAAAATCTGTTAATAAAAATGACGATAATTAATTTCCGTGCATTAAATCCGGCTGAGAATCGCTGCCGGATTCCACTGTTTGAGATTAAGAAGACTAAACGTTCCCGATGTTATCCGAGGCTGGTATAAACCGAGTAGGTAGGTAGGTAGGTAGGTAGGTAGGTATATTCTCATACAGTATATCTCTTTTCCGGTTAAATAAGTAACTGAGATAGAAAGAAGAGGAAGAAGAAGAAGAAGAAGAAGAGGAAGACGAAAGCTAGAGGAAAAGAACGAACCGTCGAATCCTCGGGGGTAGAATAGCGTGCGAATATCTTCCTACAAACCCACGCCCCGGTTAGGACTCGCGATAACCTTAGAGAGAAAAAGTTTCCCCCGTACTACTTGTAGGATATGTTATAGCCGTGCAGACGCCTGCAAGACTCTGGAGTCTTGCACTAGGTACTGCAGCAGTCGTCTGCAGTTGAAAGCATCCGAAACTCTTACTCCTTCACTTCTTCTTCATCTTATTCTTATCCTACTCGAAGGTATTATATAAACTTCTTTCGCAAAGCTTCGGGATGGGAATGAGAATGAGGATGAGGTGGAGATGAGGTGGAAAAGCGAAGAAAAAGTATCAACCCTTGTCTGCTGAAGAGACTTGAACTGCGGAAAAAGATGGGTCCGAGGATGAGGAGGTGCAGAAAAGCCAAAAGGATCAGAAAAATATATATTTTCGAACCCGAGGATACTTTGTACCAGTGAAGATGAGAGTCTGAGTTCCCGAGCCATGCATTTTCCCCTCGTCCTCATACTCCTGCACCTTATTCGCCTCGACGAGGTAAATAAAACCAGATGCGAAAAGAAACTAGACTAAACTAAACTGAACTGAACTGAACTGAAGTAAACGCGACTGTCTTGAATTTTACTGTTCAAACTGAATTGATACTCAGAGTTAAGGCTCCTCCATTCTTATTCTTATTCTTATTCTTATTCTTTGTCACCTATATACAATTGCACTACGGGAAATGCTCACTAGCCACTTCAGGAAATACTGAACGTTAATACCGAGCTGAAGAGAAAGAAAAAGAAAGAAAAGACGACGTCGGCGGAATTATTTATCGGAGCAAATCAACTGCATTCATATAATGAGAAGATGTTGTTCTATTTTCTGTTACATTTCTCTTCATCAAGCAGTAACGCTGATCTAGTAGTCAATGAAAGTACTCTAAGCCTGCTCTGATCTAGGAAATACTACCAGCTAGGAACTTCGGAGGACATTGCAGTTACCGAGAATCGATACTTTCCTCGCACTACGGACACGATAACATAGAAATTATTACATTCACAACGTTTAAATTCAACGTACTTGTTCAATACACATCTCCACACCGCTTGAACTACGGATAAATATCCGTATTTGAATAAGTTCAAAAACTTTTGTCATAATGCAAAAGTGAGATTTGTAAACATGATACTTATGAGAAATGAAGTTAATCTTCAAAAAACAGATACTTACTTCCCAGCAATGCAATGCATTTTCTATAGTCCACACCATACTCACACGTGTATAAAATATTCATGTAAATTTTGGTTTATTTTGGATGATTGACGGCAGAGTAATCCCGTGTGAATCATTTTGCAACAAACATTGAATGTTTCTGATTATTACAATTTTTGATACTTCGTACAAGATTGGATGAAAAGTGTTGCGCCTACAAGATTCAAGTTCGACATACTAAGTGAGTACGTGTTTCCGCATCGCGTGAAATACGTATACTAAAATATGTCACGAAATTTTTGTGATACTGCAAAAATAGGATTTGTAAACGCGATACTTATGAAAAGTAAAGTAAATCTTCAAAAAACAGATACTTCCCATACATGTAATTCAATTTCTCTAGTTCACACTATACACAGGCATATCTTAAACATTCTTATAAATTTTGGTTTATTTTGGACAAACGATGCTAAATTAATCCGGTACGAATTAATTAATATTACACCTTCGCTTAGAGAAGGCTGCGTTTGCTCACAATTTCAATTACTTTGATACGTGAAAACGTCATTTGGTAGACAAATAACGAATGTAAGACATAATTCAAAGCCTGATTATTTCCAGTCTCAGTCATTTGTTAACAAACTCCGAAACGGGGCTCCAAGAATTAGGTTTGAAGGTACGTGCATAAACCTTTCTAAAACGATCTTTTCCATGCAAGGAGTAACGGTGTTCCATATTAAATAAAGTTGGTCTAAATCCGTCTAATTGGTTAATATTAATAATAATAATAATAATGACAATAATAATGATAATAATAATGATAATTCGTCGAGTCTGTCTTGTACACGTTGTTTTAGTTAATATACTAAAATATAAAGAGGAATAAAGTTCGTTAGGTATGAATAATGCAAGTAGCAAGCTTAAAGGAATGGCTTTGATCTTTTGTAGTCCTCGCACATTTATGTCACCCAGTTAAGTTTCGCCGGCCAGGCAAGAGGAGCCCCGGCTCAACGACGTAGTACATACAACATTATAAAGGTTCAAAGGCTCGTCCACAGGATGGAAAGAGAAAAAGGACCAGGAAGAGAAGGGAAGAAAAGAGAAGAAAAGAGAGCCTCGTTTCACCGCTGCGCGGCGCGAAGCGGGTCAGGCCTCCTCTCTTTGATAAAACTCAATCTAACTTTGAGCCGCCCACAACCATCCTTTCGATCTTTATTCCCTTCACCTACTCCACTCCACTCATCTCGACAACGAGAAGAGAAGAGGAGAGAAGAGAACGAAGACCAGATCGACCGAACTTTAAACGTTCGTTTATCGTTAGTCCCATGGATGAGCTCTGATTCCGGCTTAAACACACAGATTACATTCTCAGTTTAGCCTGAGGCTATGAAACCCGCTTCACAGAAGCAGGGTGTGGGACGATATCGAAGTAGAGGGTATCTTTTCACTTTTTTTTTCCTTTCCTTTCGTGGTCAGAATGATTTTTGTCGCTCAGTATTGTTCCCACAAAGGGTCTTCCGATTCTGCGATGACAACACTGAACCCGGCACTAACGCAACTAACTAACCAACTTAACTCTCCCATTCTAAGTTGTTTAAGATATTCAAATTAAGCACCATAGTCGATTCTCCGGGTGTTCGTAAGCAAAGGAGATAAAGACAGAGAAGACAGACAGACGGATGGAGGTGGGTAACAATAAGAGAGATCGTGGGGGTGTGTCGAGTCATAAAGGCAACCTGACGCGTTTGGTTAGCGCGCAATGTCTACAAAATCGCAACCGTTGCCCGGGGTAGAACTCAACTCAACTCAGCTCAACTGAACTCAACTCAACTCAACTCAAACCAGCTCTACCCTCTATTCCCTACCTCTGCACAAGCTGACGCGGCAGCAAGACAACCACTAAATTTCTCCAGTAGGTACCTACGCTCCCAGAACTCCCGATATTTCCTATCCCAGTTGAAACTACTACTACTACTCGAAGCTGTTCCTCCTCATCTCATACCCGTACCCGGCGTCTTTTACCCTATGTAAACCCAGTCTGTCTCCTCTGGTCTATGCCATTTCATCTCATCCTCTGGACTGTCGTCGTCCTCTGTCTTGTGGAATTAGTATTGCAGATTTTGGTAAATCAGTTCTGGTTGGTCCGCCATAATATTGTGCCAATTAACTGGCCCAGGAAATCCGAAAATGAGGGTTTTGGTCGTCATGAAACTGTCCAAACTTTTTTTTAACCGAAAGTCAGAACACTGTATGTGTTTTACCGCGAGGTTTTGATCTGTCGGTTTGTTTGTTCAACCGGAACATGTGTGAGTAATGTTTATGCTCATATGGTATCTGGACATTTTATGGGTTATCTAGACACACATACACACAAGTATCTTATACAACAGGGTTTGCCTTCAGGGCAACTACGAAACCACTATAGAAATGTAGCTTTGAACAAGCTCACCAGTGAAGCCAAACGAAAAGAAAATACTGAATGAGCTCTGGGCTGACTGACTTCGAGCAGGTTGCTGGCTTTTGATCACATTTAGTACATTTACATTCTGATCTTGATTATGACGATGCTATGGGTATGTGGTCATGATTCTGAGGATTCCTCACAGATCTCGATAGAAATTTTAATACGATTTCGAAATTTCAACATCTCCTTTCAGATTTCTGTTGATTTTTTTTTTTTTTTTTTAGTTACTTCGTACGATTTACGAATTTGACAAATTTCTACGACAGTCCATTAAAGCCGAGATGATTATTTCATGATCCATTCGCAAAGGGCTCATGATTTTGAGGCTTCTTTTCAGATCTCTTTCGAAATTTCACCACAATTTTAAAGACCTTTATCGATTTCTTTCGGATTTCTTTCTTTTTTGGTTTTTTTATTTCGTATAATTTCGGATTTGATAAATTTCTTCAAGGATTTGATGCCAGCCTCGATTATTTAATGATCAATTCGTCAACGTCTGCTAAGCGGTCTCCAGGAATTCAATTCCTAAAGGTTCTCTTCCTAAATCAGACGAAACTTTTTAAATCCAGTGTTGAACTAAGAAGTGTCTATTCTACCCGTGTGCCGTGGGATTTGAACCTCGGAATAGCTTTGTTCTTCGGATGAAACCTCCTTTCTGCATTTCAATTAGTTTCTAAATGAATTGACTATCGATTTATCGAAGTACCCGGTTAGTATCTGGTCCGGTTGAAAGTGTGATAATAAAAATCTAAAAGAGCGAAGAAGATTAAAGGAATAGAAAAATTCCCTAGATAAAGATTGGCGAATTCAATCTCGTCCAATTTTCCGCCCCCTCCTCTCTCTCTCGCCCTCTCTCATCTTAAAACTCTACGATTCTTTCATAAGATCTCTGCCGAGTTAAGGTGGTAGCTATAAGCGAGCTGTCTGAGAAAGAGCTTGATTGTGCCTATAAAGAACCTTTTATATTAGTTCCTCCTAAAAGATCTTCTCCTTTTTTATCACAATCATACCATCTCTCACCACCTTATCCATTTTCCTTGGTTTCCTGGTCACGGAGAACAATCAGTGCCCGATTGACACAGCTTATAAAATTGAGGATAGTAAATCGCCGGGATCGATCAATGATTGATTGATACATCTCCCATCTTCTTTAGAACCGTTTAACGCCGAATCCGAAATCCGAATGAAAAAAGAAGAGGAGAAAGAATGAGAAAAACGAAGGAAGAGGTAAAGACTGCCAAAGACCAAGAGGAAGAAAAAAAGAAGCAATTGGGGAGAATAAAAGAGGGAAAAGAAGCTGAGGTTCACAGGATGGAATGGCCTCTGGTCCTCTTTCGAGGGTTTGTGGTCCAAGGGAGCGCTGCAGAACGTCTTTGAATACTAATTGGGGGTCGTTACGAGATTCTGTACCTAGGGGAGTAGTAGTTTCAGGAATTTAAACGTCGTGTGTAGTTCCGTTTTTTTTCCCTCTAGAAGGAATCAGGAAAGAGGAAGAAAAAGAGATTGAAAAAGGCAGAGGGTAGATAGAGAAAAGGAACTGTGGGTTTAGCCTTTATTCCTTCGTCGTCTTATCAGGCGTTCAGTTTATTACCGTAGAGAGCGAACTTATATTAATAATATGTTTGCTTTTAGTGCAAGGGAAAGGCATAAGAAGAAGAAGAAGGAGAGTTTTTGCGTTATGGATATGACGCTGATTTTGGTCTCGAGGAAAAGGGGCGAAACCCTCCTTCTTCGTGACTCGCTTGTATAAAACGTTTTACCCGTTTTAGGGTGGAAAATTTTCCGAGTGATACCAAGCGCGGAAACCGTGTCTAAAGATTAATAATGTCACTTTGCTGATATTTCATTATGAACTAAGCACATAAGTCAAAAAAAAATCTAATAAAATAAAATAACGGAACACTTCTTGCCACATCGATTATCCCCGAAACGGTCTACCCTTCGGAAAATCACACCTAAAAGTTCGAGTACTTTAAAAAATGCGTATTTCATCTTCTCAAATTTTTTTTCCAAAACTCAACCGGTCTCGATATAAATCAATATATATCGCAGACAGGGGTGAGGTAGACCGTTTCTTGTTAATTGGATGTCGATTATACGCGAAACGGTGAATTTCTCGCAAAATCATCTTCAACAAAAGTTCGAGTACTTTAAGAACCGCGTATTTTATCTTCTCAAAAATTTTTCCAAAACTCAACCAGTCCGGAGATAAATCAATATACAAAGCGCGTATCTCTGATTGCGAAAGAGGCAGTGTAGACTGTTTTCTTGTTAATTGAATCCAAAGTAATTAATTAAAACCGACGTCTGGGGCGAAGTAATTCGCTTTTTATTTTCCCTCTATTTCTTCATGAATTTTTTTCTTTCTCCTTTAATATAGAGAGAAAGTGAGCATTAGTTTCCTTCCCATTCGCTCCCACACGCACTAAAAAAAAAAAAATTATTACCACGATCCGCTAGAATCTGTAATCTTATGATATTTAATTTAATTCAATTTTATCAATATACAGGAAGATAGAAAGAGAAGAGAACTTAACTCTCTGGAGGATCACGACTATCCAGACTATCCTGAAGAAACAGACGAAAAAAAAAAAAAAATAAGGAATTAAAAAATGTTCATGGAAGTTAAAAAGTTTACCCTGGACAGTGCGATATCATTGCTGAATGCATTCCGTATGGTATAATTCGTTGTTCAGAAGTTTTCGCCATAGAATATATATATACTATGGTAATTTAAAGTTAAGTTGTATGTGTATGTATATATAGGATGGAGAAAGAGAGAGCTGGTCTGGAAAGTGCCTGGGACATCAGGGTTAGGTATTAATTAATTCCTTTATGACGAAGGACAGGTGATTAATAAAAATTAGTCGAGGGAGAGTAATTTAAAGGAGAGAATGAGGGAGACCGGGTATGAGAACGGGATGGATATAGGTCGCAAACCATCAACTCTGGAGCTAGAGCTTAAAGGGAATAACCTCATAAAACAAAGAGGCACAAGAGAGCTCGGCCCATGAGTTTCCCCTCGAGTACGATATCATTGTATTCTGTATTCTATGCGGACGACTATACGCCTAAATTACAAAGACGAAGGGCAAAAATCTCACGCTCTGCACCCGCTCTTTTAGCAAATGGGAGTTCTCAGACTGGCCAGTTTCCCTTTTTCTTCCTTTATTTTACTCTCCTTTATTTTCAACTCAATCGACTATCCTTCCATATCAAAAATCTCGAATTGGAGTATCAACCCTCGAAAAATGTCGAATCACTTGATCCTGTAAAGTGATGAGAGTCAAGAGTCTGATCCAAAACTCTGCGAAGTGTAACCAGGCAGAGTCGAGGTATAAGAGGATGAGGAGGACTTTGGTAGTATAATTAAGAAATTTAATCAGTAAAGTTATCGCAGGACTTTCTCCTCGGCAGACGTTCCATTCCGTTCCGTTTGGAACCGCAATCGCTGGATGCAGTAGTAGTAGTAGAGAAGAGAGAAGAGAGAAGAGAAGATCAGACGAGAAGGAGAGGAAAGTAGTATGAGAAGGACTTCCTATTCGTCCTTCGACTTCTCAAAGTTTGTCTTATTGTTCTGTCTCCTTCATTTCCCACTCTCCTGCTCTTACTCTCTCCCGTCTCTCTTCCTTTGGTGAAGTAACTCGGAAATAATTAACGGAGTGCATTATACCCAGTCGGTTGAAGTTGGTGCGATAACGTCGTCGTCTTAGTCTTAGGGTCTTATCTTGCAGCTAGTGGCTGTTTGCTGTGGTAACGGTAAAGGGAAACGTGAGCAAACACCATAAGCTAATCACACTGTGTCGTATGAAAGGAACTAACGAACCATATGGTGGCCTGAGAGTGATCCAATGTACAGCTTCACCAGTGATCATCATCTCTTCAAGAATCATGATCATGATCAATTGATCACCTGATCACGCGCATAGTTATTTCAACATTTTTTCAACCTGTCGCCTCTTCATCCGCCAGTAATGTCTTCCCTTCTCTTCAGCCTCCCTGGAGCTACTATCAAGTCGGGCTAATTTCTATCTCTCCGTCTCTGTCTTTCGGAAGAGACTTCCCTTCCACCTACCTGTGACATTACGCGAAATTGGATTCTAGAAATTTTCCAGGTCGTGACAGGCCACTCGGCTACATCCTACCACACCCCCTCTCTCTGGACCATATCTAGACAGTGAGATGGGTACATCATTTCCTCAGGCAACCCGCAAGACTAAGATAAAGAATTCAAGGATCGATACAATATGCAGTAGACTGGCTAGAGGCTCGGGGATAAGAACGTCATTTTTTTAATGTAAAAACCTCACGAGGATCGCACTGTTTGCTGCGAATCCATAGAGCAGGGTTAACACTATGCAACGATGCATTATATGCCTATGTCTCAATACTCTGTGGTCGAGTTATGGACCTAAAGCTCTGTTTACTGGTCTTTGATGTTAGGTAAATGAAGAAAGCATTTCTCCCGATGGTCTGGGTTTCCCAATTCATCAAAGAAACTCTGGATATCTTTGTCGCTTTGATGACATAAATGAGAGGAGTCCAGTGGAGTGGCGTTAAACCTGTATTCACGTAACAAAGAACGTTTACTGTTGTGGCTAAGTAAAACAGTTTTTCACTGATATCTCAAAAACAGTCGTTCCTACGACAAAAAGTGTTCTTATCAAAACTGTAGAAAACTAAATTCTCTACGAAAAAGATTAAATCCTTTTTTTCGTGGAGATGATGGTCCTTGTCTAATTTTAGCGAGAAGTCGGCAGATTCTGTAGCAGAGCGGTTCTCTCGAAGGTCCGACTTCTTCGGAAATTAGACAAGGACTATTACCCCTAGGAAAAAATAGTATGAAACGTTGTTTGTAGAGGATTTAGTCTTCTGTATTTTCGATGTGAACGTTTTTTATCGTAGGAGTAACCGTTTTTTAGATATTTGTAAAAAACTGATTATTTGTGTTAGTTGTTTTGAGTAAAGAATATAGTAGCACCCGAATCTACTCTGGCTTTCGGGGGGAGGTCGAAAACACTTCGGTTGGGTTCTTTATGGGCGCCTAAACTGTATATCGATGATGTTATGAGCCAGTGTTTTGTCCCAAAGCCGGAATTTCCTCAATCTCCGATAGGGGTATATCGTGAAAGCATCGGATGATCGAATTTCGGTGGAGTCGAATCCGTGTTCAATGAGCAAGAATCTATAGAGACCAGTTATGTTATGTTGGCATCGTGAATCAGTGCAGCAATGATAACTGAGTGTTGTGGTAATGGCGGAATTAGTTGTCTGTTCGGTATCGCCTTTTGGTATCTGGTTGGGCAACTTTGGGGATATAGTTGTGGGGTGGTTTGGTTTGGTTCGGTTGGT
Organism: Macrophya alboannulata; assembly: GCA_949628255.1. Classification (NCBI taxonomy): domain Eukaryota; kingdom Metazoa; phylum Arthropoda; class Insecta; order Hymenoptera; family Tenthredinidae; genus Macrophya; species Macrophya alboannulata. The sequence goes on along the minus strand of OX451206.1, from coordinate 26,740,327 downwards.
TCGTTGGTAGCTCCGGTATCTCTTGTGTGAGCCCAGATATGATGGACCGTAATCACCTTTTGGATGACATTGGGGCGATTGTGTCGGCGATAAGTGTAGCCACTTGGGAAATCAACCGACCGCGTCTATCCCATATCTATTCAGGTTCCTCTCTTCCACTCGAGTTGAGAATCTTCCGTTTATAAAATGCCACCCCTTTACCGTTCCCGTTCCTTAATCAACTCCTCCTTTTTACATCCATGAAACAAGTGGAACCCGTATAACACACACACCTATTCATCCGGTATTCTAATCATCGAACGAATTCAACTACCGATTCAATTCCGGGAAGGAAACCCGAGAACCCCAGGACTGACCATTGACCATTGACCTTATAGAATTTAATCAAACCGTTAGGAGTGACAGAATCAGGCAACGGGTCGAAGAAGCAAGATCTCTGAATTCCAGGCTGCAAAAAATTCCTTGACAATTTAGCAGACATCGCAAAAAAATTATTAGGGCGGGAAGGGTTCACTAGGCTTTTTAGGTTTAATCAGACGATAGTCTGCGGCGGTTATAAACCACTCAGATACAGTCGAGGGTCAGTGAAGAGATGATAAGCCATTTATTTTCGAATCCATCGCATTGATTTAGGTGAAAGGTTTTTTTTGGTGATGTTTTTTTTCTGATTTTAGGGTAAAATACAAAATGGTGGATCCAATATGGCAGACTTGAAGTCAAAGTCACTCGATTTTGATGAAAATTAATTTTCGAAGGTTATTTGGGTCACTGATTACGATTTCGAGGTTGAAATATCAAAATTCAAAATGGCGGACTGGGATGACTAAATATATTACGACTTTTGTGAAACAAAATTTTCATTTTGGTTTTCTTAATTGAAATTTGACGTTAAAATTACAAATGGCGGATGACCAGACGAACTTGGAGTAAAAGTCGTTCGATTTCAACGAAAATTGATATTCAGATATTTTTCTAATCGCTGACTACGAATTCGAAGTTGAAGCCTCTAAATTCAAAATGGCGGATTAGGATGCCTAAAAACGATTTCTCCAAGATTTCAAGCTGTCCAATTCCGAATCAGCCCTAATAATCCGTAGATTAAAAATGGCGAATCCAAGATCCCTCCACTCTCGATATCGTCCGCCATTTTGAATATCAGATTCGCAATCAGTGGCCCCAAAAATCCAGAGAGAAAAAAAAAAAAAAATTGTCTTCCATAAAAGTACCTCTAAAGCGGTAAATTGTTATACGAATGAAATCACGGATAGTTAGGTTAGGTTAGGTTAGATTTCGTTTGGTGAGGTTATATGCCCACCCTAGCTTTGGATGTTTGGCTAAATCCGGGCAGTTAAAATGGCAATATACTCAATGGACCTGCTAGTATGTAAATCTGTTAGATATACAGCCGAACCCATACCAGTATACACAATCTGTGTGCGCGCCTGTACGGCTGTAGCGAGAGGGATGGCATTGTGAAGAGAGGAGAGGGGATTCCATACGGTTTTCGGTTTTAACGCCTGCGGTTTTAACCCTCGGTTATTAACGGCGCGTCCAGGTTTTAACCGAGGGGTTTTATTTGGGAAGCATTCAACCACTATATGAATGGGATTTTGACGCTACCCATGATGCAATGCGCGGTCGAAACTCGCGCCTTTTGTGCCTTCAAATCTAAAGCTTTAAGCAGAGAAGCAGAGTAGAGTAGAGCACAAGCCGGAATAAGAAAAAAGAAAGCTTGCAGATACCTATAGGTATAGATACGTGTTCAAGAATAAAAAGAAAAAAAAAAATGGCCGCTTCTTCTCTGAACAGCTGTTCTCGTATCGCATCATTAATCAGTTAATTAATTAATTCATTTATTTGTTTTTGTTTTTTTTTTGTTTGTTTATAAATTGTGATTCTTTTCAACGGCGAGAAAATTTTTTGAGGCAAAACAAAAAAATAAATAAATAAAATGGAGGAAATGGAAAAAGTTTGAGTGATTTTCGAGCTTTCGGAAATTGAATTTGAAGAATGGGGCTGAATTGAAGGAATTTGAAATTCTAACGATTCGGCGTGTTTCTAGAATTTGAAGAATTTTCAACGATTTTACTGTTTTCAACAAAATAAATAAATAAATAAATAAAAATTTGAACTTTTAGGAAAACTGAAGATTTAGAAAATATTGTTGTTTATTTGAAAAAAAAACGATTCGAAATTGCGGAAGAGATTCATAAAGGAAATGACAAAAAAAAAAAAATAAATAAAAAAAATAGTCAATGGGAACCCGATTCGGATTCAAAAATAAAAAAATTGCAAAAATTTGGAATTGTTGTCTTCATGATGAAAAAAAAAGAAAAAAATTATAAGAAAACGGTATTTTCAAAATATAGAAAGTTCCGACCGGTACGAAGCATGACGACAAAAAAAAAAAAAAAAAATGAAACTTTTGTCGGAAAGTTCAAATTTGAACAAAAATGAAAATCATCAAAAACAAAAAAAAAAAAACAAAATTCAAAATACAAAACAAAATCCGAATCGTCAAAAAAGAAACGAAAATTTCACGCAAATATATTAAAATATGAATCGATAAAATTCAAATATCCCTAAATACTTGAATCAAAAAACATTTTCAAAAAATAGGAACAACAAATCATACACCTCCTAATAATATTTTTAACTAATTAACCTGCAATTCGAGAATAGAAAAAAAAAGAATGATAAAAAAGTAACATCCATTAAATCCGCAGAGCGACCGAAGTAGAGAGAAAGAGTTAGAATAAAGAGAGAGAGGGAGAGAAAAAGGGAGACTAAAATTCCAATGAACTCAATTCGAAGTAATATTGGTATTTCAAATCCCCTAAATAGTCGAATAATTGAGTTAAATATAAAGGATTAATTTAACGAACGGCATATTACAGGCGAATAAATAACCTTCCCCCCACTTGTTTCTTTCCACTCTTTTTTGTCTTTTTTTTTTATTTTATTCTTTTGCTCTCGTTTTTTAATTTTTTTTTTATGGGTATATTTGCGACAGGGTAATCCAACCTCGTTCAATCTTCGTATATAACTGAAGATTTAACGGCCTTATACTACTTTTCTACCATTATTTTTACACATAAAAAACAAAAAGGGAAAAATGGGTAAGAAGACGAGAAAATTCTGGGGGAAAAAAACCAATAAATAAAATAAACGAATAAATAAATTTACGTTTTCATTTGACCTCGGGTCATGGCAACGAAAATGAAAGAAATCATCTTACTTCGTATTCCTTTCTTTTTTCTTTTTTTTTTTTATAATTGTGCATAATTTATACCCTCGTTTATACCTCACCTAGATATTATACATAAATGTATACACGTATATGTACATATCTATGTACACATATTTTTGATCATTAATTGTGTCGTTTAAGGCCAATATTATTTTTCATTTGTTAATCGTTGTTTTATTTTATTTTATTTTTCGTTGATTTTATTTGGGAATTTCTTTGAAATAAGTCCGAAAAAAAGTTGACGAATGCATTTTGCGGAGTAGCTTGATGAATTACAAATTTCCCCATTTAAATTACTACATCGGGTATAAAAATATATATGAAAGACATACATTAATACTACCTAATGATTTTTTTATTTCTTTTTTTAACATGGTTATTACTCCTGACTGGGTTACAAGTTAAAAATAAATTTTGTTCGTAGAAATTTTATAGAAACTTTAATTATCGAAAAAAAAAAAAATAAATGAAAGTTCTTGTAACAAAGTCTGTAAATTGTACGGTACGAAAGTTACAAGCCTTGATATCACATAGTTCAGTTCAATTATATATAGTAAAGTGTAATTGGTTTTAATTAAAAACAGCGGGTCGTATCACGTTCAAATTGTATTGACTGTATAATGATAATTTGGAAGGACATTTTTTTTTTGCAGATTGTATAATTCTGCGTAAAACAGCGATCTGGAAAATCTTTTATCGCGAAACCCCTGCACCGAGTAATTGTAATTTGAAAAAAAAAAAAAAATGGAGAAAAAAAAATTATCGCGTCTTTTCCTCAGCTGTTCAAAGAATTTTTTTTTTCATTTTTTTCTTCGGTGGGAGAGAATAAAATAATTAACAAATTAATGGAAATAAATAATTAATTATTCACCTACTAATATGAATATATTTATTAAAATTTTTGTCACTATTTTTAACTTCCCGTTTCTCTGATATCAGAGAAAAGAGGAAGTTATTGTATTCACCCCGAAAATGGAAAGTTGAGTTTTCACTAGATCTCGACGTTTTGAAGTCTAGAGAATCATCTCCGATCATTTTCAGATGGACGTCTGTGTGTGTGTATGTATGTATGTATGTATGTATGTATGTATGTATGTATGTATGTATGTATGTATGTATGTATGTATGTATGTGATCAATTTTTTTGTTCGACGATATCTCAAGAACGAATGATCAGATTTTTATGAATTTGGTATCAATCGACGCGGATTCTCCGAACTTAGAACTGATTAGATTCTGGATTTGATCGGTCCAGTAGTTTTTGAGATATTTGAAGAACAAAATTTTGAAATAAATAATTTAATCCACGATATCTCGAGAAAGGATCGACGGATTCCGATAAAAATTGGTTCTCAAGGTTTTCTGGACCGTTGATCACGAATACAAGAACAGATTTTTTTAACCCCTCTCATCTGAAAATTGCCTACCAATAATTATTTTAGGAAATCGTCATACATCAGTTTTTTTGTTTCCTTGAAAATTTGGGCGGGAAGTTTTAGGTCTGGCCCATCGTGGTCAGCCGATTTACCTGCTTGTTTTCTTATGTTTTAGTACGGAATAACGATTTCTACGTGACGACCCTTTCTTTAAGCGATATAGACGTATACATATATAGGTAATATCGGAAGTAGCTAGGAGCTCCGGTCACCAATCCTAATTTAGGGTTCAGTTAAGTTAAGTTAAGTTAAGTTAAGTTCAGTCTTGTTTTCTTTCCATTTTATCTAGGGCCTATTCTTCTTTTTCTAAACGTATTAGATATATCGAATAAAGTTTTCCCTTTATTTTCAATTATTCAACTTCTCAGCCCCTCAATCCTTAATCCTCAGCTTTATAGCTTCTTTTCCTTTTTACATTTCACTTTTCTTTCTTTCTGTCTTAATTTTTTTTTATCTTCTTCCGAACGAAGACAAATTCGTCCTATTTATATCAAGATACGAAAAAAAAGGAAAAGAAAATTGATATCAAAATCTCAATTTTAGTTTTCTTATTCTTATTACGTTTTTTTTAACTTCCCGCTATAAAAATTGAAAATTTTCATAAAAGAAGGGAAGTTACTGGTTTCGGTCCGATTTTCGAAAACCGAGTTTTCATTAGATGTCGACGTTTTGAGGTCCTAGGAAGCTATTCCGACTATTTTTGGATGGACGTCCGTATGTGTGTGTGTGTGTGTGTGTGTGTAACTAATTTTTTGTCGTACGATATCTTTAGAACGAATTGACCGATTGGAATAGTTCTTGTAGCGATCGAAAGGGTTTATCGAGACTTAGATCTGATTAGATTTTGGAGTCGATCGGTCGAGTAGTTCCAAAGTTATTCGAAAAATAAAAATTGAAAAAAAAAAATTTTCAGGTTTTTAGCGCATAACTCCTAAACCGTTCGTGCGATTAGTCTCAAAACTTAATCAGGTTTAAGTCTTGGATAGCCCTTTCGATTGCAGCAACATTCATCAAAATCGAACGACTAGTTTAAAAGATATTGCACGACAAAAATTTCTTTTTTTGTCGTACGATACCTTTGGAACGAGTTAACCGATTTGAATGATTCTTGCGGCGATCGAAAAGGTATACCAGGACTTAAATTTAATTGAGACTGAACGATATCTTCTGACATCAAATATAACTCCCTAAAACCTAGAAATGTTGATATTTGAAAAAACTCGATTTTAGATTAAACATCAGACGGAAAAAAATTTGTATATGGAAAACTAACTATACTTATAACCTGCTTTAATGTATTATAAACACAATAGTATCAATTTATTGTAACGTATATTTAACATATAGCGGGAAGTTTTAGGGTTGGCCCACAGGTCAACCGGTTTCCTAATTTTTTCCCATATGATTTTCAATCAAAAATCGAGTTTTTGTCAAATGTCAACATTTCTAGGTTTTGGAGAGTTATATTTAATGTCAAAAAATATCGTTCAGTCTCAATTATGTTCAAGTCCTGGTATACCTTTTCGATCGCCGCAAGAATCATTCAAATCGGTTAATTCGTTCCCAAGGTTTAATACGAGTAAAAAATACATTTTTGTCGTGCAATATCTTTCAAACTAATCGTTCGATTTTGACGAATCTTGCGGCAATCGAAAGGGCTATCAAAGACTTAAATCTGATTAAGTTTTGAGACTCCTCGCACGAACAGTTTAGGAGATATGCGCTAAAAACATGGAATTTTTTTTTTTTTCAATTTCTATTTTTCGAATAACTTTAGAACTACTCGACCGATCGACTCCAAAATCTAATCAGATCTAAGTCTTGATAAACCCTTTCGATCTCTACAAGAACTATTCCAATCGGTCAATTCGTTCTAAAGATATCGTACGACAAAAAATTAGTTACACACACACACACACACACATACGGACGTCCATCCAAAAATAGTCGGAATAGCTTCCTAGGACCTCAAAACGTCGACATCTGATGAAAACTCGGTTTTCGAAAATCGGACCGAAACCAGTAACTTCCCTTCTTTCATGAAAATTTTCAATTTTCATAGCGGGAAGTTAAAAACTCCGGTTTCCTGATTTTTTTTTTTGTTTTTTTTTTTTTGACTTTTTTTTCTATATTTAAATCATATTGAAAATCGATTTTTGTTTCTTTGTTAGACGGTTTTTCAGTTTTCATAACAAGAAAACAAACAACAGAACGATAAAACAAGGAAAGAAAAAAAAACAAGCAGCTTTAAGCTGCCCATGTGCCAGCCCTTCAACTTCCTGTTTTCATGCTAATTTGAGCCTAAGAAATTCGCCATCATAAATTTTGCAAATCCGGCTTCAGATTCGTGATCAGCGCCCCAAACAACCTTGCGGTACCAGTTTTTATCCGAATCCATTCATCCATTCTCAAGATATCATGATTTTTAGTTTATTTTTCAGAATTTTGTTGTTCAAATAATTCGAAAACCACTAAACCGATCGAAACCAAAATCTAATCAGTTCTAAGTTTCGAAGAGGCACGTCGATTTAGACCAAGTTGATCAAAATATGACCACTCGGTTTCGAGATATCGTCGGACAAAAAAATTGATCACATATACATACATGGAAAAAAGAAAGCAAGAACTATTACAGTTTGACAAAGTAACGCGGCGCTTCGAACGCAAAAATTGAAGAATTACAGTTTCAAATAGTAATTTTTACACAGTCTGTAAAAATTACAGTTTCAATAGTAAAAATTTTTATTTGAAACTGTAATTCTTCAATTTTTGCGTTCGAATCGCCGCGTTACCATGTCAAACTGTAATAGTTCTTGTTTTCTTTTTTGTGTGTACGTATCATACACACACACAGACGTCCATCTGAAAATGATCGGAGATGATTCTCTAGACTTCAAAACGTCGAGATCTAGTGAAAACTCAACTTTTCATTTTCGGGGTGAATACAATAACTTCCTCTTTTCTCTGATATCAGAGAAACGGGAAGTTAAAAAACAGATGGTGGATTCCAAGTCTCCAAAAGCATCGAATTCGATTTCTCTTTGCTTTCTTATTTGGCTTTGTTTTTTCATTTTCTTAAAAACTTGTCAGAATTACGAAATTTTTTTAAAATTTACTTCAAATAAAGTTCGAATTTTGGGTAATTTTACTATTTTATTCGTTTTTTTTTTTTTTGTTTTTTTTTTTCAACTGTCTGAGTTCCTAAATTTTCAGAAAAAAAATTCTTTTCAATAAGCTCGAATTTTTGATTTTTTTCTCCCAACTTCTTCTGACTTATTTTATTTATTTATCTTGTTTTTCGGTTTTTTGATTTGCATTCTAGCGAGCTGCATACCTGCATATTGATATGAGAGAGAAAAAGAGAGGGAGAGAGTTATAGCTAGGATTTTTGTATATCCCATTGCTGCTGCTGCTGCTGCTGCTGCTGCTGCTGCCAGAGAGCTTTTGTCAATTCTTCTTACTTCGTGCCACGGCACGATTTCTTTTCTGACTTTTTCATTTTTGTTTTCTTATTTTCAATTTTTTTTTGGGGCTTTTCTTCCTGCAGCCCATGCAGCGCAGCGTTTGGGTTGAATCGAGTAGGTAACAAACTCTTTGGCAATTCGCCAGACTCTTGGCCAGAATTCTGAAGCAGTCAGTCAGTCAGTCTATCTATCTATCGCGTATATACTATGTAATGTATACATATAGGTATATGTGTATGCAGATATAGCATACATGCATTTACATTTATTCTCCTTTTTTTCCTTTTTTTATTTTTTCTTGTCTTTTTCTTCTCACTCTCAATTTGTAACACGAGAAATGTCGCAACAGTTGAAGGATGTCAAAACGAAAATAAACAATCAAAGAAAAGTGAGAGAGAAAAGAAAATTTCATCGTAAAAATTTTAAAACAATTTTTTGTTCTTGGTTTTTACAAAATTTTGAAAAATTTCGAGCAATTTTTTCATAAATATTTTCAATAATTGTGAACAATTTTTACACGATTTTGATCTATTTTTAACGATTTTGTTCAATTTCCAACAATTTTCAACAATCCCCAACAATTTTTGTAGTACTTTTCACATTTTTTAACAATTTTTTTCAATCAATATTTTCAACAATTTTGATCAAGTTCCTTTTCAATCAATGTTTTTAACAATTGCAAACAATTTCAGACAATTCTGAAGAATTTTCTACAATTTTGAACAATTTTGAACAATGTTTCACAATTTCAAACGATTTGCAAAAATTTTGAACGATTCGATTACAAACAAAATTTGAAATCACAAAAATTGTATAGATAATAAAAAAAAAGTCTACAATCTGATCGCAAAATTTGCTAATCAAATATATGGGGCATTCCATGCCAAATCACCGAGGTTTCGGCCCGACCCCCTTCGATTTCGCTGAAATTTTTTTATCATTTTCTACCCTACCAAAGACATTTTTCTGAATTTTTTCAGATTTTTTCACCCAACCCAAAAAAAGTTACGAATTTTTGGAAAAAACCGCTCTTTTTTTTTTTAAATGCTAGAACTTTTTCAAAAATTGACAGATGTCAGGATCTATGAAATATTTCAATATTTTCAAAAATAACGTTTTTTTTTCGAAGTCCGAAACCTTCGATTCTCAATTTTTTTGTCTCAAAAAAAACTTCAACTAAGATAGTATTTAACCCCCCTATTTAGATTTTGTGCCGACTTTTCTTTCTATTTTTTTTTTTCGATTGAAAAAAAAAATAATTCTAAAATTAGCTTATTTTACATAACTTTGCGTTAAAATTTTTTTGGATTGTTTTTAAAATCTTAGAAATTGAAAAAAATTGTACAAAAACAATCGTTAAGTGTATTTACAGCCAGGATTGAGTTATTTTATTAAAGTATCGTTGTTACAATGTTAAAAATTTAAATATTATAATTATTTTCCTCGATTTAACGATGGTTTTCTTGGTTTCTTAACTGTACTGTGTTGTGTGGATTGTTCCGACGAAGAAAAAGACTTAACTATTAACATTGTAACATTAACATTGTAACATTAACTTAACATTTAACATTGTAACAACGATACTTCAATAAAATAACTCAATCCTGGCTGTAAATACACTTAACGATTGTTTTTGTACAAATTTTTTCAATTTCTAAGATTTTAAAAACAATCCAAAAAAATTTTAACGCAAAGTTATGTAAAATAAGCTAATTGTAGAATTATTTTTTTTTCAATCGAAAAAAAAAATAGAAAGAAAAGTCGGCACAAAATCTAAATAGGGGGGTTAAATACTATCTTAGTTGAAGTTTTTTTTGAGACAAAAAAATTGAGAATCGAAGGTTTCGGACTTCGAAAAAAAACGTTTTTTTTGAAAATATTGAAATATTTCATAAATCCTGACATCTGTCAATTTTTGAAAAAGTTCTAGCATTTAAAAAAAAAAAAGAGCGGTTTTTTCCAAAAATTCGTAACTTTTTTTGGGTTGGGTAAAAAAATCTGAAAAAATTCAGAATAATGTCTTTGGTAGGGTAGAAAATGATAAAAAATTTTCAGCGAAATCGAAGGGGGTCGGGCCGAAACCTCGGTGATTTGGCATGGAATGCCCCATATACATACATATATTTATTAGTGAAAAAAAGAAGAAACGAAAACAAATAAAAAATCAAAATCATACATGATGAACGGTATTTTCAATTTATTAGAATTTCTTTTTCTGTTTATGCACGTACGGATTTCATAATATTATGTATAGTATTATATATATATTATATATTTGTATCGATGATAATTCCTAATCAGATATTCGCAATTCAGTTAGAGGTAGGTGTAAACGTATAGTACAAATACGTACACTCAGCAACAAAATTAACGGTGTACTCAGTGCTCCCCAAAAAAATGCCGATCTTCAAAATGCTGTAACTCGATGAAAAAACCTCGGAAAAAATCGTTCCAAAAAGCATTTTGAAAGTGGAAATTTTATTTCCAAGTTGGTTCCTCTAAATTTTTTCTACAATCCTTTCTGACCTTGCGGCGTAGGTTCGAGCGCAGAGTTGCGGAACATAGAAAAAAAAAAAAAATTCAAAGTTCTCTGTGTAGTGTTAAAAAAATCGCAGAGAATTTTCGAAATAACCATTGTGTGGCCCGAAATCTCTTCTTCAAATTGTTTTTTTTTTTTTCACTTTCTTATGCTATTTTTTACCGGAGATATTCAACTTTGAGTCAAGTCATACGTATAAGCAGGATCGACGAATAGGTGTAGACCGATTTGGCATTATACAGGATACACCACGAGGAGGTACGGTCTACCATGCACCACACATACATACACGACACGGGGTGCATGTTGGACTGTGCCTCATCGTAGTGCATCCTGGATAGTGCTAAATCGGTCCACACCTACTTGTCAACCCTGCCTACACGCATGACTTGACTCGAAGTTGAATAGCTCCATGAAAAAAAATCGTGTAAAAAAGTTAGAAAACCTATTTTGAAGAGGAGATATCAGGCTATAAAATGACTGTCTCAAAAATCCTCTGCGATTTTTTTAACGTTCCACAGTGAACTGTGAAAAATTTGGTTTTCTGTGCGTTTCGCAACGCTGCCTTCGAACCTGCTCCACGAGATTATAAATGATCGTAGAAAAAATTTCAAGATACCATCTTGAAGATGAAATTTCAACCTTCAAAATGCCTTTTAGAATGATTTTTTCGACTTTTTTCTATCGAGTTACAATATTTTGAAAATGGGCATTTTTTCGCAGAGTACCGTTAATTTTGTTGCTGAGTGTACATGGGGTAAAGTACCTGCAGGTTGTTGAAAAGCTGTATATACCTATATATGTGTATATATGGGTATATATACTGGGTATATATGTATATATGAGTATATGTATATCTGGTTAAATCCAAATAGACGCGGAGGAGGAGAATATTATGAATATACGTGAAATTACGTGGTTAGTTGGTACCCAAGTATATGTAACATACAACGTACATTATATAGGTATGTGTACATGTATGTATATGTACATATATAGATATAGGTATATAAATGCAGCAACGATTCGTGCATACGACCTAGTTGTAATTAATTAAAATTTATTACTGCTGCAGGGGTGCAGTTTGCAGTATGTACATCATACATCTGTACATGCATACATATAGGTACACATATACATAAGTATACCTATATATATATCCTAATCTGGTAAATACATGATAACTACAATCCTAAGTACCCTCCCAACGCCTAAGAATCTTCCAATTTTGCTAAGACCCGATTTTTGGCATTTCGGGGTTGATTTATTTATTTATTGGTACAAAAATTGACCAGATTCTGTTTAATTTTATAAGAACAATAAATTTGAGCGCACCTAATCTTGTGGGTTCATTTCTCGAGACATTCTAAGATCAAATATCCTTTACCAAAAATTCGAGAGCCTAATAGTTTTCGAACTACCGAACATCTTAGTTGACTAATCACAGAGCCTGGGGCGGACCGAGTCAGGGTCGAGTCAATAGAATAAAATTAGCAGTACTCGTGGGTCTCGGCGTGTAAAATTTTACTCTCGTTTATCGCAGGTAACGTCGACATACCTGCCGAAAAAACGAAAATAAAATTTCACAGATTGAGTCCCACGGGCACTGCTAATTTTATTCTGTTGACTCGGCCCTGACTCGGTCAGCTCTAGGCTCTGTGATTGGTCAACTAAGATATTCCGTAGCTCGGAAACTATTAGACCCTCGAATTTTTGGTAAAGGGATTTTAGTCTTAGAATGTCTCGAGGAATCTACCCACAAAATTTGGTGCGCTCAACCTCAATCACCCTAGATTCCAGATTCGAAGTAGTATTAGAGGATAGAGATGAGTGAGAGGTTTGTTGGTGGTAGGTTAAGTTATACCCTACCTAATCCCTAACGAAGCTGTTATACATACATACATACAATATATATATTTATATACATATAGCTATATGTATATACATATATGTACAGAGGTATATATAAAAGCCATGCAACCTGAGGGCATTAGGTAATCGCTCGGTTGGAAATTTCGAGCTACCTTATTAACAGGGAGCAGAGGCAGTGCCACAGCAGAGGCAGAGGAGTCTCCAGTCAAGTAGGCACCCACCTATACCTACACCAGAATTAGTAGTAGCTGTAATAGTCAACGATATCTCTTCGAATTCGTTTGAATAAGAATCAAATGAGAATAAATTTAATTATATGAAATTTAATTAAATCATAATAATCATCAGGGGTTTGCGTCTAAACATGCGCATTAAAGAAATGTTTTTTTTTCTTCCAAAATTTGCTTCATCGTTATTATCATTATGATTATTATTATTATTATTGTTGTTGTTAGTATTTTTTATTGCTATCATTATTCAATTTCGTGTGAAGAAAACTATAAAACATACGTTTATTTTTTGTTTTTTTTTTTGGTTCCTTTTTTTGGTTTTTGAGATTTTTTTTTTGTTTTCTTCAGTCGCGTATAGGATCAAGACTTTCGAACTTTCAAACGGTACCCTGGTGAAAATGTCTACTTCTTACGAATTACCATACGAATTTCTTAGGGAAAAATTTGGATGTTTGCCATAGTTTTTTATTGAAAAATTGTAGATCTTTGTAGCAATTCAGGAAGATCGTTGATTTTCGTAGTAGTTCTCATCAAAAAAAGTGGCAGATTTTCGTGGTTTGTCATAGAAAAAAAAAATATTAAATAAAAAATTGTAGATTCCTCGTAGTAATTCGGCAAAATTCTTTTTGTTTTTTTCTTCGTCGATAAAATGTAGCAAAAAAAAAAAAAAAAACTACTAAACTTTCTTACCAAAAGTTACGAAAAGTTCAAGTTATTGAATGACAAAAAAAAAATAAAAAATCGTAGAAATTAATAGAATTATATCTCTTTAGGGTATGTGGCAAAATCTTTCTTACCTCAGTCACGTATTTTTTTTTTTTTTTTAGATGATTTTTCAAGAGATCTTCCAAAAGTCTGTTTTTTTTCCTTCTTTCTTCTTTTCCAGATAAAATGCAAGTTCCGATTATTATTATTATTATTATTATTATTATTATTATTATTATTATTATTATTATTATTATTATTATTACTGTTAAATTGGTGAAAATTTTCAAACTGCAAGCTGCAATGCCCTGGAGTTCGACTAGGTTATTACACATCCGGGCGCGTGGAGAGTGGTAGCCTCTTAATTATCGCGCCTGGAAGCAAACTAGTCCTGTGAACGGAGGGGCGGCTAGTGTTGCCATGAGGTAGGCGTAGGCGTGTATAACCTCCCTGTCCTGGGATTGGCGGTGTGCAGTCAGTGTACAGCTACTGCCACCTTCGTTAATCTCCTTCTAACAAGGGTTTAACTTCGTTAGATGGTCCGTGGGTAATGTCATTATACTATGGGCACAGGTATAGGTGTAGGTATAGGGTAGGTGGACTTTTCACACCGCGGGATATAACAACGAAGAAAATTGTTTCCAAAAGCAAAAAAAAATAAAATAATCAAATCAATAGAAGGGAAAGAGTCGACTATTAAATCCAGAGACAAATTTCCTGCAAAAATTTGCCCTGGATTATCGTTGTGAGGAAAAGTTAGCGACCTGGAAATCGTTTCTCGGCACTTAGGTCGTCTGGAAGTCACCCTAAAGTCTTCTTCATTATTAAAAATGTTCCAAAAGTTACGAATTCTGAGATACAGATCGGACTCAAAGTTGTTAAAAATTTTTTTTAGAGGTTTACTCTTTTGCTATTGTCGGTCTGTAAGTCGTATAGGAGCCTGGAAGACGTCTCTCTTTCATCTAAAAACTGCATATGAGGCAGTAGACTTAGAACTGTTTGTGTATCTTTCCAATTTCCCAGAGAAGCCAGCTAGTGAATCTTTATAAAGTACATAGCTCGAAGACCAGATTTAGGATTAAAAGACGTCCAAAAGTCGTCTCAAAGATGTAAAAAAAGACGAATAACCACGGCTCCTCCAAAAAAAATTGTCCTTAGCAAAAGGAAAGAAGTCTGTTGAGGTCTCAGAAAGATATCAATAAAATCGTTTTCATCACTCTAACCTCAAAATCGCAACTTCGTTGCAATTTCTCGGCTTTCAGGATGAAAAATAATGATCGTAACTTGTACGTAAAGGCTTGTTGACGAAACTCGTTACAGCACTCGCCTTCGGCTCGTGCCGTAAACCTCTCGTTCCGCCAAAAAAGCCTTTCCATACTCGTACTGAAATGTACTATTTTATATTTTTTTTTTTCTCCCAATTTTCTGGACGTCTTTTGGAGGACTGTTGATCGTTGGCTTCACTTCTTGCAATTTTTCACATGGCTGATCGCAAATGAATGGTTTTAAAATAAATGGTTTAAAAGAATGGTTTTAAAATCTTCATGATATGTGGGAATCAAATTGTGTGGGATTTCGTCTTTTAGACGAGTCTAAGACGACTTTTGATCATCGTCTTCATGTCTAGGGACTTTGTTCGATGTGGCGCGAATCAAGACGTCTTTTGAACGACTTTTGATCATCGTTTTAATGTCTAGGGAGTTTTTAAATGTGGCGGAAATCGAGACATCTTTTAAACGACTTTTGATAATCATGTCAACATTTGGGGAGATTGTCAATGTTGTGCATGTCAAAACGTCTTTAGACGACTTTTGATCATCGTCTTCATGTCTAGGGACTTTTTCAATGTTACGCGAATAAAGACGTCCCTTGGACGACTTTTGATCAGCGTCTTATAAGCTCAAAGGAGTTTTCACATGTGGCGAGAATCAATACGGCTTTTAGGCGACTTCTGATCATTGTGTTAACATTTGGGGAGATTTTCGATATTGCAGATGTCAAGACGTCTCTTAAACGACTTTGGATCATCGTCCCGAAGTCTAGGGAATTTCTAAATATAGCACGAATGAAGACGTCTTCATGCCTAGGGAGTTTTTCAATGTGACGGAGATCAACACGGCTTTTGGACGACTTGTGATCATTTTACTAATATCCAGAGACGCGGACAACACGCATGTTCGAAAGATGTCCATACAGAGACCGTTTAGTGTTCTCTGTTGCTTGTTTCAAATGATGTGCAGTACATCAAGCCGTCTTTTCGCCGTCTTTCACTCAAACTAACAATAAACCACAGCATACACACACATCTCTCTGCAGTATTGTCAATTCATAATGTAGAACCACAAAATATCGTTCGAGTGACGTAATAGAGGTGGGCATTGGAGATAGAGCATGGGGATCCCGGGGAGGTAGAGAGAGATATCAGTTTACACGCGAGAGCTCATTGTCAGCTATCGCCGTCTGCATTGTTGCACGCATCAAGGAACACGCGTTGAAATTGCTGACGGTCATTCTGACGCCACGGTTCACGTTCACGTTCATGTTCACGTTCATGTTCACGTTCACCACGACGATGAGACGAGAGTCGAGGACGGTTGAGATTGTAGAGAGAAGGTAGAAATGGAGGGATTGCTGGTGGGTAGATATGAGAGGGACTAGTTTTAGCCGAGTCAGTAGGCAACGTCGGTCTGTCCGTAGTCCGTACGTCTATACGTCTACATCCGACCGGATCCCCCAACCGCCATACGGATATACACATATTATAGTATATGTATAATATACTGGCACATCGCCAATCCCTAGCGAGATGGGCTGCAGGTGGTATTCACCCGGATCCTGAATACTATAAACTAACCTAACCTAACCCTCAACCTAAGCCCTAAGCTAACCCAACTTGTTCTTGAATTCAGATTTTAGGGTTATGTAGGTGTGTTTACACAGTTTACTATACTATACCTACCCCTTCCCTCCTTGCCGTACTACTGCATTAATGCAAACGAATCAACATTGCAGATCCAGATGCTTGTACATACAATCGCGAATAAGTTGGGTACTACTATCATGGAATGAGAAGAAGAAACATTGGGATTTGAATTTCTAAATATACGAATAAGCCCCTCTGCAGGGTAAACGGTATAATTTTGAAGTGGATTATTCTACGCGTTTCTCTGTGTTTGTTTTAAAAAAACTGTCATGTTGGATGGATTTTTATTACGTTTTTGGGCTATGTAGTCGGATTCAAAATGGCGGATTCAGCATGGCCTACCGAAGTTAAGAAAGTTCAGATTTACTTAAAAATTTATTTATGGAGTATTTCTGGCTCGCTGATTACGAATTTTGGGTTGAAATTGTAGAATCCAAAATGGTGGAGCCAAGATAGCGGATTAAAATTTGTAAAATAATTTGATTTTGATGAAAATCGACTTCCAAATGTTTTTGGGGTCGCTGATCACGGATATGGTCTCAAAAATCACTAAATTCAAAATGGCAGACAAGAGTTGTGAAATTCCGTCGATTCTTACAAAAATCGATATCCAAGGAGTTTCGAGGCTGCTAATCACGAATCTGATTTTGAAAATTCCAAAATTCAAAATATCGGACAAGAATGAAAAAATTCCTTCGATTCTTACGAAAATTGATATCCAAGGAGTTTCGAGGCTGCTGACCACGAATCTGATTTTGCAAATTCCAAAATTCAAAATGGCGGACCAGGATTAAAAAATTTCTTCGATTCTTACGAAAATCGATATCCAAGGAATTTCGAGACTGCTGATCACAAATCTGATTTTGAAAATTCCAAAATTCAAAATGGCGGACAAGAATTAAAAAATTCCTTCGATTCTTACGAAAATTGATATCCAAGGAATTTTGAGGCTGCTGATCACGAATTTGATTTTGAAAATTCCAAAATTCAAAATGCCGGAAAAGAATGAAAAAATTCCTTCAATTCTTACGAAAATTGATATCCAAGGAGTTTCGAGGTTGCTGATCACGAATCTGGTTTTGAAAATTCGAAAATTCAAAATGGCGGACAAGAATTAAAAAATTCCTTCGATTCTTACGAAAATTTATAAACGGAAAACTAACTATAGTTATAACCTTCTGCAATGTATTATAAACACAATAGTATCAATTTGTTGTAACATATTTAACACATAGCGGGAAGTTTTAGGGTTGGCCCACGGGTCAACCGGTTTCCTGATTTTTTTTCTTTTTGATTTTACTCATTTATTGATTTTTCGATTTTTTTTTTGCAATTGTATCGATCAGTAAATTTACTTATACCTATAGTACAATTATGAGAAGATTGATATCATATTTCTAATCGGTCACCCAACCACCGCGGCATGCTTATCGCGAATGTTATAGTTGGTAGATAAGATTAAATTATGGATATAAAAAATGGAATACAACACGTATCAAAAAAAATTGAAAAAACAAGAATTTCTTCTCTTGTCTTATTTGTTTTTTTATGTTTTTTTTTTTTTATTAATTCTTTATACTTTTTTTTGGATTTATGTCGAAAAACGATATAATTGTAGTTTAGAATCTTTTTTTTTTCAAGCAAAACATGCAAGTGAATAGGCGTTTTGATTTTATTTATTCATTTTTTTTTTCAAACAGTAGAATACGAAGATCTGCAGCTTATGGTCAAAATTAAGATCCTTAATTAATACAAAAATACGTCTCCTAATTACACTTTTGTTATTTATTTATTTATTTATCCAAGGAGTTTCGAGGTTGCTGATCACGAATCTGGTTTTGAAAATTCGAAAATTCAAAATGGCGGACAAGAATTAAAAAATTCCTTCGATTCTTACGAAAATTGATATCCAAGGAGTTTCGAGGCTGCTGATCACGAATCTGATTTTAAAAATTCGAAAATTTAAAATGGCGGACAGGAATTGAAAAACTTCTTCTATTCTTATAAAAATCGATATCCACGAAGTTTCGAGGCTACTGATCACATCTCTGGCTAGAAAATCGCGAAATTCAGAATTCTAACAAATGTCTATTTTCCATCGTTATTTTCATTACACTCAAAAAATTTCGTGAATTTCAAGTGATAATGAGCCATGATAAGTTATAAAAGAAGTTCTCGATTTTTTGTTTTTCATCTTATTCTGGTAATAATTAACTCGGAAACTTTGACTCAAAAGAATTTTTTTTTCTTTTCGTTGTGTTTTTTTTTTTTTTTTGTTCTTTACATTCTTTTCTTTCTTGGGATGGTATATAAGTACATAAATTTAATGAGAGATGTTTGTAAGCGAAAGAATAAAAGATTCCGCTCATCATTTTTCAGGTATACGTGTGTATGTAATACATCTATGTATCTATATTTATTACAGGTATATGACCGATGAAAAAAGGAAACGTCAACCCTCTCTCTCTTTTTCTCTTGTTTTCTCTTTTTTTCTATCAGCTTCAATTAATTAAGCGAAGTAATAAAAAGCTCGTCGACTGATCCCTGCAGCGAGCGGCGCGGCGTTTCAGCCGAGGAAAACGAGCTCCGGTCTCTTCAGCAAGTCACCTTTACTGAACCTTCAATGAATTAGTCGTTACCCTCCATCTCCATCTCCATTTCCATCTCCATCTCAACCTACACTTTCGCCCCTCGCTCCTCCCGCAATGAAATTTTCCTTTCATCTAAATTCAACGGAAATTATAATCACGCCTAATGCTGCTGCTGGTTATTGCTGCTTACTGCTGCTGCAGGTTTGCTTACTTACGTAAAAGGTATGTAGTCGTCGTCGATGTTTGAGAAAAAAGAAAACGAAAAAGAAGAAAGAAAAAAAAAAGGAAAACGGAAAAAGTGGGGGACAAAAATGAAAGTAAAGGAAATCTCCGAGAGAAGGGGGATGAGTAATAAGTAAATAATAAGAAAAACAAATAAATGTATATAAAAAATAAGAAAATGAATACAAATATGAAGAAGAGAAGAGGAGAAAAGGGAAATTAAGATAGAAACAAGAACGAAAGTGAAGATTTGTGTGTTCGAGGAAACGTTAGTAACAATTTGAAGAAAGCCACCGAGAAAGTCACTTTCCGCTTACAAATGGGGATGGGGGATTGGAATTGGCGGGAAAGAAAAAAAAAACAAGGAAAAACGACAAAAAAAGGGGGAAAAAACAAACGAAAAAGAAAACGAAAAATTTACGAGGTTAAAATATCTCCGGAGTTTTGCCCCACCGCATTTGTTACCCCTTAAACCATCCCTTTTCCTTTTTCCTTTTGCCTTTTGCCTTAGCCTTGGTCTCGGTCTTGTCTTAGTTTTACGTTACAAACAAATGGGAAAGCTTCCACGCGTGTTATAGCCCATGGTGTAACGGTACAGTACAATACAGTACACTGTACACTGCAGTATCTCTCATGATCAAATAACTCGTTGTCAAGAAATCGCAATTTTGTTTCGTTTCATTTTTGCGATTTTTACTTTTCCTTCTCTATCTTTTCTTTATTTTTTTTGCTTCTTTATCTGTTACTCTTTCCGACGATATAGTCCTAAACGATATGAAGTGTCCCAGAGCGAGCACAGACACAGACACACCGCACACATACAACGATTGCAATTGCCTTCTTGTTTCCGATTTTTTTTTTTTTTTTTCGATTTATTTATTTAATTTTTATTTATTTATTTTCCTTTTTTTTTTGTTCGTTATAAAAATCGACATATTTTCAACAATTTTTATTTTTTATTCATTTTATCATCTTCATGGTCATTTTCTTTGGTATTTTTTTTTTTTCGTTTTTCTTCAAATTAATTTTATATTTAGTTATTATTTTTTTTATCGATTCTTTTTTCGTATTTTTCGCAACTCTTACTATAGTGCAAAATTGTTTGCAGATTATTATATTTTTCTCAATATCATGTATAAAATTAGAAAATATGATAAAAAATAAAAAAATAAACTTTGGCCCACTTCGAAGGTTGATTAAAAAAAAAAAAGGGTTCAATAAAAAAAAGTGATCTTTTTCGATAAAATTAAATATGGCGAGGTCAAATTCAGGTCAACTTCACGTGGAATTCCCTATATATATCGCGTCGAGACTAGTGAACACAACCACCGCAACCATCATCATCTTCGACATTATCAGAATCTATTTAGCAATTATGATTCACTCGAAAGACTCGCGAACGATTTCTCGTTGATAATATATAGGGATTTAATTGCTAAGCCGTACGTCTCAAGTAGTTATAAGTATATATAGGTTTCAATATATACTTTTTGAAAAGATATAGACGTATTTATACCGGGTGTTAATTTTATCTGTCTCGCAACCAAGGCGTTCTCGAGCTTAACTTTTTGAACGAAAGTTGCTCGAAAAAGTCTTGGTTCCGGAGATAAAAATTCGTAACAGGCCAAAGTGAACACCCGGTGAATGCAGGGTGTCCCATTCAAGAAGGCAGTATTAAAATAAATCGAAAAGATGAGGCAGTACAAAAAAATGTTTCAGACAAAATTAATATAGGATTTCGAGGGGAAAATTTGACAGTGCCATGGGTTTCGAATTCTTATAGGGTCCTATTGGGTTTTTATGGGGTAACTTTTGCCTGAAGCATTTTTTGTGCGATCTAAACATTTCAATTTATATTAATTCTTTTTTTTTTTTTCAATGGGACACCCTGTATATGGATATATATTAAGTCGTTATCAATGACAGCTCTCCTTCCATCCATTTATATCTCTCTCTCTCTTTCTTTCTCTTTCTCTCTCTTCGTCTATTTTTAATCTCCTCACGAATAAGATTAATAATAGAAATTGATCGGCTATTCAATAACCGCGATATATTAACGCATTCCATGCATACTTACAACTTAAACATATATACGTCAGTCGTACTGATATGTAAATAGATATCGCCTGTTCTTTTATCTTCTTGTTTCAAGTTATTTAGAAAGAATCTAGTCAAGTGGGTTTTTAGAAAATAAAAAATCTTCTTGTTTTCGTTTCAACAATCTTCAAAACATCGATTTCGAGTAAAAAATGAACAAACGATCGAAGAGAATATATTATTGATGACAAGGAAAAAAAAAATTCAAACAAACACAAAATGCAAATGATAGCCAAAAACTATCGCATTATTTATCTAATCTAAATTTTAGAAATAGAAAAATTGGGAAAATTTTCGTCGTATTTCTTAATTCGTTCTGTTTTTTTAACTTCCCGCTATGAAAATGTTCAATTTTTTTCCGCTATGAAAATTTTTATAAAAGAAGGGAAGTTATTGGTTTCGGTCCGATTTTCGAGAACAGAGTTTTCATCAGATGTCGACGTTTTGAGGTCCTAGGAAGCTATTGCGACTATTTTTGGATGGACGTCCGTGTGTGTGTGTGTGTGTGTGTGTGTGTGTGTGTGTGTGTGTGTGTGTGTGTGTGTGTAAACAAAATTTTTGTCGTACGATATCTTCAGAACGAATTGACCGATTGGAATGGTTGTTGTAGCGATCGGAAGGGTTTATCGAGACTTAGACCTGATTAGATTTTGGAGTCAATCGGTCGAGTAGTTCCAAAGTTATTCGAAAAATAAAAATTGAAAAAAAAAAAAAAAAATTCATGTTTTTAGCGCATATCTCCTAAACCGTTCGTGCGATGAGTCTCAAAACTTAATCAGATTCAAGTCTTGGGTAGCCCTTTCGATTGCTGCAAGATTCATCAAAATCGAACGATTAGTTTAAAATTTCTGGCTGCGATCGAAAAGGTATACCAGGACTTGAATCTAATTGACACTGAACGATATCTTCTGACAATAAATATAACTCCCTAAAACCTAGAAATGTTGACATTTGAAAAACTCGATTTTTCATTAAAAATCATACGGAAAAAAATTTATAAACGGAAAACTAACTATAGTTATAACCTTCTGCAATGTATTATAAACACAATAGTATCAATTTGTTGTAACATATTTAACACATAGCGGGAAGTTTTAGGGTTGGCCCACGGGTCAACCGGTTTCCTGATTTTTTTTCTTTTTGATTTTACTCATTTATTGATTTTTCGATTTTTTTTTTGCAATTGTATCGATCAGTAAATTTACTTATACCTATAGTACAATTATGAGAAGATTGATATCATATTTCTAATCGGTCACCCAACCACCGCGGCATGCTTATCGCGAATGTTGTAGTTGGTAGATAAGATTAAATTATGGATATAAAAAATGGAATACAACACGTATCAAAAAAAATTGAAAAAACAAGAATTTCTTCTCTTGTCTTATTTGTTTTTTATGTTTTTTTTTTTTTATTAATTCTTTATACTTTTTTTTGGATTTATGTCGAAAAACGATATAATTGTAGTTTAGAATCTTTTTTTTTTCAAGCAAAACATGCAAGTGAATAGGCGTTTTGATTTTATTTATTCATTTTTTTTTTCAAACAGTAGAATACGAAGATCTGCAGCTTATGGTCAAAATTAAGATCCTTAATTAATACAAAAATACGTCTCCTAATTACACTTTTGTTATTTATTTATTTATTTTTTTTTTTTAAATTTTGGTTCTCATTTTTAATTTTTGTATTTTTTAATTAGTTTTTGCTAATTCCTTTGAGCTATTTTTTTGCTTTTCTTTTTGTTGGTGTTTGTTTTCTCGTTTTTTCATATAAAGTCGAGTATTATAGGTAGGTAGGTGGGTAAATGAAGTCTTTTGATCTGCAGGCGAGGAAGCTTAAAAAAAGAGAAGAAAAGGAGAAAAAAAAAAACGATTCCCCGCTACCGCATTTATTGGCATTTTTTATAACTATAAGCGCAAAATCACGTTTCATATTACATAAAAAAGTAGGTAAGTAGGTAGTATTATCTAATATGTATTACGAAAAGTTATTGAAGTAGCAAAAAGTGGAAAAAAAAACACAAAGAAAAAAAAAAAAAATGGAAATATGAACGGTGAAAATATTGTTTACTTATTCCAAATGAGAAAATCTCGAGACTTTGACTCGAAACAGCCTCAAGATATACACTTTTTTTTTCTTTTTCTTGTTCAGATTTCAAAGTAGAAGCACCGTTTTGAAATATTCGTAAAATTGAATGAGAGAAATACAAACAGAAAATAAATAAAAAAAGTTGAAGTAAAATAGAATTTAATCAAAAATTTGAATTGGATTGAATTGAAATGCTTATCGAAAATGAGTAAATTAATTTCTGATTTGGTGTAGAGCCAGGTCTTTATAGAACATTGGAATGGGAGTATGTATATTTGGCACTCGGAAGCAGCCCGCGATTTCGAGTTATCGAGCGCAGCAAACGTCAGCTGTGCAAAGATTGACATCATCGCGTTCCTAGGCAGTGAATCACCCGGGGGAATTGCTTGCTGATATTTGCAGAAATATGTAGATAGGTACTTATATGCCGGTTGGATATTTGCGGTATGATGCAACTCGGTCGAAAGTACGGAATTCTCATACTTAGTTACTTGAATCTATTATTTTTAATTATACTTTTATACTCATCAGATGATCTAATGCTGATCAACTTAAACATCGTTATTTATATACGGAACGGTATGTCATACCGAAAAATTCCTTAGACAAAAAGACGCGGATTTTCGAACGCCAAAACTTTGACTTGAAGTACTTTTTCGAGAAAGCAACTGCTCCGGGGATAATCAAAATAAACTATCACAGTTCATCGGTATCTTTTCCAAAAATTGTTACCTATATTCGGAACTGTTGATCTTATGACACATTTGTTTCAACAAAAAAGACGCGGATTTTTAAACATTAAAACTTTTACTTGGAGTACTTTTTTAGGAAACTAACCGATTCAGGGATAATCAAGATAAACTACCACAGTTCGTCGGTATCTTTTCCAAAAATTGTTACCTATATTCGGAACTGTTGATCTTATGACACATTTGTTTCAACAAAAAAGACGCGGATTTTCTAACGCTAAAACTTTTACTTGGAGTACTTTTTCGAGAAAGGAACCGATCCGGGGATAATCGAGATAAACTATCACAGTTCGTCGGTATCTTTTCGAGAAATCGTTACCTATATACGAAACTGTTAATCGTATGACAAATTTGTTCCAACAAAAAAGACGCGGATCTTCTAATGCTAAAACTTTTACTTGGAGTACTTTTTCGACGAAGTAACCGCTCCGGGGATAATCAAGATAAATTATCACAGTTCATCGGTGTCTCTTCGAGTTACCTATATACGAGACTGTTGATCTTATGACACATTTATTCAAACAAAAAAGACGTGGATTTTCAACCGCTAAAACTTTCACTTGAAGTACTTTTTTGAGAAAGTAACAGTTTCTGGGATAATCGAGATAAACTATCACTGTTTATCAGTATGATTTAGAGAGAACGTTACATATATTCGAAACTGTAGATACCATCACAATTTTGTCAAAACAAAAAAGACGGGATTATTAAACACTACAACTTTTCCTTAAAGTACTTTTTTGAGAAAGTCACCGTTTTGGGTATAATCGAGATGAGGTGTATCACAGCTGATCGCGGTATTGGGAACCTTGGTAGGGGCGTGGCTTAATTTTTGGCCATCTGGTGGTGAAAAGATGAACTGCTCGTTGTAGGATAGTTTAGGCAGCTGATGTAGTTAAGTACGTGTACTTGTGTAGAAAAATATCATACTTAGAAATAAAAATACGTGTGTCAATTCAAGAAATTTGCAATTTCGCTTCTGCTACACCTACCAGTAGAAATTTTACTGGGGGAGAAAATATTATCGATCGTGGTCATATATATATTAAATTGTGACAAAGTGGATAGTGCTGGTCAAAGTGATGCATTCCAAATCATTGCAGTTTGTTTACAAACAACGCATTTGAAAAATGAGCCTCACGAAATAAATGGTCAAATTTCGAAGAATGGGCGAATAATTGGCATGGAATGCTCAGATTTACTGAGCAGAATGGGCAGATTTACTGAGGGGACTGCCGTTTGTTTGAGATTATGATGATTCCCTAATATAAAAAAGTTTAGAAATTAGAAATAAAAATACTCTTATATAAATTTTTGAGCTAACCATTAACTGTAAATATTCAGTGATTATAATACTTACGAGAAAGAAAATAATCGTCTCGATAAAGTGCAGTGAACATACTCGCATAGTAGGTGATATTTTCTTTCCCATTCTAAGCACCTTGACCCAAGCAGCTTGTCGATCAATTAATTCGGTTCCGTTAAATTTATTAAAAATTCTCACTGAGCTGTCTTTTTTTGGGGAAAAGGTGGAATCGGACTGTTTCGTTCTTCAATGCATGACTTTTACATCTGTAAACACTACAATACACATTCCTTTTATTTTTATGAGGGGAAAATTCCATTATTACTTTTATTTTTTTTCTATTATAATTTAGGTTATTTGTTTACTTTTTCACTATTATTGTGATTCATCAGTATTATTTGTTATTTCATTAATAAAAATTGTTCATAAGTCTTGTTGTCACTGAGATCACGGCAATCATATGGTTATTTATCCTACAAGCGCTAGTTCCAATTTACACCACCAGATAGCGTGTCGGAATTCTCAGGTTTCCAATAGCCCGAAGAGAACGTTCATTATCTTCGGAATGGTAGATCCCCCGAAAAATTAATATAACCAAATAAAACACAGCTTTTCGTTAACTATAACTTCTGTTCAAGGTACTTTTTCGCGAGATTAACCATTACGGGGATAATAGAGAAAAACTCAGCCATAATTTCTTGCTTGTTTTTTGTAATTATAAAATTCGAACATGCGATCGAGAAAATTCTGAGGGATAAATAAAACACGCCGTTTCTCTCTATTATAATTTTCAGCTGCAGCAGATTTTTCTTATTCAGTCTGTCTGTTTTTGCTTGCAAGGAATTAGATCGTTTTCCATTGCAAATACACATGTTTTAATAGATGCAAGTCAAGCAGTAATTCGTTTTCCACAAAGCTCGACTCATTCGAGTGTATAAGGTATATTTTTTACGTTTTTTATTTATTTATTTTTTTTTTGGGGGGGGGGGGGGTCTTTCTCTTTGTTATACTTTTCTCGTTTCTCTTTTTCTTTTTCTCTTTTTTCATTTATTTATGTATTACGTGAAATCCCCCGTATACATACCTATAAACATTCATAAATATTGTATACCTATGTGCACGTTCCTTCACTCACAAAGAGCATCAAGCTGCCGCTCTACTGAGCAACAGTTTTATAGAGTAATAAAAATACGTTAAAGAGGGTAATTACACCGCGTGCTTTAAGCTTAATCGTGGAAAACTGGTGCGTATAATAACAGGCTTTTCATTCCACAATAAAGCTAAGGAATTTTCTTCTCACATTCGGGCTTGAGGTGATAAAGAACGTTATGAAAACCCCTCGTTTAATTAGGCCTCTGTGTATATGAAAAACCTTCAAATCGAGTAAAAGTAAGGGAAAAACCGTTATTCAGAACAATAGATACATATTCTTTGCGAAAAACTGCGACGATTATCTCTAATCAAGAACGTCGAGAGTCTCCAAGATTTCAAACTACAGCCAGTTTAAGTTTGAACCAATCCCGAGCCCGTTTTACGTAACGGTCGTGTCTCCAGCCAGCCGCCATTGGCTGGAAACTTTAACTCTCCATAATTCGAAAACTAAGACAGCTACGAATATCTCGCTGATACAAAATCGTCTCGATTTTTAACGAAGAATCTAAAGCGCTGGTTCGTTTTTCGAAAAAATTGAACACGGTCTGTTTTGTGATGTTTTAAATTGCGGAAAGTTTCTAAAACGGTTCGATAGACTTGCCGAATAATTTCCACTGCAATTAGTAACCTAAAATTCTTCTGTATCCATATATACAAGGATAGATCGTATAAATACGTTACGTATTTATGAAAAGCAACCGCGCAATATCTGGGCAGCGTAGGCGTTTGTAGTTTTACCGAGATTGCGGAAGTATAACGGAAAACCAAATCTCCCGACTCTCTTTACCCGCCCAGTCTTCCTGCCTGTCTGCCTGCCTGCCTGCCAGGAACTAAAATATTTGTGAAAACGTTTCGGGAGTCAAAAACTCATTTATAATTTCTCTCCGCAAAGCAGAATCCTTAAGTTTCACGCTACGACTCGGGGCAGCCCGAAAAACCGAGCAGGAAAAGGCAGAAAAAAAAAACAAAAAGGAAAATTAAAACAAGAAAGAGGAATACAAGCCTAGATGAGCGAGCTGAAGCAAAGGGGGAGAGAAAACCCTGATGCAAAATCACCTAAATTAATCACCGCGAATTGTTTGCGTCTCTTACTCGTTTTTCCTCTCTCTCTCTCTCTCTCCCTCTCTGTCGCTCGCGCGCTCTCTCTCACGACGTGCCGAAATAGAAGAAGTGGTGGCGTTGCTAATTTTACATTAAAATACGACCGTTCAGAATTTATTTCGTGTTCCATTCAGTTTTCCTCGTTTGTTGAAAATATCCAGGCAGAGATAGATACACATATATGTGTATATACCATATATATATATATATATATATATATATATATATATATATATATATATATATATATATATATATATATATATATATATATATTTAGAACGTAAGTTTCTCGCACAGAATGATAAATAAAAATAAATAAATGAATAAAACTGAATAAATTATAAATGGAGTAGAAAATTTGAAAAAAATAAAGATCATATAACGTTACGAAATGAATAAATAAAAAAATAAAAAACACTACATCGATTCGAAAATATGTAGATTTGAGAGGAAGAGAGAAGGAGACAGATGTTTTTGGGTTATGGTCATAATTCGGCTTTATAGCTCTCCAGAGTTTATAAAGTACATAAAAGAGAGCATAATTAAACGAAACGTTATTATTAAATGCATGTATGTACAATTATAACGGATACATATACGCGGGATAATTAATGAATGAATGAATAAATGAATTATTGCATTAATTAATTAATTAATTCCTATAACCTCGATATAAAACACAATCAAATTCTACAGTGAAAATAGGAATGAGACTATTATTATTATACACGATATACATTATGAATTTATTAATAGTATACGAGAATATACATATACATAATACCTGTGTATGTACATACATTAGATGTAGCCTCGGTATATCTATTATCATATTTATATTTTTTTTTTTCGCCATTAATCATCGCATCGCGTAGTCTCATTTATTTATTCATTCAACTACGAGCTATTCTACAATCTTTTATTATATTTTTTCATTGTTTTAGCGGTCCTCTTCGTTCTCTTGTTTTTTTTCTTGTTTTTTCAGTTTTCCTCCTTTTCTTCTAGTTTTTTTTTTTTTCTTCGTTATATGATAGGCAGATGTATTACATATAGTATAATAATAATGAATTGTAAGGATTAATAACAATATCTTAACAAAAGATATAAAATTGTATTTCATCCAGACAGACTCGAGCATAATTAACCTACGAATATTTATACAAGGTTTTCAAGAATTTCGAACATTTCGTAGTTTTTCATAAAAAAAAAAAATAAATAATAATAATTGTAGATTTTCGTAGTTTTTCATCAGAGAAAAAAAAACGGTAGATTTTCGTAGATTTTCCTGAAAAAAAAAAATAATGAAAAAAAAAAAATGCCCAATTTTGTTAGTTTTACTTAAAAAATTGTAGATCTTCACAGTTTTTCGAAAGAAGAAAATTGTAGATTTTCGTAGGTTTTTCAAAGAAAATTGTATTGTAATTCTGTAAATTTAATTAAAAAAAAAAATTGTAGATTTTCAGTTTTTCTTAAAAAACAAAAAAAATGATAATTCGAAGATTTTCGTAATTTTTCATAAAATGTTATAGCTTTTTTGTCGATCATTATAAAAAGGACATTATGGATTCTTGTAGCTCATTCTTGTTGACCTGTGGGTCAACCCTAAAACTTCCCGCTATGTGTTAAATACGTTACAATAAATTGATCATACTATTGTGGTTATAATATATTGAAGAAGGTTATAAGTATAGTTAGTTTTCCGTATAAAAATTTTTTTCCTCGTGATTTTTAATCAAAAATCGAGTTCTTTTAAATGTCAACATTTTCAGGTTTTAGGGAGTTATATTTAACGTCAGAAGATATCGTTTAGTCTCAATTAGATTTAAGTTGGTACACCTTTTCGATCGCCGCAAAAATCATTCAAATCGGTTAATTCGTTCCGAAGGTATCTTACGACAAAAAAATAAATTTTTGTCGTGCAATATCTTTTAAACTAATCGTATGATTTTGATGAATCTTGCAGCAATCGAAAGGGCTATCCAAGACTTGAATCTCATTAAGTTTTGAGACGAATCGCACAAACAGTTTAGGAGTTATGCGCTAAATACATGAATTTTGTTTCTTTTTTTTTTTTTAATTTTTATTTTCCGAATAACTTTGGAACTACTCGACCGATCGACTCAAAAATTTAATCAGATCTAAGTCTTGATAAATTCTTTCGATCGCCATAAGAACCATTCCGATCGGTCAATTCGTTCTGAAGATATCGTACGATAAAAATTTTGTTTACACACACACACACATACGGACGTCCCTCCAAAAAAAGTCAGAATAGCTTCCCAGGACCTCAAAACGTCGAGATCTGATAAAAACTCGGTTTCCGAAAATCGAACCGAAACCAATAACATCCCTTTTTTTTGAAAATTTTCAAAGCGGGAAGTTAAAAAAATCGACTTGACCGTATATACGTACAGTAACTAGGTATAGTAACTAGGACACTGTCACAAATGCAACGTATCCTTCAAAATGAAGAAAAAATATTTTTGTTTCGAAATTTGAATAAATGAATAGAAAATTAGGAATCCGGATTCCATGGTGGGACTGGGCTTGATGGTTGTAGAATTGACATTAGTATGCCAGAGTATCCGTTTCGAAAAAATTTAATAATCGTAACTCACGTTCAAAAACGTAAATTCCTACTCTGAATCGAATAAAACCGTTCCAAAGAAAAAAAAATAAATAAAAAATTCCGATAATATTTTTTCGATAATTCCTTCAAAGCAAAATCCGTTCCGAAATTAAAAAAATAAGATAAAAAATAACAAATTCATACCCCAATTTTTCCTTTTTCAATACCTGGAATAATTTTTTTTTCACCGAGTTTACAATTAACATGTGACATTCTTTTGGGGTAAAATTTTTCAAAAATTCAGACTCTAGAACGGATTTCGATAAAAAAAAAATCTGAAAAAAAGTCATGGAAGCTATACCTTCGCCGTATATAATATAGTGAAAAAAAAAACAAATAATTCAGTCGAATCAAAAATGGAAATTCGGCATTTTTTCGGTGCCGGTATTCAGCGTGGTAAGCCCCATAATATGTACAAATGCACATGTATGTATACATAATACGTTGCTGAATTGTTACAGAAAATTTTAAACGTTAAATCGATGTTGTAAATACGTATACGAAATATACTCGTATACGTATACGCATTAAGGTGGTCCTTATTTACGGTGTTTTTGAAATTTCCTGCGGACAAGGTGGAAAAAGTTTGCAAATAAATTCCAAAAAAAAGTTGAAAGTCCAAGAAACTTGGAGTCTGTAAGTCAACTCAAAGTACTGCCTACAAGGCAGTGAAATTTGGCATACGTCTTCCCTACAGGGATAAAGTTTTTTTTTTCCAAAGAATCGCCCAATTTTTCGTTGAATACCTATGACTATAGGAAAGACGTATACCAAATTTCAGATTTTTCGAAGGACTATTAAGGCAGGAAAAGAAAATAATGTAGGGAGCCCGAATTTCCATGTAAATCAAATGGGAAAATTCGCTTCCTTGTAGGCAGTACTTCGCATTGACCTACAGACTCCAAGTTTTGGGTACTTTTTTTTGGAATTTATTTGCAAACTTTTTTCACCTTGTCCGCAGGAAATTTCAAAAACACCGCAAATAAGGACCACCCTAATACGCATAAAGTTATGCACGAGGGGTTATTCGCTTGGTGAAATCGCAAACCACTTTTGAAAGCGATCGCTATGAAATCAATTAGAAAAATCTTGAAAAATCGCTTGAAATCGCCTTCAGGAAATCAGTTAAAATCTTCCGAAACGCTTGAAATCGTGTGAAATCAGTTAAAATCGCCCGAAATCGCTTGAAATCGTTCGAGTAATCACTTGCAGTCGCATGTGTTTTCACTTGTAATCACGTGAAATCACTTCGGAAATCCCTTCAAACTGCTCTAAGGAAATCGCATGCAATCGAATGAAATCATTGAAATCGTTTAAAATATTGCAATCGCTTGTCATCTACGCTGTGAGTGAATAGCCCCTCGGTTATGCATATGTGAAGTACACGTACACAGATTTTGAGGGTATACCTATATATGATCGTTATAAGGCGGTACGTACAATATCGGAAATATGATTCGATTTCATGGGGATTTCGTTACAAAGCAGGTAGCAATATATTTAATGGATTATCCATTAATTGTTATATAGTATATGTAATGTATCTAGTATATAATGTATACCTATATGATAGGTATGTGTAAATGGTAGTAGGTATATATAATATCGCCACCTAAAACCGTTTTCGTATTGATATACGAGACGGAACGAAATGCGAAACGCGAAACGTGAAACGATACGAGATGAAATACGAAATAAAACAAAACGAGACGAAACGAAACGTAACGAAATGAAATAAAATCTCTGCGAGAATTAATTATATCCCTGATCCTGCCGTTGTGTATGTAACATACATACGTGCATGTAGACACATACCTATGTATACCTATATATATGGGGCTTTCCATCCATTCTCGCCCACATTTGACCTCGACATTTTGTTTTTTCGCTCAATCTTTTAATATGTTGTAGTACTATGATAAAAGATCGTCTGTGATTTTTTTTTTCAATTTTTCAGCGAACGATTTCTTTTTTATAAATAATAACAACTTCGAAAATTTTGAAAAAATTCACCGATATTCTACGTCCGACTCGAATTTTTGAGACTTATCCGATCGTGGACGATTGAGATCTTCGATCTTCATTTATTTTTTCTATTTTTTTTTTTTTTTAATTTTGAATAAAAATTTTCTTTTCATTATGTCGGTCGTTTGTTGGTGATTGTTGGATGAGTGAAATTGTTTGTGGAATTATAGTTTCTTTTTACCCATAATAAATGGTTGCGTAAAAGCGAATTTCAACTTTCAATTTTTCGAGCTCGTCCGAGGGTCTAATCGCTGCACAATCGGTGCATACGTATGCTTTTGGGCAACTGGGGGCTAGATTATAAGTATTCACGTTTAAAAAAATCATAATTCAGTTTTATTGAGTAGGTGAATTTCTCTAGCACTACCTGAGTCCAACTCCAATTCTTTCTATTAATCATTGACTGCCTCGCATTCAATATTGACCAATAAAATGCCGTGCTTGCTAACTTTCCTGTTTCAAGCAAATCGTGATTCAACAAAGGCACCGATTGTGCAGCGATTAGACTCTCTGACGAGCGCAAAAGATTGAAAATTCAATATCGTCTTTATGCAACCATTCATTTTTGATAAAAAAAAAAAACAAACTACAAGCCAACAAAACTGTTTTACTCATCTATCACCAACAAACGATCGACAGAAGAAGAAAAAAAAATTGAAACAAAAAAAATCAAAACGTTGAAAAAAAATTTGAAAAAATCAATAAAAATAGACGATCTCCACCGTCCACGATCGGATAGGTCTTGAAAATTCAAGTTTTGGACGTAAAATATCGGTGAATTTTTTCAAAATTTTCGAAGGATGTATTCTATTCGAAGGCGTTATTATTTATAAGAAAAAAATAGTTCGCTGAAAAATTTAAAAAAAAATCATAGACGATCTTTTATCATAGTACTTCAACATATTGAAAAATTAAGCGAAAAATAATGTCGAGGTCAAATGTGAGCGACAATGGATGGAAAGCCCCATGGTATATACCGTGAATATTCGTGCAAGGTCTCCATGCCCAATGCCGAAGAAAGCCGAACATACGCCCTAGCATATGCAATTGAGTGTACATTTCGTATTATACATCATTGTTTGAGGAAGATTTCGCGGATGCACTTCGTCGAGGACTGAAACAAAACAATACTAACTCTTGCACCGATGTCTGAGATAAAGAAAACGATATTGTTCCGCTATTTCTTTCTCTCTCTGACACATTGATACACGGGTTAGCTGCATCTTGTTTTAGGTCTTGATGCTAAATTGCATATACTAGGGCGTACGTTCGGCTTTCTTCGTTATTTGGCCCACGAATATTCACGGTATATTAGATACTCGAAAAAGCACTCTCCATCTTGTTATTTTTTTTTTTTTTAAATCCTTTTCTGTTTTTTTTTTTTTTTTTCTTTCTTTCGTTTTCTTTTATTTATTTGTTTTTCGTTTCTTTTTCTTCTTAGTTTTAGACAGAATGGTATTAGAGTATAGTATACAGGTATACATATCTATATACATTATATAATACATATATATTTTACTGACTGGCTCTAACAAGGTTTTCGTGTGCCATTTGCCTAATCCTTGTACCATCGGTCCCTTTCTTTCCTCCTTTTCTTCTTTTTTTTTTCCTCTTTACTTCTTTCTTTTTCAGAATAGCGTGGTTTTTTTTCTTCTTCTTTTGCTTACTTCCTTTTTGTTTTTCATTCTTTTTTTTCATTGTTTTTTTTTTTTTTATTTCGTTCTTTTTTATCATCCCTTTTTCTCCCGCGATCCTCGAGAAGGATTAATGGAGGGGGACGCTGCACGACACGCACTTTTCCTCACGATCGTTATTATTACAACGATTTACACTGCGCTCTGCCTTCTGCTATATACATTATACATTATACATATATAGGTATATACATATACATATAACCGTTACATTATACATATATAGGTATATACATATACATATAACCGTATAAATGATGTACACTCTTCTTTTATTCTTCTCTTTTCTCTATCTTTCCCTGGATATCATAATATTATATGTGAAGAGATTTGAAACTCTGCCATTGGAAAAGTTTTATACATAATAATGCATAAAAAAAATATAAAATCGAAAGATAAAAACCGGGTACACCTGCGAAGTTTTCTTCTAATTTTATAATTTTTTTTTTGTTTTTCTACTCATTTTTGTTGGTTTTTCGTTTTTTTTTTTTTTTTTCTTACCCGCATTTTTTTCGTATTTTTGGAATTATCATCGGAAAAGTTTCTTCAAGTTTTTCCAGTTTCTCGACTCAAATATTATTCCTAATTATCTAATTGGGACGAAAAATTGTCTACTCGGTTGAAATTGTGCGAAAGAAAACGTATTTCAGAAATCCATCGTTTCCGGTTTTGATAAATGTCGGACGGTTAATTATCTAGAAAGAAGAGCAAAAATCATAACCCTAGTTTCTTAATTGAGATATCTCAACGAAATTAATTTTTGAACATTTTCTTCAGAATTTATGCAATCCCGATATTCAATATCGGATCAAATCTCAACGAACTTTCGACCCCGAATTTCTGTCATCGAAAATCAATTTTTGTGAATCACTTCCTGAACTTTTGAAACCCAGAATTTTT
The DNA here is from genome assembly GCA_949628255.1 of Macrophya alboannulata. NCBI lineage: Eukaryota > Metazoa > Arthropoda > Insecta > Hymenoptera > Tenthredinidae > Macrophya > Macrophya alboannulata. The sequence goes on along the minus strand of OX451206.1, from coordinate 26,705,351 downwards.
CGTTTTTTTTTTTTTAACTGAACCTCGTTATTAATTTTTTCGTTTCTTGTTGTTCCTTATTTCGTCTTGTTTATTTTTTCGTGAAAACTGAAACAAATACGGAGACTAAAAATTGATTCGTCAAGAAAAACGAGAAAAAAAAACCGAAACTTCCAAATGATTCAGCGTTTCATTCAAAAATTCGGAATCTCATTTGATACGATCTGAAATTTTGCGAAACGTTAAAGTTGAGAATATAAAAATTGGGAAAGATCGTAACGCGCAGACAACTAAAAAGAAAAAGAAAAAATAAAAATCAGAGAATCCGAATCTGAAGTTTTTTTTTTTAATATCGACTATGCACACTTCCGGCTAAAAATACTATTTCCCAAAAACTGTGAATCGGTAATATTAAAATTCGGAATTTTTGACCCATCGAGAAAAAATTTAAAAACTCGAAACTTCAACAGAGGCCTCTGTGAGATAGCTAAATATCGCAATAGCTGGTTCTTTCCTCTGCCCAGCCTTCCGGGCAAGAAGAAGCATCCAAAGAATGCAGTGCAATATATCCCACAGCGGGATCTTTGGCCTCTACCTTTTCCACACTAGTTCAAAGTCCAAAGAGCAGAGGGCACAGATCGAAGAGGTCGAAGGTTTAGGGTTGAGGGTTGAGGATTCCGAGGGTTTCGAGGGTCTGAGGACTGAGGCGGACCGAGGTCAAAGATCGAAGAAGAAGGTAGAAAGCTGGGACGAAAAATCAACGAGTATAGAAATTGAGCCTGACCTTACACGGAATAAGAAGAGAAATGAAAAGAAAAGAATAGAATAAAAACCGTCAAAATGAAATAAAAAGAAAAGAGAAAATGAAAAGAAAAGAAGAAAAAAAAAAAATGAAAAGAAAATATAACTAAGAAAAAGCAAGGAAAATAAGAGAAGAGTTTCAGGATATATTCGATTTGAAATGAATTTTAAAATTTATTTACAAAAGAAACAGGAAAAAAAAACGATTCCAAAAAATTTTTTTGCTATCTTGCTTTTTCTGATAATTTTACAATAAAGATATTTCATTCAAGCAGTTTCACATGATTTTGAAATAAGGTTGCTTCTTTTTGTGTACCTACATATACTCGTATGTACAGTTATAAATTTTCATTACGAGACAGATTGTGAAAAAAAAAGTAACAAAAAAAATTTCGGAAGAATATCGAAGAAGAAATAATTGGCAGAGACTTCAAAATGCTTCCCAAGATTAAAGGAATAAAAATAAAAGGAAAAAAAAAACAGAAATTCAATGTCACAAACTCTCGAAGATTTCCAAAATAAATATAAAAAAAAAACCAATAAACAATTTAGAAAAATTCAAATATGACGAAATTTACGGAGATTTTTTTATTTTTTGACTCGTTTCTCGTTCAACGTGCAATCGGGTAAAAATTTTTATTTGGACGAATTTTACGCGATTTTCGAAAAAGAGAGAAACCAAGAAACAAAAAACAAAAAAAATGTAAATATATTTCGTGAAAATTAAATATTTTTCATTCGCACATACGAAAGCCGTAATAAATCCAACAAGAGAAGAAAAAAAAAAGAAATTTCAAATTGTAAATTAATAAATAGCTTGATCAAAATCAAGTAATGAAAAAAAGAAAAGAAAAAAAAAGTGAAAAATAACATCAACCAGTCGATAATTTCCATACAATTCGAGACGTATAGATAGATAGCTATCTACTACGTAAACGCATACCTTATATATAGGTATCTATAATATATACCGGGTGTTCATTTTATCCGGTTACGAATTTTTATTTCGCAACCGCACGGCGTTTTCGAGCAAAACTTTTCAAACCAAAGTTTCTTATTTGGTATACGGCTTCAAGGTTTTCTTTGAGATCAACCTCGTTTTTTTTTTTTTTTTAATGGAAACCTATATTTTTTTTATGACGAAATTTTATTTCACTCGAAAAATCAAACGACTTTTGAATGAAACATTCTTATTTTTTTGAAACATCAAGTTTTCGTGATATTCTGGTAAATAAGTAGAGATTTTTGAACATTCAAGTACGTTTTAACTCCAAGCTATGAAGTTTAGAAAAAAATTGCAAGAAACAAAAAATGGGTAAATTCATGCAAAGATTCCTGGAGAATATAATTGCATTTTGTTCAGAAAAGAGATTTGTTGGCCCGAGTTATTTGCGAATCAGTGACCCAAATATTGGAAATTTTGGATAATTGACCGTCTGAAGAAATATGACAGATAATTGCTGTCTGAAGAAAGCAAGACCTTGAGAGGTTGAATTGGACCAACGATGTGCCTGAAACCTTACGACAAAGCTTTTTGAAGAAAATTTTTTTTATGATGTGAAATGATTTTGGGTTGACAAATAAATAAATAAATTTTGGAGTAATCCAAATTTCCCAAACCAAGTTGTACGGGTCCCCTTGAAACCTTTTATTGCAGCTCCTGTAACTGTGTGAAAAAAAAATTCATCGAATAAAAATTCTGCAATTATTCCGCTAAAATCTTCGTATGAAATCACGCAATTTTTGTCCCTTGGTGGATATGTTTCCCTATTGAAACGAGGCAACTTTTGATTGAAAAGTTTTGCAAGAAATCGCCTTGGTTGCGAAATAGAAAATTCGTAACAGGATAAAATGAACACCCGGTATGTAAAAATATATATATCTGTCTACATATACATATATACAGGTATATATATATATATATATATATATATATATATATATATATATATATATATATATATATATATATATATATATATATATATATATATATATATATATATATATATATATATATATATATATATATATATATATATATATATATATATATATATATATATATATATATATATATATATATATATATATATATATATATATACTATAGTCCAGTATGAAAATAGGGACGCATAAATTCTTGAATATCATTTATACACATATGTGGATATACCTATATACATAATATATATACCTGTATCCACATATATATCCATATATGTATATGTAGTACATATGTGCTACCTGCCCGCGTGCCTGCTTGTCTTCCTTCTAAACGAACGCGCATGAATGCATGGATGTATGTATATGGAATGTATGTATGCATGTATGTACATAAATACGTACGTACGAAATAATTGGCGTGTAACGGGCTCCTCTCTGACGCACTTCAGGGTTGCATGTTTTGGTTCAAATCTATTTCAAGAACGTCTGTCAGCCGACCGACTGCGTAACCACCGGTTTTATTCGTCCTCGTCGAACATTTCCCCTCGTTTTACCCCGCCTAAACCTGTGACTGCCGATCAGCTGAGAGCTTTGCTATTTATTCCCACCACTCATAACTCACACTGGCCTGCCTTCCTGAATGCTTGCTTGCTTGCTTGCCGCCTTTGATTAACACAACATAACATAACCTAAAGAAACTAAAATAGGTGTACATACTTCGGATTCTCGAGGCACACCAGTGCAATCTCTTAGTTGATTTAAAGCATATTTCGATATTTTTACACATCAATAATTAAAATTGATTAAAAAAAAAAAATTATATATTTAGCTCTGTATGAAAGTGAGGCCCCTAGTAGGTGTTTTTGACAGAAATACCAGAAACAAGACTTGGAAATTTTTCTGATTGACGAAAGCGCCTTGTTTCAGCTTTTACGGTGATTGGAGGAGAAGTCGGGGCAAAACCGGGTACCAAAAAAAAAACCTACATTTTTAGCCCGAAATTTGCCATTTGAAACAGCCACGTTGTTTTAAGAGGTTTGGAACCGATTTTTTTTTTTTATTATATTTCAAGTGAAAAAATTTGGCGTAAAAAATAAGACGGAGGCAGTTTCTTCAATTGAGAAAAGATCGTTTGCCTTCAGTTCAAAAAATTATTACATATCGGGGGACCGGGGCAAGATCGGGTATTCGAAAAAACAAAAAAAAAAAACAAAAGAAACAAATACGACAAATAATTGTGTCCGAAATTTGAACAGCGACAATGTTTTCAGTTTCAACTGATTTTTTTGGTACCCCGTCTTACCCCTGTTTATAAAAATTAGGTGATAATACGTCATGGAATAGATTGATTGTGAAATTAGGAGCAATTTGGAGATTGAAAATGCGAGAGACTAAAATTGAATAAACGTGAAAATTTGATCAGTAATAAGTTCAGAAATAATACCGTTCAACTATCGGAAAATTACGGTATACCTATAGCGGGATATACATGACCATGAGGCAAGACCGGGTACCGAAAAAAATACAAAATAAAAACTAAAAAATATATGAATTCAAAACTCGCAATTGTGTCGAAATTTGTTACAGTTTTTACATTACAGTTTTCCTTTTTTTTTTTGTTTCGAGCAAAGTTTTCAGTACCCCATTTTGCCCCTGCTTACATAAATACAACGATAATGATAAAACCCAGATATAAGGAGGAGGAATTTAAAAATTGAATGATGAAAGCGTGGGAAAATTTGTGTGAACAAATTTTTGTTTTAGTATTTTAAAGTTGATGGCTTAAAATGTTCATATACTTCTGAAAAAATTCGGAAGGGTTGCATATGAGTGTATATTTTCCTCCGTGAGTTTGAGAGAATTTTCAGTTTTAAAGTCTGAAACTTTACCTAGCAGCTCAAAACAAGTTCGAAGTCTGAAGTCTGAAGTGAAGGTATCCCGTCTTATGGGGAGTTACCATATTTTCTTAACCCCCTAAAGGCAGCGGGCAAAGTATCAAAGATATTTTCTCTCTAAGTTGAGAGTGAGAGAGAGAGAAAGAGAGCCTTTGATTATAAGTTTTTGGGAGTATATACCCACCTACCGAATAAGCGGAAAGTAGGGCAGGTTTGGCACGTTTTAGATACATGAGTTTTCAATATTCACCGGTGTTTTGATTTCCAACGTTTTTGGAAATTTTGGTTCGGCGGAGCGAACGTTTTTTAAGTTTTTTTTTTTGGCTAATTGCTGGTTTTCGGAATAATATTATTCTGCGAAATCGTGAACCCATTTATTCTCACAGTTCGATCGCAGTGCACGCGAATTTTTAGAAATTTTGATTTTCCACTTTTGTTTATTTTTACCGTGTCGATTTTTTTTTTTTTGTTTCTTTTTTCTTTTTTTTTTTGGAAAATTGTGTTTTTATAGGGTGGTCTGCAGGCTGGTCAAGATTGTCGAGATTTTTTGGAAAATCGCAATTTGCGTTTTTCCTAGTTCTGAAGTTTTTTTTATTTTTTTTTCAGAAAAAATTATCTCTTCGATTTTCCAGATGCTCGGAAATTTTTAGGAAATCGAATCTTTTAACTTTCTTGATATTTCAGAATTTTTGAATAATGTCATTTCACGATTTTTTCGGTCAATAAATTTTGTAGAAAATTTTTTTTCTTTATGTTTTTCTGAATTATTAGAAAAATTTTAGTCTCCAATTTTCTCGATTCTTCAATTGTTGAAAAAATTAATTCTTCGACAATCGCGATGCTAAAGAATTTTTCCGAAAATCGAATCTTGCAATTTTCGCAATATTTCGAAATTTTCAAAAAATTTCTGGTTCACAATTTTTTCAGCTTACAAATTTTGCATAAAATTTGATACTTCGTTTTTTGTCAATGCTAAAGAAATTTAGAAAGAAAAGAGAAAAAAAAAGAAATTCTGCAATTTTCTTAATTTTCCCAAAATTCTCAAAAATCGATTCCATTGTTCCAAATCTCCGAGTGTCCGCAAAAAAACAAAAATCAATTTTCCATTCGTTCCAAAATTAAAAAATTTCAAAAAATCAAAAGTTAATTTTTTTTTATTAATTTTCTCCCAAAGTTTTCGAAAATTGATATTTTCTAATGGATTATAGTGTCCAATTCCCTGATGCCTCCTTTCTCCCTCTCTCCCTTACTTCATGATGATCGTACCTATCTATGTGTTTTTAATTTGTACATACATACCTATACAGACTCAGCTCGCTTAGTACCTTGTATGTATAAATACCTAAGCGTTGTTACTGTCCCTAACGAAAGCGGAGCGGTTTTTAACGCCGAGCATTAGCAGCCGGGGATTCCCACGCGCGTAAAAAATTCACGTGCCATTAACTCGGCCCAGTGTGGAACTGGCCAAAAGGACCAGAACCAGCACCAGCACCAGTACCAGCACCAGCACTAGCACACCCTGCCAGCGAATTTACATCTTATATCACGCACCGCTGCCTCCTACATTTTTACTTATTTATTTATTTTTATTTCAAATTCCCACGTTTTTTGCTCCCTTTTTTTATTTTATTTTATTTTTTTTTTTTTTGAATTCCATCTAATTTTTTTGGATTTTATTTCATTCTGCATCGAAGGAGTAAATGAGAAAGAGAGAGAGAGGTCATAATTATCCCCCGTCAGCTGTTTTTCGGATTTGAAAATTCTCACGCCTTTATTTTTAATTAGTTATTTTTTTTTTTTTTTTACACCAGATAATTTTCCAATTTCCTTATTTTCCCACGCTTTTTCTTTCATCTAATCAGTTTTCCAATATCTTATCCTGACCTGGCTAATTGTAAGATTTTTTTATCAATTTTTTCCTGAAACGGATTTTCATTCATTTTCCACATTTCACACATTTTTTCTACTGATTTTTTTTTTTTTTTTACTGCTCTTATTCGATTTTTCTGCACCAAACATTCGAAGCTGGCATTTTAATCAAAAATTCCCGAGCTTTTTTTTCCCCTATATTATTGGATTTTCTCGCACCACATGGATTCTAAATTTTAAAGTATCAAGTTTTCTGTGTGTTTTTTTTTTTTTTAATTTTTTTTCCGAGTTTTTCCACATCAGTTGATTTTTTTAATGGTAACTTTTCCACGTTTTCTCTTCTTTTCCTATCTTTTATTTTATTTTATTACGGAAAATGATTTTTAATTCTGACAACTGCTTTTCACACTTCAGATTATCGACTTTCTTAAATTCCTTTTTTGAGTTTTTTCATACTAGCTGTTTTTTAAATATAAATTTCCTACGTTTTTAGTAACATTTCTTTGATTTTCCTTCAGAAAATAATTTTCAATTAGATATTACGGAGCTTTTCCTTGCTACTATTTCATTTTCTTCCAACAGCTGTTATTTTCAAACTTCAAAATTATCGATTTTTTCATTCAGTTTTGTCTTTTTGACTTTTCGTCTTCTCTGCCGTTAACTTAATTTTCCCCTATCCAAACTGATTTTTAATTCAATATATACCAGAGCTTTTCTCCGCTATTATTTAATTTCCTTTCCAACAGCTGTTCTTTTCAAACTTCAAACTCTCTTTTCTCTCTCTCTCATCCTCGAGATCTTCATCTAGTTTCGTTTTTTATCCTGCCATTCTCATTTCTTTCATTTGATTTTTGTTCACGAATCGATTTTCGTTTTGTTTTTTTTTTTGTTTCTTGTTTTCTTTTCATTGAAAAAAAAACGAAACTCGACGAGGGTTTTTCCTCTTCTTTCCTCTTCCATTATTTGATTTCCACCTGGCATTTAAATTTCAAATTCCCACGTCGTTTTTTTTTCAATTCGTTTTTTCTTTTTTTCTGTTTTCCTTTTTTATCCAGTTTTTTTTTTATTCTTTCTTTCTTTATTCTCTTATACCTGCACATATCAGCTGGTTATTCAATCCAATTTTTCCCACGTTCGTTCGTTCGTTCGCTCGCTCGTTTTTCTTTCTCTCTATATACTCTTTTTTGTTTTTTGTTATCATTATTTTTTTCTTTTTAACGTAATTCGAATATTCAATTAATTGAAAATTCTCTCACCGATCTTATCGATTTTTTTTCCACACAATTCGAATCGATGACTTTTGCAATAATTTCAATTTCCTAACTGGTTTTTTTTTTTTTTTTTTTTAGTTTGCGTTTCGCTGTTTTTTCCTCAAAACTTTTACTGGCCGTTTTTGATCTAAGGAAAAAAAAAGAAGAGAAAATGAACAACAAATTACCGTGACTTTTCTTTAACTTATTTCCTTCAATTTTCTTTACTTTTCTTCTCTTTTCTCGCAGTTCCCTAAATAATTTTCTTCTCATTTATTTCGATTTTTTTATTATCATCAATTTCCTCGATCGTTTTGATTTTATTTACGAGCCTGGGTCTGGATTTTATGATATTTAGGTAAACATTTTACGAATTCTTTACCGACAATCTTGTAAATTTTAATTTCCAATTTGTGATTGCTAATTTCTAATTTCTAATTCCCTATTCCTGGCTACATACATATACATACATATACATACATATACATACACACATATACAGGTGTCATTTAATTTCGTTAAATTAGTAGAGCCACTAGGAGAGAGAATAATTTGGCGAAACAACATTTGGTTGTTCAAATTCTCACCTAGAACCCTAGCAGGACCTAGAGTCTAGGATCTAGGATCCTAGGACCTAGAACAGTTTGGTACAACAGGGTTGAATCTTAATTAGAAAATTCATTTTCAACCCCAACGATACTAACGCGTATATGTATGTACATGTAGGTATACTTCCTTCTCGTTCTATTCTCTGCCATCTCTCTAGCTTTTGCCTCTGCTCTTGCTCTTCCTCTTGCTTTTGCTATTGCTGTTGCTCTACTCTGCTGCTGCTTTTCTCTACTCTCCTCCCTCTTCCCTCTTCCCTATTCTCGTTCTACTCTACTCCCTACTCCAGGAATGTTCACTCCAGGAATTCCTGTTATATTATAACTGCTAGAAGCGCGCAATAATCCTGCGGTCGCGAAACTCGTACACCCATGCATTTATACATACATACATACATATTCATATACCGTGTATATACATATGTACATAGCATAGATATATATATATATATATATATATATATATATATATATATATATATATATATATATATATATATATATATATATATATATATATATATATATATATATATATATATATATATATATATATATATATATATATATATATATATATATATATATATATATATATATATATATATATATATATATATATATATATGCAACCTGAGCATTGCCACAAGATTTTTTATTTGTTTTTTTTTTTTTTATTTCATTGTTATTCAACTCAATTTTTGGTTCGTTTTTTTTTCATTTTTTTTTTTTCTTGAAAGATTTTTTTAGATTTTTTTTCCATGGAATTGATTTTGTTACTATTTTCAGTCTTACACTTTCGATTTTTTTTTTTTTTTTAACTGGTATAGGTGAAAAACAAGGGAAAGTGAAGAAGACACGAAACAGAAAAGGAAAACAAAAAATACAATAATGTATAAAAATTAAAAAATCGTTTTGTTTTTTTTTCTCTTTCGATTCGATTCGATTCAATTTACAAATTTTAATGAAAATAGATTATGGCATAAAAGAGGAAAATTGAGAGAAGAAAAACGATTGGTTTTTTCTTTTTTTTCTTCTGCGTGATTTATGAAGTTCTGACTTTTTGTGTTTTTATTTTTCGCGTCTCTATTTATAAAAATAAAGAAAAAAGGATGAGAGAAAAAAAAAATAAATAAACCGAAAAGAAATCGAAAGAAAATCTAGGAAAGTCCAAGAAAATTGAGAAAAAATAAATAAAAAACAAAAAACATTTCTTATTCGGTTTTCGTCTGAATTTCTTACGCTCTTCATTTTCTGCTGTCGCAAATCGTGAAAAACCGTAAGAAAGAACAAAGAAAATCAAAAAAATAAAATAGAAATTGATAACGATTACGAACTTTGAAAAACTATTTTTCATTTATGTCAGTCGTTTGTTTTTCTTCTCAAAAATCGAAAAGGAAACCCCCTTCCCTCCCGACAAGAAAAAAAAAATTTAAGAAATAAAAAGCCAGGAAAAATTTTAAACAACAAAAACATTTTATTCTCTTCTTCTTTTTTTATAGATTGTTCATTTTTTGTTCATATTATGTTTCTTTACTTCTCTATTTCCTTTTATGTTCTTCTTCTTTATTATTCTTTTTTGGAGAAGTTAAAAAAGACGAACACCCAGGGTGATCGGGGGTGTTGTTTAGCCACGAGGATGGCTATACATACATACATACGTACGCACATGTATACGTATACTTTAAACGCAAATGTTTTCCACTTCCGTAAATGGACGAACGTAGGTATAAAGGGTATGTTACGTCGTGGATTGGGGTCGGGGTCGGGGGGCTTAAAGACTAGGGGTTTTAGGGGTCGGGGGTCGAGGTTCGGGGGTCGGGTGGTATAGGCACACCGGAGCGAAATCTCGAAGTTAGTAGATACACATATACATACTTGCTACACATATGCATATAATGAACATATATATATATATATATATATATATATATATGTATATATATATATATATATATATATATGTATATATATATATATATATATATATATATATATATATATATATATATATATATATATATATATATATATATATATATATATATATATATATATATATATATATATATATATGAGGTATTCCATGCCAAGTGAACCAATCGTTGACCCTCACCTCTTCAAAAACTGACGCCGATTTTTCTGGTGATGAAGGAGTAGAAAAAAATATTTCCTGAATTTTTTCAGAATTTTCGGATAACAGCCGCTGTTCTATATGATTTTTTTCTCTTTTTTTGGTTTTTTATGCATAACTCCCGTTCTTTTTCATCGATTTCCATCAATGAAAAACGAAAATTTTCGTTTTTCGGTCGACTTTCAGAATAAATTTTTTTCATATTTTTATTCTCGCTTTCTGATGCCTAAGACGTGAAAAGTTCGGAAAAATAACAAAAAAATTGAGTTTTGACCACTTATGACGGTCTCGATTTTTTTGAAAAAAATTACCAAGATTCCTACTCTCAAAACGATTTTTTTGAGCCGTGCCAAATCATGGGCAGAGCACTGGATCCAATTTATTTCGTGGTTTTTCTCTAAAATTTTTCTCATTCTCTATATCGATGTTGACATTGAAGGTTCGAAAAAGTTATTAAAACATCAAATGATCATAATTTTTGTTCAAAATGGCACTAAATTAACATCATTTTTCATTAGAATAATGATTGAATAAAAGGATAAAAATGATCCACAACGAACGCGATGAATCTTTGATGTTAATTTAGTGCCATTTTGAGCAAAAATTATGATCATTTGATGTTTTCATAACTTTTTCGAACCTTCAATGTCAACATCGATATAGAGAATGAGAAAAATTTTAGAGAAAAACCACGAAATAAATTGGATCCAGTGCTCTGCCTATGATTTGGCACGGCTCAAAAAAATCGTTTGGAGAGTAGGAATCTTGGTAATTTTTTTCAAAAAAATCGAGACCGTCATAAGTGGTCAAAACTCAATTTTTTTGTTATTTTTCCGAACTTTTCACGTCTTAGGCATCAGAAAGCGAGTATAAAAATATGAAAAAAATTTATTCTGAAAGTCGACCGAAAAACGAAAATTTTCGTTTTTCATTGATGGAAATCGATGAAAAAGAACGGGAGTTATGCATAAAAAACCAAAAAAAGAGAAAAAAATCATATAGAACATCGGCTGTCATCCGAAAATTCTGAAAAAATTCAGGAAATATTTTTTTCTACTCCTTCATCACCAGAAAAATCGGCGTCAGTTTTTGAAGAGGTGAGGGTCAACGATTGGTTCACTTGGCATGGAATACCTCATATATATATATATATATATATATATATATATATATATATATATATATATATATATATATATATATATATATGGGGCATTCAATGCCAACTTGACTAGGTTTTAAACTGACAATTTTCAATTCGGTTGAAACTTTTCAGGGTGACAGTTGGCGCCTCGGAATTAACCCCGGTTCGTTTTTGTTTTTTTTTTCCATGCGAACGTTTTTGAGTTAGGAATATCCGTATACCTCATATTATAGACACACCTTTTTTAGAATTCTCAAAAATTAACAAAAAATTGGTTTTCTAGTTCGGTCATTTTAACATTTTTTCTCACGGTGGGACCATACATATTTTTATTTTTTTTTTGTTTCTTTTTCTATTTATTTACAATAAATTTGAAAATTTTTGATCGACGAAAATTGATGGTCAAACGTTTTAAGATACTCAGAAAAAAAAACAATTCCTTAAGGGGAGATGTTCACCTACTTTTTCTTCTACCGCAACCTATATTGGAGTTATCGGATCTGGACAGCTGTAGTATAAAATATAGATTTTAACGATCTATCGCCATTTTTTTTTTTTTTTTTTTCCTTAATCGCAAATATTCGTCAAACGTCGGAGATAAGCACGGAGTGAAGAGAGAGCAAAAAAAGAAAACCATGAAAAAAGAAATCAAAAGAAAAAAAAAGACTGGGGGTATAATTCAGAGGCAATATACTATCATCTGAAAAAGTTTGAACAAAATTAAAAATCGTCAGGCTAAAAGCTGCAGGTCAAGTTGGCATTGAATGCCCTATATATAAATGGAGAGAGAGAGAAAGAGAGATGGACTCACTGACGCACTAAACGCATGTATGTGTGTACCTATATATATATATATACCGACGCACAAACGCCGCGGTGGCGGCGTCCTCCAATTAATTCCAAACATGTGTTACACGACGAGGCAGCTCTACCACCTTTTCCTACCCTAACTCTCTCTCTCTCTCTCGGTCTCGCTGCCTGCCTAACTCTATCCTCAACCTTTTCCTTTTCATTTTCGTTTTGCTTTTCATTTTCCTTCTCGTTCTTATTCTCGGGGTATACTCTACAAGGCGAACTTTATCAATAGCCGCTGACGATGCCGTACCGCACAAGTATAAGCACAGCACGAGCACAGTATAAGCCACGTCGAGCCGAGAGTCGAGCCGCGGTTTCAAGCTTTTACGGACAACCGCTAGGTTGGCCGACGTGCGACCGAACCCCCTTCAAACCACAAAACGCCCTTAAAATTGCTAAAATTAACGCCCTATGGTGGTAGCCGCGATATATAGGTTGGGGTGGACGTTAAATACCATCCTAAGGAGTGAAGCCCCACAGTTTATAGACAAAAAATAGAAAAAAAATTTGGCTCCAGAGCGAGGTTTTTTAAAATGAAATTAACCCGTGCCGGTAAGGTCTTAAAGTTCCCCATGTAAGACACGTGCATTTTTACGGATCTCAATTCAAAAATTCACTGTGAGGTTAATTTTAATTCAAAAAATTCTAAACTATGTGAAAGTATCGGGTATTTGTATCACTACATGGAGAAAAATCGATGATATCATACCGTTGAATCTGTTCATGATTCCACTTCAAATTAAAATTCTCTTCATCGATTTTACGGCCTAAAATTGTAATTTTCAGTAAGTATCCTTCGGATTTGAATGTCATTTCTGGAGTAAAATTTCTCGACGAATTAATGTTCAAGTCATCAGTTCGAACTTCTTGAGTGAGAAATACATCGAAAAATTCAATTTTCACCAGTTTTTTATTTTGCATAAAAATCGATATACCGCGAGGATCTCTTGAAACTATAAGGCCGAGAAGCATGGGCGCAGAATAATACGTGAATAATACGAATTTTATGGGGACAGCCAACTCGTCACACTAAAAAAACCCTAGGGTATTCGGGTGGCTAGACCAGCAGTGACTCTAGGGAGATTTTCGGCGAGTTGGCTATCCCCATAAAATTTGTATTATTCTGCGCCCATGCTTTTCAGCCTTATAGTTTCAAGAGATCCTCACGGTATATCTGAGAAAATATGGAGAGTAGAGTTTGTTTATTGATTTCCCCAAATTCGTCGAGAAATTTTACCCCAGAAATGATATCCGAATCATAGAATTTTCATCCGAAGAATACTTACTGAAAATTAGAATTTTAGGCCGTAAAATCGATAAAGAGAATTTTAGTTTGGGGTGGAAGCATGAGCAGATTCAACGGTATATGATATCCTTGATTTTTCTCCATGTAATAATACACATATCTGGTACTTTCACATAGTTTGGAATTTTTTTAATTAAAATTAGCCTCACAGTGAATTTTTGAAATGAGATCCGCAAAAATGCATGTGTTTTACATGGGAAACTTTGAGACCTTACCGGCACGGGTTAATTTCATTTCAAAAACCTCACTCTGGGGGCAAAATTGTTTTTCTATTTTTTGTCTATAAACTGTGGGGCTTCACTCTTCAAGGTGGTATTCAACGTCCACCCTAATATAGGTGTATGTATATATGAACGTTAATTAGAAGCTTTTGAAAATTCTGAAAGAAAAAATAAAAATAAATAAATATAACAGTCATTTTCAGATTTTGATTTTCAATTCTTTTTTTTTTTCTATTTTTTTTCACCATTTCTTGGATTTTTTTTGCATTTTTATTATCAGAAAAAGAAGAAGAATAATTGATGATTTCGAATTTGGAATTCGTAAACTTTCGATGAAGATGATGAAATTTCGTACGAAAAAAAGAAAAACCAAGGGTAGAACAAAAGAAGACAATTTTTTAATTTTTCATTTCTATTAATTTCTTTCTTGTTCCATTCTTTTTTTTTGGTTTTCCACTTTCATTTTCAACAAAGGTGCAAAATTTGTTTAGATAATTGTTTTGAAAAGTTTTAATTTTAAGCGACGATACTCTCAGAAGAAGAAGCATTATTATTTTCGAATTTGAAAATCGAAAGATTTTGAGAGGAGAAAAAATAAACAAACCCCCCAACAAAAAAAAAAACAACAACTTTCAATTTCCTTTTTCCATTTTCCTTCTCATTATTATTATTCTATTTTTTATTTATTTTTTCTATGGTTCTTGTTTCTGTTTTCAGAAAAGCTGAAGATTCGTCGAAGACGAGATAGAAATCAGAATAAACAGAATCCAACGAAAAAAATTGAAAAAGTCAAAGTGTGATATGTGTGTGTGTGTGTGTGTGTGTGTGTCCGCGCACCAAGATACTAAGAAGCTAAATACCGTTAAACCGCTTTACATCCTTAATCTCCATCGACTCCGAGGCCTCGAGAGCTCGTTTAACGGATCTCATTTCGCGTTAGCTAAATGATACTACTCGCTCCGCTTCCCCATCCTCGACGTCGTCGTTGCCGCACGAACAAACTTTGACGACGACGACGACGATGAGACGGATTATACGTTTTCGATTAACAATTTTTTATTTGTATAATTTATCTTCCTTTTATTAGAATATTAAAAATTTTTTTTTTTTTTCTTTACAATTTTTTGTCAATTCAAAAACATATTTTTATTCAAAAGAAAAACATGTTTTTTCGAATTATTTCCTTTTTTTTTTTTGATATTCGGTTACATAATTAACAAATTAATTAATCAAACGAACTCGACGTGTGGCTTAACGACCTCCAGGAAATCATTTTTCTCTCATTTACAAAGAAAACTGAGGGTTGAGGGTTGTATTAATGATCCTGACGATCAATCAATCGTCGATTCAAGGCGTGGGGGTTAAGAAGAAGAGCTGCTCTTCTTTTTTTCTTTACTCCGAAAGCGTGAAACTTCACGATTATTGGTTGACGACTAAAATTCTCACGCAGTATTTAAATGGAAAAATACATGACGTTGGGTTAACCTCGTATGTATGTAACGTGTCGTAAGAACTATGTTGGAATTAATCTTCTCTGTTATCTGTGTTGAAGAGATAACGTTGAGACGAGAAAATACGTTGATGAGAATCTGTTTTCGAATAGATATACAATTTCAGCTTCGAATACAGATTTTCAGTCAACGAATTTACTATAATGAGTCTTTTGGTACACATTGACGTCTTAAAGGCGTGGCTAAATCTGAATAGTTCTTTGAAAATCGTAAAACTAGTCTTACCGTTATTAGTCTGGTTTAATTTGTCAGCTAGAAGCCATTTTTTGGTTTGAAAAAATGTTCAAAATTTGCGGTCTAGTGTATAGATTAGTTGAAAATGTGTGGCTCAGTCTAAGTAGTCTTCTGAAAGATGTAGCCTAGTCTGAATAGTTGCCTAAAATTATTAGTCTTGTCCGATTTATCAGCGAAAAGCCATTTTTCTATTTAAAAAATATTCAAAATTCATGGTTTAATCCGTCAAGTTTTCTAAAATGCATTCCTTAGTCTGAATAGTCTAAGGAATGCTAAGATTATTAGTCTAGTTTAATTTAGCACTTAAAAACCATTTTTCGGTTCAAAAAAATGTTTCGAATTCGTGATCTAGTCTGTTCAGTTATTCGTAAACTAGTCTGAATAATCGTCTCAAATTTATGGCCTACTGTAGATGATCAGTTTAAGATGGTCTGTCGGTTCAAAAAATGTTTCAAATTGGAAACTTAGTCTGTTTTTGTCTTCTAAGCGACTTAGTCTGTCAGTTATCTTCGGTCCGTTACATAGTCTGCAGAACGATTTGAGAGCCATTTTTCGGTCTAAAATTTGTCTGACAGACTTGCTCTAGACTAGACAGTCATTCAAAAGGTATGGCTTAGTCTGAATAGTCTTTTAAAAGACATCTGAATAGCTTTCTTAAATTCATAATTTAGTCTAAATGATCAGTTCAAGATTATTTTTGGGTTACAAACAATGTTTAGAGTTTTCGGCGTAGTCTGTGAAGTCTTCTAAAAGACACGACTAAGTCTGAATAGTCTTTTAAAGGTCGTGGCCCAGTTTGAATAGCAGTCTAAAATCCATGGTCTAGCCCAAATTATGAGTCCAAGACCGTTTTTTGGTTGAAAAAAAAAATGTTTAAAATCAAAATCTTCTGAAAGATGTGACTAACTAGGAGATGGTCGAAATTGAAATATCCTAACTCTTCGCATAACTTGCGTAAGAAAAATTTTTAATTTTTTTTTACGTTGGCAGAACTTCGTTTTGTGATAAAAGAAAACTTCTGACAAAAATTCATCCAAATCGAAAGTGGTCGATTCCAACCATTGGTCGATTTGAGATAGAATGACCCACCTAGGATGATAAATTTTCAAAATTTGGTGTGCAAAAATTACATAATTTAATGTACAAATATTCACTCTGATGTGGAATCTCATAACGCGAAACCTCGACTAATTATGCTAGGGTAATTAGCCAGATTCATTTAATGGTCATCGGTACAGTATATTTAGCAAATTGGAAGAACGAAGGGCCAATCACGGAAGTTATATAGCAGGTATTTCATATTTTGGCACCAGAAAACACCCCAGATAATGGAAGCAGGATCTGTGATCCGGAGGTATGACCATCTCCTAGTAAGTCTAAACAGTTTTTCCGAAGGCGTTTTCTAAAATTCAAGGTTTAATCTGAATCATCAGTTCAAGGCCGTTTTTCGGTTAAAAGAAATGTTTAAAATTGTTGTCTTAGTCTGTGAAGTCTTCTAACAGACGCGACTAAGTCTGGATAGTAGTCTAAAATTTATGGTGTAGTCTAAGTAATGAATTCAAGACCGATATTCGGTTGATAAAAAAAAATGGTTTGAACTTGTTGGCTTAGTCTGTAGTCTTTCAAAAGTCGTGACTAAGCCTGAATAGTTGTGTTAATATATCTATAGAAGGGTGGAGCAGGTTCCCTCGCATTTCTACACCAGCTTCCCCATACATACCTATCCATTATATGCGTATAACACCCATATACGAGAATAAGACTACTAGGTTTCTCCTCACGTGGCAAACATTAATCTTTCGACCGTGTTTATCCGTCTTCTGTTTAATTTCCTAACCTGACGTCCCCATTTCCGGTATCTGACCTTAGGCCAATGTCTTACATGTATGGCATGGGGTATACCTATAGCTATTTGCAATATACTTAGACCGTGAAAGCAGAAAGGCGTTAAGGCATAAAGCCAGAAAATCACAGAACATCACGCACTAGGGTAACACGCAACACGCAACGAAACGCAACTAGACTACAGACTATCTATCCGTCATCAACTATCTACCATTCTTTTTATTTCTCTTATATATAAGTATCATATTTTTTTTTATTTCCACAAAATTTTCTCAATCACAGTTCTGGGTATATCAATTATGAAATAACAACCATGCCCGATTTGTTTTATCAACTGTATTAACTATGTTTAAACAATGACAAGTAGAAACCGTAGAATACGTGCTTAATATTTGCGGAAGGTTATATCTGACTGTTCCGTGACGTATGTATACGTACGGGCATGAGTTCAGATCGACGGTAAGGAGGGTCAATTGGAAAAATAACGAATTAGTTCTAGACGACGGTAGGCGCGGAATTTATCGCAGAATTATTCACAATTGGGTATATAGATTCTTCGGAAAAAACTGAGAGGATTTTGTCAAAGAAAAAAAGTCGAGGGTCTCATAGTTTTCGAATTACAGCCTATTAAAGTCTGGCCAATAACGACAGTCGACAAAAAGACCGTTACATGAAGCCGAGATGTGATTGGTCTGAGCTTCGAATGGCTCTAATTTGAAAACTATGAGACCTACGAGATTTTATTTAGGATGAATTCGGCGTGTTTTGTGGATGGGAAGAAGCTCACGTTAAGATTCAATCGAATTTGTCGATCCGAATGCTTGTGCGGCGCTGTGAATAGACCGAAATAGGTTTTTTTTTTGTTTTTTGTTTTGTAGCTGACTGTACGTATATCGAAATAAAATATTATAGATAGATATTCCGTCGACGATATACTATTTGCGTTTATGGTGAACCTGTGTGTGTAGAATTCAAGGCGGGTTTATGGCCGGCCAGTTTCACTGTTCAATTATAATAATTGTCACGAGTGTCCTACAGTAATTAATCGATACGTTCAGAGACACTGACACAAGTTTACTTCAATTTCAACGTATCCACACCCAGCACAAATACATAAAAACACAACGCACTGGTTGATATCTGTATTTACATATCTATCTATACGTGTTATAGCGAGAAGCGTGAAACGCGAAACGAGCCCACGTGAGTTTTATACATAACACAATCCGGGCGTCGTCGCCACCGCCGCAGTGATCATTATATACATACATTGGCACGAGTGGGGCGATAAAATTCTTTCCATCGATCGATTCGGATTCTCTTCTCATTTTTTTTTTTTTTTTATTCTAATATTTTTATTCGTTAAATCAATTAGGAGAAAAATAGTTACTAATCGTTTTGATTGATACCTCGGTAACCGTCAATGATACCAAGTTTAAGGTGAAAGCCAAAAATGAAGTTTATTAAATTTTCTACGGAAAAGGTGGAAGGCAGTTTTTCCATAACTTCATTAATTTCGCTGTATTTTGAGTTTGAATATTTCAAACATCCTGGAATGAACGTGATAATCGGTTACACATTCCACGTTAAAATACAGCCAAGCCAATGAAGTCACGGGAAAATTGTATTCCACCTTTTTCATAGAGAATTCAATAACCTTTCTTTTGAGTCGCAACTTTCAACTCGATATCATCTACCGGTACCGAAATATCAGCGAAAAACTGCTTCCCAGCATGTTCTCTCTAAAACGACGGTTTGAAAAATCAATCGCACATTCAGTCTCAAAATACAGCCAAACCAATGACGTTGCAGAAAAAATGCATTCTACCTTTTTCATAGAAAATTTAATAACCTTCATTTCTGATTTTTACTGTTAAGTTGATAGCATTGACGGTCACCGAAATATCGGCAAAAAAAAAAAACGCTTTCGATCACCTATATCCGAAAAGGTAGCTTTTCGAGGATAGTAGAGTTATTGAGTATTAAGTATTTACGGTATTTTGGTTTTGATGTTTACTCGAAAAAAAGTTGTTCATAAATTGAGTAAAATTATTCTAAATCTTAAATTGGTAATCATCGTTTTATTAACGTTGTTCTAATATTTGGGTAAAGATAATTGAAAATATATTACAAAAAACCTGAAGTGGTGTAAGTAGGTTAACTTTATACCTATAATAATGAAAAAAACACTTGATTCAAGATTTTGGTTCGTGAAGAAAAGAAAATTTCTTTTTTTCTTTTTAATATAACAATAATAATAATAATAATAACGAAGGCTCGTCGAAGTTCAAGCAGCAAATTGCAATAACTTTTAAAGAGAGATTAAAGAGAGGTCGAGAGAAAGAGAGAGAGAGAGGGAAAGAGAGAAGAGAAGGCGAAAAAGGAGACGAAGGGCTCCGGGGTGGCTAGCTGGGATAATCTTGATTCCTAAGGACTGATTTTGACAGGATAACAAGCAACTCCATCCCACGACTCTTGCATTTATAACCGAATTTTAATTGGACTTCAAATTACGCGTAGTCGATCAGTGTGACGTAAATTCTCGTGTAAAGAGGAGAGAGAGAGGAAGAAACAAGAAAAAAGAGAAATAGGGAGAGAATCGAGGATCAGAAACGTTCGAATATTATTTGAAGCACCTATTTAACTCGAGAATTAATTTCACAATCAAATTAGTCGTCATTAATCGAATTGATTACTCGCTTTCTCTTTTTTCTTCTTATTATTTCGATATCGGTTTCTAATTCGCCTAATTTATGAAGAAAAAAAAAAAAAGAATCGTGATTTTGTCTATAAATTCGTCACGGTTTGTAAGTGACTTTTCAAATTTTTTTCACAATTTTTGGATCTACTGTTTTTGAGATATTTCAAATTCGAACATGTTTCTTTTTTTTTTGAACCCCTGGATCTAAAAAACTAGCAGACATACGGGGAAATATTTGAAACATGAAAGCTGCAGTTTTGAGTAAATTTTCGAAAAAAAAATTTTGCTGAATTTTTTGAACCGTGACCAGGCCCATTTTGATGAAAAATGCACAAGAAGAATCGAAAAAATAAAATATTCCTGTATATTTTTCATATGAACGGACCTTCCTTTGTTTTCAAGAATTGAACAAAAATTTTTTTGAGAATGTTCATTCGAAACTGGAACTTTCATGCCTCAAACATATTGCTGTCTATCTGATAGTTTTTTAGATACAGAGGGTTCAAAAAGAACGTTCAAGTTTAGCGTATCTCGAAGACAGTCGACTCAAAAATTCTGAAAAAAAAACATATAGAACGATTTTCAAAAAAATGATGAATTGGGACAAAATTCCGGTGAAACGGGTTCGACTTCGTTACCGCAAAGGTATATATTTTTGTTTATCTATTGTGCGATGAATCGGTTATCGCTGTTCGATATATAATGACGGCAGATATAAGTGTGCAGTATGGTATAACCGGTTGTAAATGCGTACGTATATAGAAATTGAAGAAAACCGCTAAGCCGACCTCATCCCGTCCTGCAGCTGAAAGAGCGAGCAGCATCTAGCCTTTTAACGCCGGAATCTCATCCCGAGATTCCCTTTTGCGTTTATTACATCAAAGAATGGTAACGTTGATTAAAATTAACATCTTTACAGTTTAGGGTGTCTTTGTATTCAATAACAGTGAATTAGAATAGTCATTACTAATTCGTTTAATTTGAGGGAAAAAAATTCAATTTGTTATCTCGAGGAGTATTATTATGGATAGTTAATTTTTGGGGGAATTAGTTACTCGATTTGTTGTGACAATTATAGGTGGAAATTGAATCGACTAAAATAAACCAGAGAGCCAGGGAGGAATAGCAATTATACATATATATGTTATATAAACGTGATGAAATTTCGTGATGAAATTTCGTCGAAGTCAGTTTTTCGCTGATATCTCAATAACCGTCATCGATATCAAGTAGGAGGTGCATACAAAAAATGAAGCTTAGCAAATTCTCTATCGAAAAGCTATGATACAATAATCCCGTATCTTCGTTCGTTTCGCTCTAATGTAAGGCTGAATGTGTGACTGATTTCTCGGACCATCATCTTCAAATAATTGTGCTCAAATCCAGTTTTTCGCTTATATCTCGATAACCGTCAACGCTATTCAAATGAATCTCAGTATCAAAAATAAAGATTATTAAATTCTCCATCAAAAAGCTGGAATCTATTTTTTCCGTATCTTCAATAGTTTCGCTGCATTTCAATGCTGAATATTTAACCAAAAACTGAAATTTCATGATCAGGACCTAGAATAATCGCGATAATTATTCGCATATTCAGTCTCAAAATCATACTCAAAATGCAGCAAAACGGATGAATATACAGCAAAAATGTATTCTACCTTTTTTACAGTGAATTTATTAAACTTCATTTTTGATTTCGACCTTTAACCTCGTATCATTAACGCTTGCCGAGATATCAGCGAAAAACTGGCTCCGAGTCCCGATTTTCAGTCAGAAAATAAACTGTGATGAACCTCTTTAAGTCACACCTTTTTGCTGGTTATTATTTCTGTCCAACAAAATACGTTTCCATTTGACTATAGGCTATGATATGCGGCGAAAAGTTTACTGGCTTATGCGGTTGAGGCTGTGAATAAAGAGGAGGATGAGGTGGAGGTTTCAGGTTTGCTATCAAAACATACGGATGTAATAATTCAAGGAACGTTCGTTCCCATAGCCGAGATAAGCTAAGGGTATATATACATAGGCGAGGGCGGGAAGCGGCCGCGTCGCGTCGCATCGCAGACCTGTCCTCTTGGCGTCGCACAGTTTGTTTAGGTAGGACTTGAGCAAGAACAATCAACTGTAAATTGGTACCAACGAACGGCGTACAGTAATTAAGACTCGCCATTCCGCTCTCTTTTTCCCTTTCTCTCTTTATCTTTGCTCTTCGCTCTTCCCTTCGTTCCACTTCTATTTCTCATTCGTCTTCCTGATTTATTGTTTTATTTCGGTCTGCTTCTTCAGCCTTGTTAACCTTATTGTTTACCTTTTTTAGGTTAGAATTGAGAACGTCAATATTGAGGGTCTGATGCGATGTGGCGGACGAACAGACCAACCGAATATAACAAAGAATTGCGATAGATTTGACGGAAAATTGTTTAGCAAACGTTCTTTCGCTTGGGGATTAAGAATTTCGGATTGAAATTCAGAATCTCAACATGTCGGATCCAAGATGGCGGAAGTTGAGAATTGCTCCGATTTTGATGAAAATCGATTTCCAAATCACTCGGAGATCGCTGAGCGCAAATATGATTTCAAAATGGCGAAAAATTCAAAATGATGGACAAAAAAAATCCGACGATTTGTACGATTTTTATAAAAATCGATTTTAGAATGCTTGGGCATCACTGTTCACGAATCTCGTTTCGAATTTACAAACAAATTCAAAATTGGCGGACTAAGAAAAATTCTGAAAATTTATACGATTCTGATGAAAATCGATTTCCAAATGCTTTTGGAATCGCTGCAGAACACGAACGTGATATCAAAATCGTAAAAATTATTCGAAATGACCGACCAAAAAATTCTGAAAATTATTGCGATTATAATAAAAATCGATATCCAGGGGTTTTCGAGGCTGCTAATCACGAATCTGAATTAAAAGTCGCAAAAACTAAAAAAAATGACAGATCAACAAAATTTCAAAACTTTGTGCGATTCATATAAAAATCGATTTCCAAATGCTTTCGGAATCGCTGATTACGAATCTGACTTCCAAATCGTTAGAAAATTTTAAACGGCGAATCAAAAACAATCTAAAAATTATTGCGGTTGTAAATATGAAAATCGATATCCAAGAATTTTCTACGCTGCTGAACAGGAGTTTGATTTCAAAATCGCGATGCTGAAAAAAAAAAAAAATAAACAAACAAATACTTCAATTTTTATAAAATTCAATTTCCACAGGTTTTTCACATTTCTGATCACGAATCCTCGACTACAGCCTCCGATTTACTCCAATGAAATTATCAATATTTTTTTTTTTTTTTTGTTTTTTTAGAATAAACTGAAATAAAAATTGTACGCCTTCATACATACCGAGAGATTAACGTGAAAGTTAACACTCAGTCACAGCCAACTCGGCACACTCCACGTTTTGCGGCTGTTTTTCGCAGGCTGGCCATGCGCTATTCTTTTTAATTTCTAGTCAAATTGATGAACATCGGAAAGAATCGAAAGAAAAAACGGAAAGAAAAAAAATAGCGGATGGCCAGCCTGCGAAAAAAATACGAAAAACGTGGAGTGTGCCGAGTTGGCTGTGACTGAGTGTTAACTTTCACGTTAATCTCTCGGTATATACATACATATATGTAAAGATGTGTGATTTGATTTCCGCGCACAAATCTCGACGAGTATTATTTACGTTATATGTTATATTTATATTAGGTAAGTAAATATTCAATTTATCTGATTCTGTATTTATTTAAAGAGACATATATAATATATTTATAATTATTATATACATGTTATATATATTCTGTAAATTTACGTTTTTGTATAGTACAATTATAGTATATGAGGTATTCCACGCCGTTTCGAACGGTCGAAAAGTTGACCGATCCCAAAAAAATCATAATTTTGTCTTATCACACAAATATATCGAAAGAATTTATGTGAATTTTTTCGCAATTTTTGGATCACATTTTTTGAGTGTTTCCAAATTCCAATTTCTTTCTACGAACCTCCGTATGTCAATCGTACAAGAAAATTTATAAGACAAAAAAGTTGCAGTTTTGAATCAACATTCTGAAAAATTTTTTTTGGGAATTTCTCGAATCCCAAAAATACCAATTTTTATGAAAAATACACAAAAATACTTTTTTTTTCAACCAATACGTCACTTTTGATTTGCTTCAACAATTTACAGAAAATACTCTCAAGTGTTTACAGCAACTATATTTTTGTTTTAAGGTGGTTGGCTCAATCGTTAGGAAGCTATGCTTTATTAATTCTTTTTTTTCTCGAAAAATATAAAGAATCAGAGAACTAATAAAGCATAGCTTCCAAACGATTGAGCCAACTATCTTAAAACAAATATATGGTTGCTGTAAACACTTGAGAGTATTTTCTGTAAATTTTTGAAGCAAATCATTAGGGACATATGGGTTGAAAAAAAGTATTTTTTTGTATTTTCAATAAAAATTGGTATTTTTGGGATTCGAGAAATTCTCAAAAAATTTTTATCAGAAAGTTGATTTAAAACTGCTACTTTTTTGTCTCATAAATTTTCTTGTACGATCTTATACTTTTCACCTACGGAGGTTCGTAGAAAGAAATTGGAATTTGGAAATACTCAAAAAATGTGATCCGAAAATTCTGAAAAAATTCACATAAATTCTTTCAATATATTTGTATGATAAGACAAAATTATGATTTTTTTGGGATCGGTCAACTTTTCGACCGTTCGAAATGGCGTGGAATACCTCATATATTATAGGTTTAGGTATATATATATATATATATATATATATATATATATATATATATATATATATACACATATATTTATATATGCATGTATTAAATGGGTAGAGATAAGGAATAGAATTTATTGCGTTTTTAATGAACGACGACGACGACCACGACGAGGAGGAGAAGGAGAAGAGGAAGGAGGAGGATGACGAGAACGAGGACGTGCGTATATATAAAGTGTTATTAATTTAGTATGTACCTACTAACCATACCTTACCTTATACTTTGCCTTACTTTACTTTACTTCGCTTTACCGCTTCTCTATATCTATAGATACTATTTGAACCTCAGAGCCGGCTATAAGGACCTGAACAAATATTTTATTATAAGATAAGCCCAGCTGTCTCCGTACGCGGCTCTGCACAGTACCGAATATCTAACAAACGAACCAACGAACGAACGAACGAACGAACGAACAAGATATATACACCTACATACCCATAGTATATGCATATATACCTATATATAGGGCATTCCATGTCAATTCGACACGAGTTTGACCCTTGACCTCTCGGATTGGGCCTGCGATTTTTTGTATGTTGTAATTCTCACTTTGAAAGGCACTCGGTTTTTTTTCCAGATTTTTTCAAATCGATTTGAATTTTCTACAATTTTTGAAAACGACCATGATAATCGACATAATTTAAAAATCTGATAAAATTCTGAAAAATCCTTTGTCGGATATCAAAATTTTTAAGCTTAGAGCCGCGGAGTGGGGAGATTTTTCCTTCTTACTGTTTCAAAGATTTTTGGGAAAAAAAAGTTAAATAGTTAGAAGCGGGAGTTATTTTACTATGGATGCAGGTTGCTGAAACATTTTCATATGTCACACCGGATTTTTGAAAATTTTTACAGATTTCTTGCAAGAGATTTTTTCGAAATAAGAAAGAAAACAAAAATATCAGAGATAAAGTGATAAACGTTTTTTCTCCAAAAAATCGCCCAATTTTTTGTTGAATACCTATGACTATAGGAAAGACGTATACTAAATTTTAGATTTTTCGAAGCACTATAATTAAGGCAGGGAAAAAAAATAATGTAGTGAGCCCGAATTCCCATGTAAATCAAATGGGAAAATTTGCTGCCTTGTAGGCAGCACTTCGAGTTGACCTACAGACTCCAAGTTTTGGGTACTTTTTTTTCGAATTTATTTGCAAACTTTTTCCACCTTGTCCGCAGAAAATTTCGAAAACACCGTAAATAAGGACCACCCTAATGTACATGCGCGGTGTAGCTTTGATAAAATTCTGAAAGAGTCGGTATATTGCAATACCTCTAGATATATACCTTTATGATATATATATATATATATATATATATATATATATATATATATATATATATATATATATATATATAATGTGTCGACCGTACAGATTGGGGACACTACCATTTTTGGGCCCCTAGTTACAATCCTACCTATACTCCGTCTGTCATAACACCCGGGTGCGTACCATCACGTTGTTGGGTTGGGTTGGGTTGGTATATGCCAAATTTTCGGGGGCCCCAACATTGTATCAAGGAGTCGATGTCCTCGAAATAGTCATTGGATGAAAAAGTTTTTTGAGGACAGTCCTCAAAATAGCCAGGTGTCCCCGAAATAGTTATTGCATCAGATATTTCTATATCCTGTGGGTTCAAATGCGCCGAAAAACATATATATATATATATATATATATATATATATATATATATATATATATATATATATATATATATATATATATATATATATACATACATAGATTACATGAAAAGCGAGTTCCTGCCATCGCATCGCATCGTATCGTATCGTACATAACGTCGCAGCGCCGGAGTCGGAGTCGAGTTCGGTACACGATTTTGGATTATTGAATAAATTGGAATTGTGATTGGAATCGAAATGAGAAACGATATAGATGTATATGTATTATACAAATAGGTATACATATATATATATATATATATATATATATATATATATATATATATATATATATATATATATATATATATATATATATATATATATATATATATATATATATATATATATATATATATATATATATATATATATATATATATATATATATATATCTACCTACAGTTAGTTACTGGGTATAGGTATAGGTATAGGTCCGCCGTTTTTTTATCTTTTTTTATTTATTTTTTGTTTTTTCTTTTCGCTCAACTCGCTGGATCGCGATATTTCACACAACTGCCAACGGTATACATTCCTATATACCTATATAATA
The DNA here is from genome assembly GCA_949628255.1 of Macrophya alboannulata. Taxonomy (NCBI): domain Eukaryota; kingdom Metazoa; phylum Arthropoda; class Insecta; order Hymenoptera; family Tenthredinidae; genus Macrophya; species Macrophya alboannulata. Next base: position 26,678,023 of record OX451206.1, on the reverse strand, counting down.
TACAGGCGTATATATGTATTTTGGGTATTTTGGATTTTTCTTTTCTCCAAGATACCCCTAAATTGGTTCCAAATAAATAAAAATAAATTTCTGCTAAATTTGTGCTCGATATTTTAATTTTGACTTGCCCCCCTCCCCCCAAACTAGTAAAAATTAATGTGGAAAAGTTGAAATTTTGGCACAAATAATCGTGATTATATAGTACAAGGTATAATAACTGCAGTAATATCACAAATTTTTTTTACTTGATAAATATAAAAATATAAATGATTTTTTACTTAATAAATATCAAATTGATATTTATCAGATAGCAATTGATGTACAGAACTCATAACTCCAGAAATTATGGATGAAAAATTTTGAGATACTATCCGCGCAACTGTACCTTATACCTACTATGAGGAATAACTGCAAAATTTCAAATTTCAACATAAAATTTCTACTAGGTTGAAAAACAAAAAAATGTTAAAATAATTGACAGTACAAAATACACGTATTTTCCCATATTTAAAACTTTATAGGTACTATATTGATTGCCGGGAGGGCCCAGGTTGAAATTAAAATATCGAGCTCAAATTTGGCAAGGAATTTTATTTATTTATTTATTTGGAACCAATTTAGGATCATCGTGAAAAAAATAATTCGAAAATTTCCAAAATAAGGACCACTCTAATAATATAGTTAATATACTATATATGTGTGTGTGTTTCCAACAAAGGAACAGCGATCCGTATAAATAAACGAGTTTATCTCGACATTGAAGATATTAAAAAGAGAGAGAGAGCCTGAGCCCGTGAGGGGCAGGGGGGTGGCAAAGAGAGAAAAAAGCGAACAAACAAACCGCAAAAAGAAAGATGGAGAAATAAAACACGATAAAAAATTATATGGATAATATTGTATACAATATATATATTTATATTGTATAGCTCTAGGTGTATGGAAAAAGGGGTGGTTGGAAAAAACTCGATATTTTTTATACTTGGTTTCCATTACGCGATAAATGTTAATATTGTATGAATATGGTAAGGAAGAAATTTTCCCCAAATATGAGCTCTGTAAATTGATTTTGAAAGGTACTATAAGCTCAAGCGATTTCTATAGTTTTGGCTTTATATTAGGGTGGTCCTTATTTACGGTGTTTTTGAAATTTCCTGCGGACAAGGTGGAAAAAGTTTGCAGATAAATTAAAAAAAAAGTACCCAAAATTTGGAGTCTATAGGTCAACTCAAAGTACTGCCTATAAGGCAGCGAATTTCCCCGTTTGATTTACATGGAAATTCGGGCTCACTCCATTATTTTTTTTTCCTGCCTAAATAGTGCTTCGAAAAATCTGAAATTTGGTATACGTCTTTCCTATAGTCATAGGTATTTAACAAAAAATTGGGCGATTTTTTGGAAAAAAAACGTTTATCCCTGCAGGGAAGACGTATGCCAAATTTCACTGCCTTGTAGGCAGTACTTTGAGTTGACCTACAGACTTCAAGTTTTGGGTACTTTTTTTTAAATTTATTTGCGAACTTTTTCCACCTTGTCCGCAGGAAATTTCGAAAACACCATAAATAAGGACCACCCTAATGTATATACATTAAAAAAATCATTGTAGAATGTATTGAAAAAATAAAAGATCATTTTAAAATAATTCATAAGTAAATTTTCTCTGTTATTTTGTTGTATATCTATATTTTTTTTTTGGTTTCTGTGTTTTCGTTTTATGTAATAAATATTTTTCAACACATCTTAGAATGATTTTGCTGTTTTTTTTTTTTTTTTGTGTAAATTTGAAAATTCATGATACTCATCATGCCAAAACTATAAGAAATCACTTGAGCTAAATACTTTTCAAAATTACTTTTCAGAGCCTATATATTTGAGGAATTATTTTTTTTTCTTCCTTTTTCCTTACCACGTATCGACATTATTCACGTGATAGAAAAAAAAAAAAAAAAATCGACTTTTTTATTCACGACCCTTAAATATACATACGCATACAATTGAAAAAAATAAACAAATAAATAAAAATTAAACGAAACAAAAGAGGAAAAAAAATTCAATGAATAGAAAAAAAAAATTGCTATACATACTATACATACCAATATACCAACGTAGGTAGGTATGCGAAAACTTTTGATGTTGTACATATCTAACTCGTTCTCCCGATGCAAACTACAACATACACGTCATTATTTCGACGTGGTCATTTTTTTTTTTTTTTTTTATCTTTTGTCTTGTTTTATCCTGGTTTTCGTTTAATTGGTTTTTTTTTTTATTTTTTTTATTTTTTTTGCGTTTCTTTTCGATCGTTTTTAATTTTTTCTTTAATCACGAGGATTTTTTATTTTTTTTCCCTCTTTTTTTGTTCCTTTCATACAAATAATATTCCGATTCGTTTAACTCCGTTCAATTCATACCTATATAATTTAAAATATATACATATTTTTTTTTTGCAGAACTTCTATACATATAGTTCCCGTTTTTTTTTCTCTGTTTTTTAATTTTTTTCTTCTTTATTTTCTCATATACCTACTTTTATTTCAACTTTCAATACCACGACATTCATACAAACGGATCGGAAAATATTTCTATACACTATAGTACGTATATGTATTTATATTTATTACGCTTTGTTAAACATATATATATATATATATATATATATATATATATATATATATATATATATATATATATATATATATATATATATATATATATATATATATATATATATATATATATATATATATATATATATATATATATATATATATATATATATATTAGGGTGGTCCTTATTTACGGTGTTTTTGAAATTTCCTGCGGACAAGGTGGAAAAAGTTTGCAAATAAATTAAAAAAAAGTACCCAAAATTTGGAGTCTATAGGTCAACTCAAAGTACTGCCTATAAGGCAGCGAATTTCCCCGTTTGATTTACATGGAAATTCGGGCTCACTCCATTATTTTTTTTTCCTGCCTAAATAGTGCTTCGAAAAATCTGAAATTTGGTATACGTCTTTCCTATAGTCATAGGTATTTAACAAAAAATTGGGCGATTTTTTGGAAAAAAAACGTTTATCCCTGTAGGGAAGACGTACGCCAAATTTCACTGCCTTGTAGGCAGTACTTTGAGTTGACCTACAGACTTCAAGTTTTGAGTACTTTTTTTTAAATTTATTTGCAAACTTTTTCCACCTTGTCCGCAGGAAATTTCGAAAACACCATAAATAAGGACCACCCTAATATATATACACTTTTCATCAATTGAATTTAGCTCACGCAGGATCCCATAGCCGTCCCACTCTACAAATTTGGGTTTCTTACTGAAAAAATCTCAGCTTTCAGATAAAAAATTCAAAATTAAGATAAAATTTGGTGGCGCATGAAAAAAAGCGATGTTTCGCCGAAAAACATGTTTTTGAGATCAATTCCGATAAGTTAGCCAGAAATGAATGACATATTCGGAAAGGTGAGAATTTTTCACATAAGATACGTATATTTTCATAATTTTTTTATGCCGATACCGATACGAAAACAATTCGCATTTAAACCTGAATTAGTTCGAAATGGGAAATTTGTATATGGCATTTCTCGCGAACGGTAAGTCCTAGAGGGTTCCAACTTGGTGAACTTTTCAATCTTAGTACACACTATAAGGGGTAAAAATTTCAGACAAATCGATTTTTTTACGTCCCGTTCATTTGTTGATACTTGGTGGACTTGCCCATATATAGGTATATTACACGGATTATTATCGGACAGGTATTCATTATGTTTATACATATTATATTATACAATATACATACATATATGTATACATACTATCTCTTGCACTGTATTGCGTGTAATAGAGAGAGAGAGAAAGAGTGAGTGAGGTTTGCCTAATACCTTGGCAATAATACACATATAGGTACAGTTGGGCAATAAAGTTCGCATAGGGTCGAAATTTAGACTCAAGCGTTTCAGTGTCTACGCTGTTGAGCAGGTCCTTCGCCCCGCATACTCCGATCCTTGAGAAGGCAAACGTGGCAAACTACCTGCTCGAGGTGAAGTTGGAAACACTTCCGAAATATATATACATAATATATATATATATAATAAATAATGGCTGACCTACCGGCCGTAATGCATCGATGGGCCTGCTCAACAGCGTAGACACTGAAACGCTTGAGCCTAAATTTCGACCCTATGCGAACTTTATTGCCCAACTGTACATACCTATACGTAATTACTTTCGTCGTTCGTTGTTCGTCGTCGACAGGCTATGCCACATATATTGCCAATGCCAACAGCCTTCGCAGAGAGTAAAACCGGGGGACACCTACCTCTATACATATACTATACATATTAGCGTGTGTCAGAAAAAAAACGATTTCTGGCTACTTTTCTAACGGATAGTTCTCGTCAACACAAAGACATTCCCTGCTCGAAAAATTTCGTATGTCAAGGCTAAGTGGTTCCGAAACTTTTTTTTAGTTTCTTGGTTGTAGAGTAAATATCACCTTTTATAATTTTCATAATTTTAACTTATTAATTTTTTTCGGATACAGAATTTCAAAAATTGTTTACAAGTCAATATCTTTTTGAAAAATATCGATCAACTACAAAACTATGTGAATTGACACGAAAATAGATTTTTTTTTGTGTTAATCAAATGGGAAACTAAAAAAAGTTTCGGAACCACTTAAGCTTGACGGAGAAAAATTTCACTATGTGGGATTCTTCTTCTTGATGCTGATGATGATCTTCTCCTAGCTCTCGGCCCAGCGTGAAAGACCGCGAACGACATTTAAGTCATACGTAGAAGAAGAAAAAAATGAAATAAAAATGAAAAAAAAGATACACGCTTTTTTGGCATTTTTTAACAATTTTTTTTTCTTATTTATTTATTTTTTTTATTTGTACACGAACCAAGGTTCTTGTAACTAAACAACGACACACGTGTATAATACTTTTCTGTCTAGTATACGCTCCGATTTTTTTTTTCTTCCTATCTTTCACAAAAACTCATCGACCCATACATTGGTAGGGGATATGCCGCGAGAGAAAAAGCTAATTTGCGGGCCTGTTCGGGGTCGTAGAAAAAAAAATGTTTAGACAGAATTTGTACGGTTTGAAACGATCTACACGATCCATTAGTCGGATATTTTTTCTGGCCATTCCTTCCGCGAGATTTTTAGGTCGATTTTGTTTTTTCGAATAGAAACCTACCGCTTTTATGCGACTATATTGTAGCCGGTTTTTATACGAATCCAACGATATGTATTAACGCTGTATTGTTCGAGGCAGTTTATAAAGTGTCGATGATATACCTACGATAGAGAGATAGGACTCGTTGCTTGTGCACAGCTCGTGAAATCCGATAGCTAGTATGGTATTAAGTAACTGGTGACAGTCGTTGCTGTTTGCTACGTTTGGATTTCTATACTATACTATACTTTACTATATACTATACTATATGTCCATATGACGCGTATGTAGGTATGCATTACGTTGTTGGTATGCAATGTGGCTTGTTGCAGTCCAGAGCGTACGTGACTTTCAAAGAATTTTTTTTTTTTTTTTTAGCTTTTTTCCGATTTTTTTTCTTTATTTTATTTTTTTACTTCACAATATACATAACAACATTATACGTTATTATAGAAGCGTAGTAATAGTGGACTGCAAGAAAGAGAGAGAAAGAGAGGGAAAAGGAGAAGGTGAGAAGGGGTTCATTGTCTGTTAAGTGCAACCTGAGAATAATTTAAATTCTGTATTCAGATACAAATATACATATAGTATATAAAACGATGTATATAGGTATAGTGGGATAACGCGATGAGCTTAGCTCGAGAACTTGTTCATTAAGTAAATGGGAATGTATAAGAAAATGAGAGAAAAATATGAAATAAAAATAACAGAAAATGTATTTTCTAATTTTTTTTTTCTTTTTTCGTTTCGTTTCGTTTCTTTATTTTATCTCTTTTTTTTCAATTTTATTTCGTCTTTCAAATCGATCGATCGGATTATTGCTTAAAGCGAAAAAAAACAACCGTTTACAGGTCTCTATTAGCAACGAAAATTTTTTGTCGCAGTCGAATGGGAAAAGAAATAAATAAATAAAAATGGAAAAAGAAGTCTGAAAAAAAAAAACAACAAATACCTAGATGTCTGCAATAAATTCTATTTCTTGAATCGTTTAACAAAAAAACACGTCATCTGCGGTCAAATTTGTTCAAAGTCTAGTTCAAAAAAATCTAAAAGACTTCTTTTATGTTCAAAAAAAAATAAAATGAATAAATAAATAAATAGTTTTCAATTTTGAAAAAGATTCCTAAAAAATAAAAAAATAAAAATTAATAAATAATGTCTGATGCACAAGATATTGTCAAATGATTGAAACAACTTGTTGCCTAAAATCTCGTGGTTTACAAAACTTTTGAAAAAAAAAAGGAAAAAAAATTCAAAATAAATAAAAAATAATCGTCTAGCTCGAGTCTTATCACAACGTATAAAAATAAGTTAAAACTTCTCGACTTCTCCTATAAAGAGTTTTATAAATCTGTTTCTTGGGAGACCGCGGGGTAACGATTCAGATCTAAGTCTTGATAAATCCTTTCGATCGCCACAAGAACCATTCCAATCGGTCGATTCGTTATTATAAGATATCGTACGACAAAAATTTGTTTACACACACACATACGGACGTCCATCCAAAAACAATCAGAATAGCTTCCTAGGACCTCAAAACGTCGAGATCTGATGCAAACTCGGTATTCAAAAATCGGACCGAAACCAATAACTTCCCTATTTTTTTTGTTGAAAATTTTCAATTCTCAAAGCGGGAAGTTAAAAAAATGTATAAAAAATAAAAATTATTGAAAACTTACCAACAACGAAGATGTGCAGAAGCAGCAAAACTGCTGCAATCATCCTTGACTCTTTCATAATAACGATTCGATTTGTTTATTTATTTGTTGGATTTATTTATTTTTATTTTTATTTTTTTTTCTGTATTTTGTGGATATCCGATTTTTTTTTTGTTTTCGTTTTTTTTTTTTTTTTTTATTTTTTTTTTTCACAAAACTTCTTGACACTACAAAACTCTTCCACTCTGCTCTTCTGTTGCACAATTGAGTCTGTTGATAATATTATTGATCTTCTAGACTCGAGTATCGATTATATACGGTGCACCTGATCCTGTTAAACATAATTATCAATTATTAATTATTGATTATTGATCATTACTTATTATTAATGTTAGTAATTTTTATTTTTTTTTTGTCTTTTAATCGTCATTATTCATTGTGGAACTCAATGTTACATCCTCGTATAATAAATGTTATACGGATACTCATCTCCAGCGCAAGTGGTTTTGAATTTTTTTTTTTCAAATAAAGATGTTCCAGACAAAAGTTACAGGATTTTTTTGGGGGGGGGGGGGGGGGGGGGGGGATTTTCAGTGGAGATTCGTTTTCCACGCCAAATGAGTAAGCCTGACCATTTCAGATTCTGCTGATTTTCATATATTTGGCTCACCCCAAAAAGCCACCAAAATAAAGGCATTTTTTTTTTTTTTTTGTTTTCACCGTCATTTTTTTTCATTAATTATCTGAGCTTTTTAAAAAACTATACATTAATAATTCTAAATGGTCAAAAAATTCACATATAAATTCTATGAGAAAATACAATGATTTTTAAGGCCCTATAAATTACGAGAGTGAGCTACTCCGGTCCTTTCCATATTTTCCAGAGGGATTCACCTAATATTTAATCTCAATAGTTTCAGCATAAGTTGTGAGTCTTGCTTTGCGCCATTTTCCGCGAGTTTTCTTAAAAAGACAACGTTACCATTTTTTTTTTTTTTTCTTTAGGGTTAATACGGGATGTACAGATGAAAATCGTGATTGTCGATTACAACCTCAGAATTGGCAATGGGTTACGTGGTATTAGAAGAAAAAAAAAAGAATAATAAAAAAATACTTCATACCCAGAAAATTTTATAAGGGTCTTAAAAATTTTTCTTTCTTTTTTTTTTTCTTCTTGATTTTCAAAAATCAAAAATCGAAGTGATAATCTTTGACGTTCACGTTCTTTTCGACGATTCAACATGAATATTACGGGTACAAACGTGATTGGGATTTTCGTCGGTTTTTTGTTTGTTTGTTTTTTTTTTTTTTGGTTGTTTTTTTTTTGTCTCTTTTTGGTGATGGAAGGCGAGAGGTCGGAGACAAAATTCAAAGAGAAAAAAAAAACAATAACAATAAAAAATCTAGAATTGAATTAAACTTTGATCATTATAATAAAATACTTCGCGGAAACATTGCATATATGTACAGTATATATGGTATATATATATTATACAAAACGTATACATATAGCGAACTGCACTAGCAACAGCAGCAGCAGCATAGAAAACAAGAAAACAAAAAAAAAAAGAGAAAACAGTAGAACCTCGATAATCCAAAATATCATCACAAATCAATGCATTTTAGTTCTTTGTTTGTCCTATTTCTTTTTTTTTGTGTCTTTTTTTTTACCACACTCCCCCCCCCCCCCCCTCCACTTTTAATTATCGACGATTTCGCATAATGGATGAGGTCCTACTGTGTTTATTAACAAAAAAAAAAAAACACCGCATTACGATCTATTCCTAATTTTATTTATACTCAGAAAATTAATGCCTTTTATTTCCGAAAATTTCAAAATCCTGTAATCGTTATAAAATTCGAATATCTTCTGACCGTTCAAAAGTTTTTCAAGATTCTGAACCTTGCAGATTTTTTCTAATTTTTGTTCGTCATTTTTTTTTTATTTATTATTTTTTAAAGAAAATTTATTAAATCAATGAATTAATCGATGGATCGATCTTCTGTTTTTTTTTCTCTCTAGCTTCTTTAGTGTTTTTGTGATTTTTTTTCTACCCCCCTTCCCGCCGTTAATTATTTATTGGTAAGCAAAGTTTATCAATTCGTACAATTGATGAGGTTCTACTGTATATACCTATATACATATATGTCTATTTATCGAAAAGAATAGCGATAATAAATAGCAAAAAGAAAAAAACATACAAAAAAAAAAGTAGTGAGTTAAGGCCAAGGTCTTCGGAAACAAGTATCTGACTCACAGCCCGCTTGGTCCGGTTGGTCGTTTTGCCGTTTGCTCGGTCGGTTCTATCTTAAGAACTGTCAAAAACAGTTTTTATAACGCGGCGTATGAAAAGTTCCAATGTCGCTGTCGTTGTCGCTGTCGCTGTCACTGTTACTGTTGTACGGTCGTACTATCGTATACTGTTGCTATTGCTCTAGCTGTTGCTCGCTGTGCGGTTAAGGCAATGATGGCCATTCGACTCGTGTTGCTAATTACTACTGCCGTTCGTTATATTGGCGCAACGTGCAGCAAGCGGAGGAGTAGGAGGAGAGACGGAGAGTGCCGAATATATATGTATATAATATTTCGAAATACGGAGAAACTTGTCTTTTTGTGTATATATATGGGGTATTCCATGCCAATTCGACCAACCCATGACCCTGACCCCCTCAGATCTTGAAATAATTTTTCTTATATGATTCGCCGGTCTTCAAAATGCAACGTCAATTTTTTCAGATTTTTATCATTTTCGGTTATTTTTTTAGGAATTTCCAAAACTAAAAAAAAAAAACGCCACGTTTTAAAAATCTGAAAAAAATCAATAAAATTCTACGAAATAAGACCATTTTCTCTATATTAATTTTATAGTGGTGTTCTCGAGGGGGCACTCGGGACAGGACTGAGCCAAGGGAAAAGTCCAAGTCGGATACTGTCTTTTTTTTCAGACGTCAATTTTTGTGCCTAAAATAATACCGCTTAGTTGAAAATGAAATTAATTTTTTTTTTTGATTTTCTTTTTTTTTCACTTTTTTTCTGAATGAACGTAAAAAAAACAAGGATTTTATTTTCAACCATGCGGTACTATTTTGGGCACACAAATTGACGTCTGAAAAGGAGGACATTATCCGACTTGGACTTTTTCCTTTGGTTTAGTGCTGCCCCGGGTGTCCCCTCGAGAACACCACTATAAAATTGATATGGAAAAAATGGTCTTATTTCGTAGAATTTTATTGATTTTTTTTAGATTTTTAAAACGTGGCGTTTTTTTTTAGCTTCGGAAATTCCTAAAAAAATAACCAAAAATAATAAAAATCTGAAAAAAATTGACGTTGCATTTTGAAGACGGGCGAATCGTATAAAAAATTGATACCAAAATCTGAGGGGGTCGGGGTCATGGGTTGGTCGAATTGGCATGGAATATCCCATATATATTAGGGTGACAGTTATTTTGACTTTTTTTGAAATTTTTCGCTCCGAGTGGATAAAACGTTTTCAAATAAATAAAAAAAAAAAATGTTCCCGAAGTTCGGAATTTTTATTTTGATATTTGATGGTGCCCCTGGGCCCTTGAAATTTACGTTTAAATAACCCGGGGTTTCCCGAAGTTTCGATTTTTTTTCCTCACGTCCGCAATTATTCGTTTAAAAATCTGAAATTCTATAGAAATGTTAACAATGGAAGCACCTGAAAATGAGAATTTTTTCAGAATTTTTTGAGCATTCTCACCGATATACTGCTGGGGTAAAAATGCTCAAAAAATTCTCATTTTCAGGTGCATATATATATAATATGTATAACATTATAATTATGTAAATTTAATGTATCAAATTTCTGCAAATTTTCGTGTTTGTTCGTTTTTTTGTCTACTTTTTGTGTTTTGAAGGCTACGTTGAATGTTTTTTTTTCGTCTATATTTTTTGTGATCTTTTTATTATTTTTCTTTCCATTTTGCGTTGTGTTTTTTTGTTACTCTTTGATATTCGGTTTTTGGATTTTTTATTTATTTATTTATTTTTTTTTTATTCGCGATGTTATTTGATTTCTTTTTCATTCATTGAAATTGTTTATGATCGACGAATTGACAAACTTTGCTTAACGGTATAAATTGTGAAAAGGATAAAACAAAAAACAGAGAACAATTGAGCACAAGAACAAAAAATCAATAAATTAAAAACTAAAATAATAAAATAAAAAAAAATCGTCAGATATAAGATAAACGCAATTTTCTTTTTTCTTTTGATGATGCTTTTTTTTTAGTTATTTTACGTAAATTGAATAATATCTAATTAGGGACAATTAAAGCTCACACTCTTGTCGATTTCCTTTTCTTCTTCTTCTTTTTTTAACTTCCCGCTATGAAAATTGAAAATTTTCATAAAAGAAGGGAAGTTACTGGTTTCGGTCCGATTTTCGAAAACCGAGTTTTCATCAGATGTCGACGTTTCGAGGTCCTAGGAAGCTATTCCGACTATTTTTGGATGGACGTCGGTATGTGTGTGTGTGTGTGTGTGTGTGTAACTAATTTTTTGTCGTACGATATCTTTAGAACGAATTGACCGATTGGAATAGTTCTTGTAGCGATGGAAAGGGTTTATCGAGACTTAGATCTGATTAGATTTTGGAGTCGATCGGTCGAGTAGTTCCAAAGTTATTCGAAAAATAAAAATTAAAAAAAATAAAAAATTCAGGTTTTTAGCGCATAACTCCTAAACTGTTCGTGCGATTAGTCTCAAAACTTAATCAGATTTAAGTCTTGGATAGCCCTTTCGATTGCAGCAACGTTCATCAAAATCGAACGACTAGTTTAAAAGATATTGCACGACAAAAATTTCTTTTTTTGTCGTACGATACCTTTGGAACGAGTTAACCGATTTGAATGATTCTTGCAGCGATCGAAAAGGTATACCAGGACTTAAATTTAATTGAGACTGAACGATATCTTCTGACATCAAATATAACTCCCTAAAACCTAGAAATGTTGATATTTGAAAAAACTCGATTTTAGATTAAACATCAGACGGAAAAAAATTTGTATATGGAAAACTAACTATACTTATAACCTGTTTTAATGTATTATAAACACAAAAGTATCAATTTATTGTAACGTATATTTAACATATAGCGGGAAGTTTTAGGGTTGGCCCACAGGTCAACCGGTTTCCTGATTTTTTTTTTAACTTTATTTTGCTTCAATTGGATATTATCGGCCTCTCAATTATTCATTCGGCTTAGTAATTATTCAATCGAAACTCGCGGGGTTATATGATAAACTAAACAAAACAAACGAAACAAAAAACAACGAATGAAATAAATAAACTGAATAAACAAATATATAAATAAATAAATAAAATAAAAAAAACTAACTGGAAGATTTATTTGCAAAAAAAAAAAAAAAGTAGGGAAGAAAGAAAAACCATTTCATTATTGAAAGAAATTCCCATCTTTTCCGTTATATTATTTATATAAATCCTATTGTTTTATTTATTTATTCATTCACTCACTTATTAACTCATCATTTCATAGCTTATATTTTATTTATCTTATTCATATTTGATTAGCTTAATTTTAACTTAATTTTATTCAATTATAACTTCTATTTTGTTTTGATTAAAAAATTTTTTTCAGAACGTTATAAATCAAATGATAATTACCGAGAAAAAAAAAAGTTCCCAAATATTCGAATTATTCAGATAAATAAAATTAAAATACATGTGTATATGTATGTATATTTGTCGCGTCAACTGTTCGCAATATCTCCATCTCCCTCTCTCTCTCTCTTTTTATTTTGATTTATTATTATTTTTATTTATTTTTTTATCTTCTTTTCGTTCACTTTTTTTTTGCGTACGCTTCTTATTTCTTTCTCCGTTTTAGGCTCGAGGCTTAAAGTTTGAACGGTTCACACACATAAATAAATACATACACCTACATGCACATACACACGTATATGTATACCTATATACACGTCAAACGGCGTCTAGCACTGTTTACGCAGTCGAAGTAATACGGGAGGTGATGTCACCGTGGAGGGACGTACGTTATACATGTACATATTTATATATATATGTATATAAAATAGTATATATACATATTATAAATATACTTACAATCATTTTCACCAAATAAATTACTCAATGTATGATGTATAGGTATAGACGTATCTGTGTATCTACATATAAGGAAATTTCGTAGTTTCATATACAATACATACCTATACCTATGTATGGATATGTATACCTACCTCAAACCTGTCCAGAAAAAAAAAATTAATTTCTTATTTCGTCTGAAACACCTTGAATCGTGAGTATTCGACGTAATAATGATCCCGTAAAAACTTGGACCACATTGGATAATTCTAAAAGGTCGAGCATTGAGTCTCAATTTTTCCTGTTCAATTAACACGTAAGAATTGTTTTTTGACCGTTCGGTCCTCAATGAATTTTTTCCTAGGCGATCGTGGGCAGGCTGAATCGCTGTGAGGCTTTATTTATACGATGCAAATATATTTTAACCGCAGATTGATTGTTTTGTTCCTTCCTACAACTAGGTTTTATGAACTGAAACATAGTGGAATTACGTTTTTATGGTTTCTACGGTGATTATCTCTGAAACTATTGAGTTTATCGAAAAATGTGAAAAAACCTTTTTTGTAGTTCATAGAATTTTCTTTGAAGAAGCTCTCTTGTAAAATTACTCTCAACCCCTTCGTTTCGAAGATATTTCGAAAATACTCTACATATAAGTTTTGTACTCATATTTTCTGAAGCCCAGTTTTGGGAAGGAAAAAAAATCAATCTGCGGTTAAAATATATATTAATCATATAATCGAAGCCTCACAGCGATTCAGCATGCCGCGATCACCCAGAAAAAAATTCAATGACCACTGAACGGTCAAAAAACAATTTCCACGTGTTAATTGAATAGGAAAAATTGAGACTCAATGCGCGACCTCTCGAAATTATCCGACGGAGCCCAAGTTTTTACAGGATCATTATTAGGTCGAATACTCACGTTTGAAGTTGTTTCAGACGAAATAACAAATCAATTTTTTATTCTGGCAAGGTCTATTATACCTATATTCGCGTAACCTTACATTATATCCCGTTATTTTTAATTTTTTCTTTTAGTTTCACTAATAGTATGAATTTTGTTTCCTTTATTTTGAGGAATTTTAGTTTTTTTTTCTCAACTCTTCGTTGTCACATTGGGTCAAATTAATCCAATTGATTTCCAAATGGAATTGCCGTGTCAAAAACTATCCATCCGATTGGGACCAATAAAACAAATAAACATATATATGAGGTATTCCACGCCGTTTCGAACGGTCGAAAAGTTGACCGATCCCAAAAAAATCATAATTTTGTCTTATCACACAAATATATCGAAAGAATTTATGTGAATTTTTTCAGAATTTTTGGATCACATTTTTTGAATTTTTCCAAATTGCAATTTCTTTCTACGAACCTCCGTATGTCGATCGTACAAGAAAATTTATAAGACAAAAAAGTTGCAGTTTTGAATCAACTTTTTGAAAAAAAATTTTCGGGAATTTCTCGAATCCCAAAAATACCAATTTTTATCAAAAATACACAAAAATACGTTTTTTCAACCAATACGTCACTTTTGATTTGCTTTAAAAATTTACAGAAAATACTCTCAAGTGTTTACAGCAACCATATATTTTTTTTAAGATGGTTGGCTCAGTTGTTTGGAAGCTATGTTTTATTAATTCTCTGATTCTATATATTTTTCGAGAAAAAAAAAGAATTAATAAAGCATAGCTTCCAAACGATTAAGCCAACCATCTTGAAAAAAATATATGGTTGCTGTAAACACTTGAGAGTATTTTCTGTAAATTTTTGAAGCAAATCAAAAGTGACGTATTGGTTGAAAAAACGTATTTTTGTGTATTTTTGACAAAAATTGGTATTTTTGGGATTCGAGAAATTCCCAAAAAATTTTTTTCAAAAAGTTGATTCAAAACTGCAACTTTTTTGTCTTATAAATTTTCTTGTACGATCGACATACGGAGGTTCGTAGAAAGAAATTGCAATTTGGAAAAACTCAAAAAATGTGATCCAAAAATTCTGAAAAAATTCACATAAATTCTTTCGATATATTTGTGTGATAAGACAAAATTATGATTTTTTTGGGATCGGTCAACTTTTCGACCGTTCGAAACGGCGTGGAATACCTCATATACTTTGAATATTGTCGAATACGTCGCAACAGTTGTTATATAAGAAATCGAATGATCAAATGTCAAAACCAAAATCTCTATCATAGCTGGGCAAGTAACGATAAATACGTGATTCCTAAGTTGGGCGCCGATTCATTTTTATCCAGCGTGACAACGATCAACGGCTAAATTAATTGTATTACGCCTATGTAGAACCTATTGTTTTCTGATTGTATCAAAAACTATAACACGACAATAAATTCGCGTGTAATTGTGGTAAACTTTGTAAGTGGAAAAAAAAAAAAAAATTTATTATTACCAGATTTTTTTTTTCATGTAATTTTGATTCTCATTTTTAAACAAGTGTTTTTTTCTTCTTCCCCCCTGTTTCTCTTTGTGGATTCGAATTTAAATTTTCGTACGAGTCGGCGGATGTTGTATATGATCCAAAACACAGTATGTAACAGAAAAAAAAAAAAAAAAAGGAAAGTCGACCCCGAAGTGCCAAAAAATTGTGCTTTTTCAGTAAAATTTGAAAATTCTACGATGAAAGAAAAAAATAAATAAATAAATAAATAAAATGAAATAAAAAATAATATTTTGTAGTTTATTCTCGAAGTTTTTTATTTATGTAATTATGTTCGTGTGTAGTATGTACATCATACATAATGCAATAACTATAGCTATGTAATTTAGGAAATTTAATAACAAGTTAATTATAACTATTAAAGAACCTGTCGTAATAGCGACGCATTAATCATCTGCATTGAGATAAGACGTCTTATTTTAACCTGCGTACGTAAGTAAGTACGTATATAAGTACATACACGTATACATGTGATACTTAGGAGTACATATCACGTTGTTTTCGATTCCAATTGGAGGAAAAAGAAAAAAAAAGACGCAACAAAAAAAGAAAGTTTTGAGATTCTCAACTTTTTTTTAACATTCTAAAGAACAAAACCACAAAAAAAAAATTTTCTCTAATTTCGATCATGTTGGAATTTTTTTGGGAAATGAAAAAACATTTTTCAACTTTGTGAGAAACGTGTTCAAATCGCATATGATATATTAGAAAGTTAAAATCAATTATTGTGATACCTTTCAATCGTAATTCGAAAAAAGTGTATAGTGACGAAAATTCGTTTATTGGACATGGCATGGTGTACGTATGGCTATCCATACGTACATACATGTAGGTATAATACATACGTATTATACGCCTATGTATAGGTATGTGATACTGTGTGAAACATGACGCGTCTCGAATGGATATCAAATTCTTGAAATACCGTTGCGATTACTATACAGCGGCGTGATATGTATACGTTGTGTTTGTAATTGTGTAACATACATACATACGATATTGTTGTTTTCTCGCTTGTGATAATGTACAGTCGGGCAATTAAGTTCTTTTAGGGTCGAAATTTAGGCTCAGGCGTTTCACTGTCTACGCTGTTGAGCAGGCCCCTCGCTCCGCATACTCCGCACCCTGAAAAGGCAAATCGGGCAGGCTGCCTACTCAAAGTAAAGTAGAGAATAATAGCCGACAGACCCGGCCATAACGCATCGATGGGCCTGCTCAACAGCGTAGACACTGAAACGCCTGAGCCTGATGAAATAGAACGAAGAAGGAAACCAAAAAGTTGATGAAGCAAAACAAGAAAATGAAAATGGAGAACAAGAACAAAAAAATGAAGATGGAGGAGAGGAAGGAAAGGAGGAGAAAATTAAGAAGGAGAAGTTGAAGAAGATGAAGAAGGAAAACAAGAAAATGAAGATAGAGAACAAGACCAAGAAATTAAGACAAAGAAGAGAAAGAAAAGGAGAGGAAGATCAAGAAGAAGGAAAAGAACAGGAAGAAAAAGAAGCGTACTTAATTGAAAAAATTATACATATTGCACGTCGAAGAAACCCATACATATACCGTGCTTTTCACTGGATGCGGGCCACTCGATTTGGTTCGACACAGTAATTGGCGTCTACGCTATTGCGTTTCACTTCCACCGTTCTGTGCTCACGCTGCTTGTCGTCTGCTATGCATAGTGTCTGCTATGGGTGGCAATAGCGTAGACGCCAACTACTGTGTCGAACCAAATCGAGTGGCCCCCATCCAGTGAAAACCACGGTATATACTTACAATATACCCATATGTGGGGCATTCTCCGTCAGAACGTACCCGAATAATAATTCGAATTTTTGATTTCATCGAAATTTTTGTGCGTGATTACACCTAATGAGAGGAGGTTTCGCGATTTTTTTTCCATTTTTTTTCGTTTATCTCATTTCTGAGATATGAATTTTTGAATATTTTTTTTTTCGAAAATACATAACTTCTTGAAAAATTGATCAAATGGGGTGTTTTTTTTTTTAACTATACTTTAAGAAAAAAAAAAATACAAAAAATATGCTTTTTGTTAATTGCGGTATGATTTTTTCATTCAAAGCTCAAACTTGACGATTTCGAGAGGTTGGACATTTTTTTTTTTTCAATTCTCATAAAAAACATTGTTTTTTCTACAAATTATGTCATTGGATTTATCGTGGGGTCACATGCCATTCTATTTTTTTTCTGATTCAAAATCTTTTTGCGTAAATTTAATCGTACTAAATTTGTAAAAAGATTCAAAATAATATTTCCGTCAAGTTTGAGCTTTGAATGAAAAAATCATACCGTAATTGATAATAATCACGTTTTTTGTATTTTTTTCTTTTCTTAAAGTATGGTTAGAAACAAAAATTAAAAAAAAAAAACACCTCATTCCGTCAATTTTCCAAGTAGTTGCGAATTTTCGAAAAAGAAGAAAAAAATTCAAAAATTCATATCTCAAGAACAGATAAACGAGAAGAATCGGAAAAAATCGTGAATCCTCCTCTCATTAGGTGTAATTACCCACATAAAAAATTCAATGAAATCAAAAATTCGAATTAGTATTCCCGTACGTACGTTCTGACGGAGAATGCCCCATGTATACATATACACAATATATTTAAGTGCATATATAGAGATAAATGTGTGTATATTGCAGGTATATCGTATATATCGTATATACCTATATACAGATAATATACATATATACAGCTACATAAAAAACGTGGTGAAACTTCTCACCGTGGAGTAATCGAAACCTTTTTAGGCAACAACTTGGTTGAAAAAAAAACAACCAAAAAAGGAGGAAAAAAAATGAAGTAAATGGAGAAAAAAAGGAGAAAAAAGAAGATTAAAAAAAAAAAAAAAAAACAGCAACTACTTCCATTCCGAGAGCTGTTGATGATTTTTATCGATATATCTCACACCTACCCACCTACCTACCTACCTGCCTATGTATACCATCGTGAGATTACCTCCTATTTTATCAGACCATCGTGAGATTACCTCCTATTTTATCAGATACGGTCATCGGGCAAGAGCAATAAGTATTAAAAGCATTTGAAGGCGTTGTTAAGCTGCAGGTTGATTGGTTGGCCGGCTGGTTGGCGCCAGGTAGTAAAAACGATCTTTTAAACGATTATACATAATATAGGTATGCGATATATGTATACATATATATATATATACATATCTGGTCAATGAAAATTTGTAAGATACAGGGTGTACCATTAAAGAAAAAAAAACGAACCGTACACAAAAATGTCGTCAGATACAAAAGTTATATGAGATTTCGAGTGGAGGGGGGACTTTTGATAATGATGTATGGATTTTTAATTTTTATACGTGGGGTGTTACGGGGTTTTTATGAGGTCACTTTGATTTTTTTTTTAATGGAAAGTCCTATTTTTCAGTACAGATTCGTGAGATACAAAAAAAAAAAAAAAACTACAATACCTATACTATTCTGGAAAACTTTTTTTTTGGTTTTTAGCATTTCGTTCCGCATAGAAAACGTGAGAAAATATATTCCAAAATTTTTTCCAGATAAATCAGGTGTAAGGTTTATAGAAATGGACATTTAGTATAACTAATTGAGATAAAGAAAAAAATTCCTAATTCACTCCCCGGGACCCTTGTAAAAGAAAAATAAATAAAAAACCACCGCGCTGTGATGAATATTATACGAATCGTTCTTTCTATTTTTATTTATACAGGGTGTCCCATCTGAAACAGTACTGTTGAATATTTCGAAAAGTAATGGTTTCAGGGAAAATTGTTTCAGATAAAATTTGTTGGGTTCCGAGGGGGACAAATATTAGTAATATCGACTTTTTTGTGAGTGGAGGGGCGAACGTGATATGAAGATAAGCTTGTTTTTTTTTGAACGGAAACCTATATTTTTCATTACGTAATTTTGTTTTACTTGAAAAATCGAACGACTCTTGTATGAAATATTTTTTTTGTGAGACATCAATTTTTTTATGATATTCAGCTGGACGACTATAGAGTTTTTTCAACTTTTGAGAACATTTCACCCTTTAAAATATCAAGTTTGAAGGAAAATTTCTAGAGACAAAAAGTGCGTAATTTCACACGCGATGATTTATGGAAAATAATTGCAGAATTTTTTTTAAACAATTTTTTATATTTTTTTCATTTTTTACGCGATTAAAGAAGCTGGAATAAAAAGTTATTGGAAAAAATTCTGCAATTATTCTGAATGAATCATCGTATGAAATTACGCGACTTTTGTCTCTTGAAATTTTCCTCGATACTTGATATTTTAGAGGTAAAATGTTATCAAAAGTTGAAAAATCTCTAGTTGTTCAACTGAATATCGTAAAAAACTGATGTCTCACAAAAAAATATTCTCTACAAAAGTCGTTTGATACTTCAAGTAGAGCAAAATGACGTAATGAAAAATATAGGTTTCCGTTCAAAAAAACCAAGTTGACCTTTCATATCACTTCGCCGCCTCCACTTACAAAAAAGCCAATATCACTAATATCTGTCCCCTTCGGAACCTAACAAATTTTATCTGAAACGATTTTCTCTACAACCAGTAATTTTCGAAATATTTAACGGTACTGTTTCAGATGGGACACCCTGTATATGAGGTATTCCACGCCGTTTCGAACGGTCGAAAAGTTGACCGATCCCAAAAAAATTCTAAATTTGTCTTATCACACAAATATATCGAAAGAATTTATGTGAATATTTTCAGAACCTTGGATCAGATTTTTTGAGTTTTTCCAAATTCCAATTTCTTTCTACGAACTTCTGTATGTCAAAGGTATGAGATGGTACGTGAAAATTTATGAGACAAAAAAGTTGTAGTTTTGAATCAACTTTCTGAAAAAAGTTTTTTGGGAATTTCTCGAATCCCAAAAATACCAATTTTTATCAAAAATACACAAAAAATACTTTTTTTCAATCAAAATATCACTTTTGATTTGCTTCAAAAATTTACAGAAAATACTCTCAAGTGTTTACAGTAACCATATATTTTTTTTTAAGATAGTTGGCTCAATCGTTTGGAAGCTATGCTTTATTATTTCTTTTTTTTTTCGAAAAATATAAGGAATCAAAAAATTAATAAAGCATAGTTTCCAAACGATTGAGTCAACCATCTTAAAAAAAATATATGGTTGCCGTAAACACTTGAGAGTATTATCTGTAAATTTTTGAAGCAAATGATGAGTGACATATTGGTTGAAAAAAGGTCTTTTTTTTTATAGTTTTTATAAAAATTGGTATTTTTGGGATTCGAGAAATTCTCCAAAATTTTTTTTCAGAAAGTTGATTCGAAACTGCTACTCTTTTGTCTTATAAATTTTCTCGTACGATCTTATACTTTTGACATACGGAGGTTCGCAGAAAGAAATTGGAATTTGAAAATACTCAAAAAATGTGATCCAAAAATTGTGAAAAAATTCACATAAATTCTTTCAATATATTTGTATGATAGGACAAAATTATGATTTTTTTGGAATCGGTCAATTTTTCGACCGTTCGAAACGGCGTGTATTACCTCATATATGTTTTTTTTTTTTTTTTTTTCTATTGAATTTTCTTTGTCTGTAATTTAGAAAAAAAATTGTAATACCAATAATATAATCGCCTAATATATAATTTGTAAATATTCTTACAATGGAGCTTCATATCATCGTTGTCATCGTCGTCATCAATTGAACGAAGGAGAGAACGAAAAAAAAATAATAAATAAATAAATCGAAAAAAAAAAAATTCGATCACTTTCTTTCTTTCCTTTCTTCTTTCACTTCTCTTTCTTCTCCTTTTATTTCAGTAACTATATAGGTATACTATAATAGTATTATTTATTATAATACTCGTTACTGTTAATATCAGCTATATTCCTGATGTTCCCGATGTTGCTGGATATTAGGTTGCTGACGTTTATTCACTGTATCACTTATACTCTGAGGTCACACTATAATGCATATATATATATATATATATATATATACAAATATATATGTATACATATATACCTCGTCTATATATCACGTTATAAAGGTATTACCACCACAACGATTGTATTAAGGTTCGCGTTAACACTTCACTCCTTTTGATCGCTTACAAAACTCTGCGACTTTAACTTCAATCCACACTGACTCGCGACGATAAAATTTATGTAAAGAAATATAAATGATTCGAGAAAAGAAAAAAAAAAGAAATTAAACCGAAATTAAAAATGATAATAATAGTAATAATATTATTATAAACGGCGACAATTTGGCGACAACGATTATGTGTACTGATATATAGAAGAAAAAAAAATTATTGAAAAAATAAACTATATGATATCAAGGCAACGATCACGTCAGGGACGACGACGACGAGGAGAAAAAAAAAAATATATATATATATATGTATAAGATAAAAAATCAGAATTTATAGTATATAACAGTAGTAAATATATATTTATTTATTCATTTATTTTTATATGTGTGTACGTGTGTATGTATAACGGATGGGAACGTCACCAGTTTTTATTATTAAATTATTATTATTTATTTTTTTTCTTACGTACTTTTTTTTTTTTTTTATTAATCAATTAAAATTTCTTATACGTTCATTTTTTGTTTCGTTCTATTTTGTTTTTTTAGTTTTATATTTTATTACCTCTCGTTTGAAATTTTTCGCAAATTTTTTTCCGACTACGAATTCGTTTTTTTCGATTTTTATTTTTTTTTTCGAGTTTTTATTATGAATATTTTGATAACGTTTTTTCGTTCAATTTTGTTTTGTTACCACGAGAGAAACACAACTAATTCTTGATCCGTATACTCCTCATGGCACGTCGTTCGTTGAACGATCCCGACGATGTATTAAAGCAGCTGGCTCCGTTACGGTTCGTCTACATTATTATACTACTGCCACCACTACCACGACCACCACCGCTGCTACTTCTGTACGATGTATATAGCGAGTATAACAGTGACGTAACGGAAGAAGAAAAACAAACGAAGAAAACAAAAAAATTCCCGAAAATTATGAGGAAAAAAAAAAAAAATGCCAAAAAATCACCGTTACTTCCTATTTTTTTCCTATTCTT
The DNA here is from genome assembly GCA_949628255.1 of Macrophya alboannulata. Taxonomy (NCBI): domain Eukaryota; kingdom Metazoa; phylum Arthropoda; class Insecta; order Hymenoptera; family Tenthredinidae; genus Macrophya; species Macrophya alboannulata. The sequence goes on along the minus strand of OX451206.1, from coordinate 26,655,550 downwards.
TCTTTTTCTTCTTCTTCTTCTTCTGATTCTTCCGATTCTTCTTCTTTTTCTTCTTCAAAATGAGAAAAATTTTCTAAAAATTTCATCTCTCTTTGCTCCAAATAGTTTTTACTCCCAATCTCTCGCCTTGTCATATACCATATTATACATATTTTTACATGCTTTATATATATATGTATATATATTTTTTATATGTAATAATATTTATTCATTGATATTTTACAGATTTTATGTATATCAATGTAAACATATATTTAATAAATTTTATATTTAATTTTATTTATACATATATATATATATATATATATATATATATATATATCCATTCAAATCACTGAATGAATCAAACAATCCATCAATTAATCAATCAATAACCGATTGTACCGGACCGACTATTATCATTTCTGTTGCCTAACTGACCGCCTAAAGTTTCCGCCTCCTAACTGACTGCCTATAACAGCTCGTTCGCGCCAGCAAGCTTACTCTCTGACTTGCCACAACTGACTGACTGCGGACGTTCACGTTCACGGTTCAACGTCGTCTATCTATCTGACTTTTACTCTGACTCTGACTTTGCGGGACCGCGGACTGCGGACTGTGCGACTGTAACGAGTCTCTCTCGACTTCTCTCGTAGTCGAAGTTTCACCGCTGTTGCTACTGCTGCTCGTTGCTGCTGCTACGCCTCTCTCTCTCTCTTTGAACGAATAAACGATGCTATACGGAAGAGAAGAGAACTGGAGAGAACAGAATGAGCAGCAGTGGCCAGTGAACGGCCTACCGTACACAGCCCAGCCACTCCGGCGGCAACGTATGGGCTCGATCATTTCAGCTCTTAGCTTAGCTCAGCTTTGGGCAAGTGGATTTACCACTGGGCCCAACCAGTCGGTACATACATTCGTATATATATATATATATATATATACATAATACATCGATACGGAATACTTAACACAGTTAAAGGTCATCCCCTCTCAAACTGACTAAGCGACTGACTTGACTGACCAAATCCTCGATTCCTTAACGCGCTAACTCACTGTTCTTTCGTGAATGTGTATAGAGATACGTGTAAATGTGTGTAGATAGTCGTATAAGTATCATATCTACACACGACTGCATATATGTATAACCACTTTACGAGAGTTTATACGTTACGTGTACATACCGTGACAATAATTGATTCTGTCGCGCCTGAAATAGGCAACCGACGGTATATCTCGTTTTAAGTTGGTAATAATACTCTAGGCAATAACTGGTTTCGAGTCCCCGCGACAGGGGGTGGTACTTTTTAAGTGTGACAAGCGAACTTCGTGACGCTTCATTTATCAAAACGTCGGTTCATACATAACCTCGAAAATCACAAATGATTACGAAAATCCGGTCGCTATGGAAATAACGTCATTCCAAACGTCAATGGATGTAACCTCAGGAGTCACAAATTATTTAAAAAAATGAGGTGATCTGAAAGTAATGTATTTTTGTATAAAGTTTTAACAGGCTCGATCTACGTTATCTCCGGTGCAAGCTAATCTTATAATTTGACAAATTAAGCGTCACGAGGTTCACTTCTTCTGAAGTCAATTATTGCCTAGAATAACTATTGCCAACTTAGAAGAAGATATACCCTCGGTTGCCTATTTCGGGTATGATAGACTCAACTATTGTGGGTGTACACTCAACGACTTTGAATCTTTCGCACCTAAAATAGGCAGCCGAAGTTACACCACGTTTATAAGTTTGCAATGCTCATCTTAAGGGCCGCCGCGATGGATAAGATGGCGATTGGGTTAACATGGCTACCTTAAGACGTGGTGCAAATGCGGTTGCCTACTTCGGGGGCGACGGATTTAAATCCGTTGAATGTACGTATTGCGTAGAGCCTGTGTTTCCCTCTCTTCGACTCCTACTTCGACGTTGACTTTGGCTCCTACTCACGATTCGCGATCACGACTCTCCTCGCGCGATTCGTATGTGTCAGGGTATTGCTTACTTGAGTAGTTATATCGGTATAGGTGTATATTATGGGTCATTCCGCGCCAATTTGACCATTGATTGTTTTAATTTTGAATGACAATTTTTTTTCCAATATTTTTTACGTCACATATACATGATAGATGCTCTATATCCGTATTAATTAGTTCGTGACAAATCATTTTCAAGCTCGTTCAACTCCCTGTTAGATGAGACATCGACCATTGTGCTGCGAAAATTAGGGGGGAAGTTATCGTTTAATATATATGTTCAAAAACGTAGTTTTCGCACATTTTGTTTTTCGTTGCTCGACTTCAACTCGTCGTCACTCTTCCAAAATGTTCGGAAAAAAATATTTAAAAAATCCTGCGGAATCTTTGAAGCTTTCTGCGTGTAATGCCGTTTGAATTTTGAAAAAATTCCCAAAATTACGGTCGGTACAAGACCTAATCTCATGGATCCTTCAACTAATATATCGAATGCATTATCGTCGGTCGAGCTTCATCCTTCAACGGCCAAGTAGTGCAAGTGATGGGAAATTTTTCGTTAGTTATTCGGTCCTCTGATCTGATCTCTTTCGATTTTTATCTCAATTTATGTCCAACATGCAGTCATAAAAGGAAACTTGCGAAGATTGTCTCACGAGCTCATGACCGAGTGCATCTGCGGTTTTGGAGGCGTTTTGAAATTATAAGAAATAATCCGCGCAGTCCTTTAAAAAAAAAAAAAAAAAAAAGAAATGAGTGAGAGAACACAATATGGGCGACTATTGCTCATGCAAAATTACTCAACAGAAGATCCGAACTTTCAAGTGGTTTTGGAGAAGAATCTCAATTACCCATCAATATAAAGCCAGACATATAAATTTTAGTTCATATATGAAAGTCGTCTAGTCGTCGATACATGTAAATTAATTCTGATGAAATTCAAATCACTATACCTATGTTGTATAATGTCTAGAGGTCGATGAAGACATCGGGGATTTGATATCCGGTTTTTTGGCGCCGTTGCGGATATGTTTTTCAAACCGTGAAGTCGCGACGGTATGGTTTACCTTGACAGTAAGTGCGGATCAATTATAGAGTGGCCTGATGCTGGAATGTCAGCGATTAGGCCAGTTCATTATGATTTTTATTATCTTACAATCAGATCATTCTTCCAAGTTTCAAACGATCGTTAAACTTTACATGGTCGATGTCATACAGTGGATAAGAAATTTCACTCGGACTGGACCATGCGCAGTCGAAAACGACATCAGTCTTACTGTCCAGGAGTGAATTGAATCAAAAGGCTATAGCGGGATAAGTATGTTAAAATTGCCTTGACCTGGATATTTATTCGGAACTGGCTATTCGAAAGGACATATTTTAAGACCTCCTGAGCCAAATTTTCAGACCCCTAAACTTAATTCTAGGGTCCCTAGGCATAAAAACATATTTTTTTGAAAAAAAGATCGTCTACTTCACGGTTTGCTCCAAAAAATCTGAAAAAATTCATGGAGGTGCCATCTTCACTAACAAAACACCCTGATTTTTTTCAGATTTCAAAGATCAGAATTGGGCCCAGAAAATTTTTTTTTATTCTTCAATAATTTTTTAGGTTATGAAGGTCATATTTGGCTAACTTCCAAATAACCATTTTTCGTGTATTTTTTCCCCTTCTTCGGAACACCGCTGTCAGAATTACCATTTTCAGACCGGAACATGCTCAAAAATTGAATAAACCATTTTTTTCCCCATTTTCCCCATGTTTTTGGTACATTACCCGCAAATAAGATAGTCCGCCAGAACATCCAAAAATACTCTAGGATTCTATCTTATGTATGAAAAGCTTTTAAAAATAAGGACTATCTCGCTGCAGCAGCAAAGGACCTGATCCGATAAACTTCATCATAGACTTATTCGCTAAACATTTTAACATACGAAGTAAGGTTGTGCGATTAATCGATTAATCGGCTGCTTCAATTAATCGTTTTTCCGATCAATCGATTAATCGTTTTTCCGATCAATCGATTAATCGATGGTTTCGATTAATCTTTTTTTTTTTGATTAATCGATTAATCGACGGTTTCGTCATAATGGTCGTTTTTTTCTCTCATCACTTGGTACTGACAAAACTCAGTTTTGAAATTCTGAATGTAGTAATCTATTCTAGTTTTAGTATATATTGTATATGGTTATAGTGGACCCTCTATAAAAATCATATTCGTATACATGATACCAAACTTTTGAAGAAGTTAGGACAAAAAACCTAAATTCACTCTGGAAAAAAATATAATGCTCGTGTTTATATCAAATCTTCATTCTGGTACAAAAATATCAGAATATCAACGTGCTCGGAAGATAGGAAACTTCGCTTTGCGCTGGCGATGTTTCCGGCTGTAGAGAAAATCCTTTCTGCCGGAGTAGATGTAGCAGGTACAGTCAAGTTATTATGCAAAATTATTATGAGGAAACTTCGATTAATCGATTAATCGGAAAAACGATTAATTGAAGCTACCGATCAATCGATTAATCGCACAGCCTTACTTCGTATGTTAAAATGTTTAGCGAATAAGTCTATAATGAAGTTTCTCTGTGGATGAAGTTTATTGGATCAGGTCCTTTGCTGCTGCAGCGAGATAGTTCTCATTTTTAGAAGCTTTTTATACATAAGATAGAATCCTAGAGTATTTTTGGATGTTCTGGCGGACTATCTTATTTGCGGGTAATGTATATACCAAAAACATGGGAAAAATGGAAAAAAAAAATGGTTTATTCAATTTTTGAGCATGTTCCGGTCTGAAAATGGTAATTCTGACAGCGGTATTCCAAAGAAGGGGAAGAAATACACGAAAAATGGTTATTTGGAAGTTAGCCAAATATGACCTTCATAACCTAAAAAATGATTGGAAAATAAAAAAAAAATTTCTGGGCCCAATCTTGATCGTTGAAATCTGAAAAAAATCATGGTGTTTTGTTAGTGAAGATGGCACCTCCAGGAATTTTTTCAGATTTTTTGGAGCAAACCGTGAAGCAGACGATCTTTTTTTCAAAAAAATACGTTTTTATGCCTAGGGACCCTAGAATTAAGTTTAGGGGTCCGAAAATTTGGCTCAGGAAGTCTTCAAAGATATCCTTTCGAATAGCCAGTTCCGAATAAATATCCAGGTCAAGGCAATTTTAACATACTTATCCCGCTATAGCCTTTGAGCCAAGGGTTAGTTTCCACATACGAAAAAAAAGACAAAAAAGAAAAATTTCAACCTAACTACGACTTCTTTGAGGAAGCTGGAACTGATCGGCATTAGTTGTTAAATTATAATAACTTATAATTATCGAAAAAAAGGTGATCGAAATTGGTTTTTCTATGATATCTCGGTAAACGTTGATGACATCAAGTTTAAGGTGAATATCAAAAATGAAGTTCATTAAATTTTTTATGATAAAGATAGAATACATTTTTGCTGTATCTTTATTGGTTTTGCTGTATTTGGAGGCTGAATATGCAACTAATTATTCCAATTTTTGAGTGTACAAACGTTTTGAATATTCAACCTCAAAATGCGATAAAATCGATAAAGATCGAAAAAAAGTGTATCCCACTTTTGAAATAGAAAATTTAATAACCTTTATTTTTGATGGGCACCTCCAAGTTGATATGGTTGACAGTCATCAAGATATCAGCAAAAAACTGCACTCAAGTACGTTTTACTCCAAAAACGACGATTCAGAAAATTATCCACACATTCGTTCCTCAAATACAGTGAAACTAACAAAGATAGAGGAAAAGTGTATTTCACTTTTTTTATAGAAAATTTAATAATATTCATTTTTGATAGTTACCTCCAACTTGATATGATTGACGGTTATCAAGATATCAGCGAAAAACTGGATTCAAGTACGTTTTACTCCAAAACGACGATTCAGAAAATTATCCACACATTCATTCCTCAAATACAGAGAAACTAATAAAGATAGAGGAAAAGTGTATTCTACGTTTTTTATAGAAAATTTAATAATCTTCACTTTTGATATTCACTTTTGATTCGATATCATCTACGGTTACAGCGATATCATCGAAAAACTGGTATCCTGCATTGTTTCTCCAAAATCTTTTCCCATTTTCACATGTCATTGCGAGTTTCTAGTGTAATTTTTAATAACCCCAAAGGAATATTCTCAAATTCGACTTTCAGTTTTCGTCTTCACCCAAAAAACGTCTTAATAATAATAATTCTTAACAGGAAGAAAAAGCTTCAGCAATATAATTCATTATTAATCAGCAATATAAATCAATTCCATCCGTCCTCAAACGAGATAAAAGCTATTCCCAATTCAAGGTATCCATCTTCTCGTTTTCATTCAGACTCTAATTCTTAACCGTTCAATCATTTTAACAAATAGCTTGATCAATAATTGTTTAAACAATTAATTTCCACATATAAAAAACGATATTAAAGATATACCTGAACACTTTTTGGTTTTGATTTTTTTTGTTCTTCTTCCCTCATCGATGTTTAGTATGTGTGTATAACTAGAAAGTTAAATTTAAGTATACAAGTTCAAGTATCGAAGTATATACACCTATACCCAGATACTGCAGTAGATACTATATTATGTATTGGCTAAAGTTTTGCAACACCTATAGCGATGATACTACTGCAATATTGTCGGTGTACATATATATATATACTTCCTATCTATAAATATTATAGGTATATATGTATGTATATGGCATAAGGACAGCCAAAAGCTATTTCATGGTAGAAACGACCGGGCCGGTCCTCCGGGTCCCAAGTGGTTTGCGGTTCGAAGTTTCTCAACCCTGGAGAGGTAAACTGGACTGACTTGATTTTTCTTCACTTAATAGAGTTCTGCGGGGACTATGCCGTACGTATGTATGTATGTATCTCTTTACCTCATCTTATATTGTACTCTTTTACCTCATCTCACAGTCATTCAGCAGCTATACGTATATGGGGCCATTCTATGCCAAGTCAGCTCAGCTTCTGACTCATCGTCAATTTGACCGTTTTACATTTTTCCATCATATTTCGTTACATGATGGTCTCGCTTAAAAAAAAAAAATGTAAAAAATGGAATAATATTTTTAAAATTTTTTTCCGACAATTTTGATGGTTTTTGTCAATGGTTTTTTTTTTTCTTTTTTTTTTGCAATTTTCAAGAAACTGTTTCGTGTATCTTTTTTTCACGATTTAGATGGTTTTTGTAAATTGATTTGTTTTTTTTTTTTTTTACTTTTTGGTATGGTTTTTGACGATTTTTTTTTTGTTCTAATTTTTTTTTAATCTTTTTTCAAATCTGTAAAGAATTCAGAAAAATTTATTATATTAGTACGACAAGAAAAGACAAGTATAAAGAAAGTATTCATTTGTGGAAATTTTCATCTCAAATTTTCCAAAAATCACGTGATTTTATGTTCATAGGAAATTTTCCGAAAAAATAAATAAATAAATAAATAAATGCTTTTCTTTTGATTATTGTTGAAATTTTTGAAGCCAAGTATCGAAACCCCTCTAGAAAAAAACCGAAATCTTATTGTTGTTTTGGTCTTAAAATCGTCGTTGTTTGTCGCAAAATTTGTATGAATTCTTCGAAATTTAGAAAAATTTCGTTTCGGAGTTATATATCTGAGATGATTCACGAAAAAAAAAAAAAAAAAATTACGGCTTTCAAAATAAAATTCTCACTCTTTTGATTTTCAAAGCGAAAATTATCACACACGATGAAATATGATAAAAATGTAAAATATAGTCAGCCCTGCACATAATAATATGCATACAGATTTTAGTAATTGCTCATCTCTTCTATCAAACTCGACGAATTATCTAAAAAAAAAAAAAACGCAACAGGATAAATAGTCCAGTTAGTAGGGACAAAAAAAGGCCTTCACCCTACAAAAGGTGGGGTAGAAACGATTTCGATACATGTTATTCAGGTCTGGACCCCGATGAAAAATCCAAGTTTTCCACCTTGCGGAGAGTCGGCGCGATCCGCCATCTTGGATAAAAGGTCCAAAAAATTCTTTTTTTCAAAATAATTCCTCAACCGTTTCTCCCATGACAAAAATGTCTAACACAAACTTGAAGAGGGCAAAATTCTCTACATTTTATGTAGGAACATTTTTTTTGCAAGTCTGACGTGTAACGAGTTACGGTGCCGGAACCGTGAACAATTTTCCAAAAAATCGTCCAACTCCATTTTTTCATGATAAGTTTCATAACAACTATAAGTACATTGTGATATTTATAACGTTTTTCCACACCACAATAACATTATATAGCGAAATCTTTTGAAAATCATAGTGATTTTTCTTGTTACATATAAATTTTCTTACTGCCACTGTGGCATACATTGATACAAAATATTATTAAATATTAGTACATGAATATTTCAAGTTTCGTTATTATGGGTTTTGTAACAGACGTTGCCTAGAGCAGGTATAGACCGTCCATCTGAGAGCAACATCTACCTTCGCAAACCGGGTAGAAGTAAATCAAGTGAAAAACTGTATTCCGCGAATAGTTTAAAACAAAAAGAAGCAGCCGAAAACATCCTGTTTCTATACATACGTTTAGTGGTTGTGACACGACTTCGTCCCTCTTCAACCAAGGAAACACAAAATTTTGTTCGCTTGTCCAAAAAAACAGACGACTCAATGTCGGCATTGGTATCTTCAAAGATCAGGATGCCAAACCAGAAGACATCGTAGACGCTGGAGCACGCTTTCTCGTTCCTTTGTATGGTGGCGATATGGAAGAGGAAACCTTAAATGAAGTCCGGTACCAACGTTTCGTAAAATCAAGGATAAAGAACAAATTCAATCTTGCTTCTTTGCCACTAACGGAGGACGCTGCACGATACCGCAGCATGCGTTTAAACCTACCACCAAGTCCAGAAATGGTATGGAATCCAAAAAAGAACCATGCGACTGGGTGCTGGAAACTTGGCACCAATGGGCTCACTCCAGTACCAATGACAGAGAAACCAGCACCCGATACCTTATTAAATTTCATTTCATGCAATTGCAAAAAGGGATGCGGTGGAGCATGTGGTTGCAGGAAAGCTGGGTTGAAGTGTTCTATTTTGTGTGGATTCTGTAATGGTGAATCATGCGAAAATGTACCAGAGATTATCATCGAGAGTGACAACGAAAATGACGAGATAACATCAATGGAAGCCCAGATTCTCAGTGCAGACAATGGGTTAGACGATAACACTGAGAACGAAGAATATAACGAAGGCGTCAACATCAACCGACCCAGACCGTCAAAAAGGAAGAAAAAATAATAACATAACCGCGGATATGAATTACGGAATACGAGCCGTGGTCTGGGCTGAGGCGGCTCAAGCGCAATTTCCATATTTAAAATCGCGAAACTAGAACATCTGTGGATTAGGTCTACTGGGGATGCCACAATAAAAAAACAAGTAGGCTGACCACGATGGGCCAGACCTAAAACTTTCCGCCCAAATTTTCAAGGAAACAAAAAAACAGATGTATGACGATTTCCTAAAATAATTATTGGTAGGCAATTTTCAGATGAGAGGGGTTAAAAAAATCTGTCCTTGTATTCGTGATCAACAGTCCAGAAAACCTTGAGATATCAATTTTTATTGGAATCCGTCGAACCTTTCTCGAGATATCGTGGATTAAATTAATTATTTCAAAATTTTGTTCTTCGAATATCTCAAAAACTACTGGACCGACCAAATCCAGAATCTAATCAGTTCTAAGTTCGGAGAATCCGCGTCGATTGATACCAAATTTATAGAAATCTGTTCATTCGTTTTCGAGATATCGTCGGACAAAAAAATTACTCTTCGAGTTTGTATCAGACATTTTTGTCATAGGATCAACGGTTGAGGAATTCTTTTGAAAAAACCAATTCTTTGCACATTTCATCCAAGATGGCGGATCGCGCCGACCCCCCGCAAAGTCGAAAACTTGGATTTTTCATCGGGGCCCAAACCTGAATAACATGCATCAAAATCGTTTCTACCCCACCTTTTGCAGGGCAAAAACCCCTATACTAATTGAACTAAAAGAAAAGAAAAAGAAAAAAAGAATGTAATAGAAAAATGTACAAAATTTAACATCGAAATTATACACAAGCCCGAAAAATCGCTGCATTATAGACATCGCAGACATCGTCTGCTTTAACGAGAGAAAAATTAATAACAAAATTAGATTTTTGATTTTCTTGTCTCGTTTTTAACTTCCCGCTATGAAAATTGAAAATTTTCATAAAAGAAGGGAAGTTATTGGTTTCGGTCCGATTTTCGAAAACCGAGTTTTCATCAGATGTCGACGTTTTGAGGTCCTAGGAAGCTATTCCGACTATTTTTGGATGGACGTCCGTATGTGTGTGTGTGTGTGTGTGTGTGGTGTGTAACTATTTTTTTGTCGTACGATATCTTCAGAACGAATTGCACGATTGGAATGGTTCTTGTAGCGATCGAAAGGGTTTATCAAGACTTAGATCTGATTAGATTTTGGAGTCAATCGGTCGAGTAGTTCCAAAGTTATTCGAAAAATGGAAATTAAAAAAAAAAAATTTCATGTTTTTAGCGCATATCTCCTAATCTGTTCGTGCGATGAGTCTCAAAACTTGATCAGATTTAAGTCTTCGATAGCCCTTTCGATTGCCGCAAGATTCGTCAAAATCGAACGATTAGTTTGAAAGATATTGCACGACAAAAATGTCTTTTTTTGTCGTATTAAACCTTGGGAACGAGTTAACCGATTTGAATGATTCTTGCGGCGATCGAAAAGGTATACCAGGACTTGAATGTAATTGAGACTGAACGATACTTTTTGACATTAAATATAACTCCCCAAAACCTAGAAATGTTGACATTTGAAAAAACTCGATTTTTGATTAAAAATCATACGGGAAAAAAATTTATATACGGAAAACTAACTATACTTATAACCTTTCTCAATGTATTATAAACACAATAGTATCAATTTGTTGTAACGTATTTAACACATAGCGGGAAGTTTTAGGGTTGGCCCACAGGTCAACCGGTTTCCTGATTTTTTACTATTAATTACCCTCATATTTGAAGAAAAGCAGTGGAACAGATGAGCTTTGCTGTATATACAGGGTGAGTCTTATCAAGTTAGTTGTGCTAAAATGCGGTTCTTCGACTAATTAAACGAAAGCTGGGGGTTGAAAAAGACCTGTAAACCCAACTTTGAAGGGATCCCGATCAGTTCTATTTTCCAAAAAGTTATGTTTTTACAGCAACTGAGGATATAACTTTGATAAGACTCACCCTGTATGTATACCTATATGTATATATGCTTGGCAGCCCCTCGGAACATATTATTTTCTAGATAGTAGTAGATATGACTAGATATCTCGGTCCGGCGTGGAGAAGGAGGGAGAGGATGGCCAGCGAGAGTTTGAACACGTCTTAGCGATACATCATCCGAGTGGTTAGTGGTAGTGGTCGGCTTGGGTCAGCCCGGTCAAGGCCTAGTAGGATAGGATAGGTTGGTAGGTAGAAGTGGAAGTGGAAGTGGAGTGGAGTAGGCGTTAGTATAGTTTCAGGGTGTTTTTGACGGATGGTAGAAACGCCGGGACAATACGGATTAACGCATCTCATATATATATATTATATAATACGGTATATGTATATGCGTATAATGTATAGTTGACCCTAAACCCGAAACCCCAATCGCCATTACCGGACCTACTCCCCATTCTCTCTATTTATGTGTGCATATTATATAGTGTGCTTAAAACCAGTTTTTTGCGGATATCTCGATAACCGTCAACGATATCAAGTTGAAAGCGGTTATCAAAAATGAAGATTATCAAATTTTCCATTGGAAAGCTTAAGTACATTAATCCAGTATCTTTATTCGTTTCGCTCTATTTCGAGGCTGAATGTGTGACCAATGTTCTGACCCATCATCCTCGAAAAAAACGTGCGCCATGTCAATTTTTCGCTCATATCTCGATAACCGTCGACGATATCAAGTTTAAAGCAGATACCAAAAATTACGCTTGTTAAATCATCTATAAAAAAATTGATATACATTTTTTCTATATCTCCAATAGTTTCGGGCATTTTGGAGCTGATTATTTAACAAAAAGCTGAAATTTCATGATCAGGATCTGGAATGTATATTCAGCCTCAAAATACAGCAAAGCCGTCAAAGGTACAGCAAAAATGTGTTTTACCTTTTTCATAGAAAATTGAATAAACTCCATTTTTGATAATCACCTTTAACTCGATATCATCTACGGTTACAGAAATATCGGCAAAAAAAACTAGTTTAGGGTATAATTCCTTCAAAATAGTGGCTCAAGCAACACTTTGAGTTTAGGATTTTTGTCACGTTCGAATTTCCCTATATTTTCTAGTCGACAAAATTGTTTTCATTTTGACTGAACTATGTAGTAGATAGAAGTTGGTATAACATGGTGTTCAGGAATAGTCTCTTTTTACCCCACTATAAGGGGTCTGAGACTCCGAGAGACAAAGAGACACTTTACGTTTTATTGTATACTCATACCTACGTAGACGTAATAACTATGTAGTGGCATGGGGTTCGGAATAGGGTAGGGTCTTCAGAGTCTAGACTCTCAACTAGTATCTCTATAACTATGTAGCAGGTAGGTATAAGTTTTACGCCGTCTAATGCTCCGTTCGGCGAATCTATTTAGGTTAAATAGGTTAGGCAAATTGAGGACGGAATTTCATTGACGACATTAAAGTATAATGAGTGGAAAGATATTCTTAGTCCCACCTTTGATTTTTTTTTTTGGAAGGGTGTTTTATTCTTTTGGTATAACTATAACTCACTTTAGTTGATGCAATATAACACAGCAACTATTAAATCTGATTAGTTAAAGCAAGGATCTTATTTCCATTTAGAATCATAGTTACAACCATATGGAATATATTATAGAATTGATTAACTTGTTATATTATAGAATTTAGTTGCTGTGAGATATAGTATTCGATATTCAGTTGTTGATTTTTTCATTCATATTAGTTACTTTATAGTTGTAACTGATTATAGTTGATCGGACTATTAAATCTGATTAGTTGAAGCAGGGATTTTATTTAGTTTAGTTACCGAGTTTACTTCCCATCTGCAATCGTAAAATTTAGTAGCTTGTTGCTATCGAATTTAGTTGCTATAAGATATACTATTTGATACTTAGTTGTTGATTTCGAATTATTATTAGTTACTTGGGTAGCCTTTGAAATTAGTTGCTAGTATAAATTATCGAATTTACTGACTAGTATCTGTTGCATTTAGTTGCTGATATAAACTATTGAGTTCAGTTATACTAACTACTACTAAATTCATGAATTTATATTAGTTAATTTAATTTCCATCGATTACAATCATTAGAAACTTTTCAATTCAGTTACTATAATAGTTTTAATGTTGAAATGAATTATCGGTAACTGTAATTGAATTTAGTTACTGATCTAAACTACTGAGTTTAGTTACTAATTACTATTGTATTCAAACACGAATATAACTACGGAACTAAATTGACTATTTTCCACACGTATAGTTGCAATTTCAAATACAAATTCACTATAACGTACTATAGTGATATACTATAACTACGAAATCGTATAGTTGCAGTTTGTCTTCGGTATAGTAAAAAAACGGTAAAAAAAAAAAAATAAATAAACAAATAAACTAAAAGAAACAAGAAATATAATTCTTACGAGCATCACCGCATCATCGATCGAGAAGTATAGTTATAAAATAGCCAATAATACTATTACATACTACTAATACTTCCGGACAGTGCCCGGCGTTTGCACACGCCGAAGGAGGAAGCCGGGAGATTTTCTCTCTATCTCTATCTCCCTCTGCACTGGGGTTGGGTATAATTACACATTATTAATTAAGATACGCCACTTTAACCCGGATTTCAGCTACCATATTATTATACAAATAATACCATACCTGTACTACTATTATATACCTATACGTATACTTCACACCATTACTTACAATTAGTTTTCGTAAAAGAAAGGTACATCCTTCCATTCTTCTTCTTTCTGTCTACCTATATCTATATCTTTCTAGGTGAAATTTTATTGACATATGAAAAACAACTATTTCTAACAACTATTACATAATTTGGATAGTAGATGAGATTTGTATATCAATTCAATGATCTATATATGTTGTAGTTAAAAACTATTTGGATGATTCAAAATCCAGTTTTCACTATTTTTTTCTACTATATCGATGCAGTGTTTAGTAGTTTTACAAAAATATATAAACACATGTATGGCTATAATGAATTAGTAAATCATAGTTAACTAATCAACTAAATAAATCTGTTGAACAAAAAGATAAAAATAGTAATAATAATGATTGTTTTTCCTTTGGTTTTTAAAATTTGCTATCATTTGATTTTCGCAGTGATTAGTAGTCTTTGCAAAAATACGTATGTAGTTGTGGTAATCAATCAGTAAATTATAGTCAACAACAAAAACAAAAAAAAAAATAATTTTTTTTTTTACGCCTCTTTTTTTAATTTTCTACTATTTCTTTATTTTTATTTTCCTATCTTCGTTGTATAGATACCTATAGCTGCAACTAATTGCACAGAAACAAAATTAAAAAAAAATAGCTACATTGCAGTATCTAAGGAATAAAAAGAACGTTTCTCTCTCTAGTTTCTTTATTTCAATTTTTATTTTTTTGTTTTTTTTTTACTTTTTTATTCTGATTTTTTTTATTTTTTGTTCTCTCTTTATGATCCGGGAAGAGCGACCTGCAGATTACCGGGGCTCGTTAGCGGTCGCTGACGTCCGTGATTTCATTTTTTTTTACGACTATTTTTTATTTAGTTTTTTTTTTTTCTTTTATTTTTGCGAGAAATCGAGCGGGAAAGGAAACAGGAACTGAAATCTGAGGACCGCGCGAGGGTACAGGAAATAGCGAACCAGTGAATCGAGTACCTACGTAGATGGGTAGGTATAAGGTACGTAGTACTACTATCCGGGTTTCCACGATCCTTTGCGTTGCCTCTTCTCTCTTCTCTTCTGCAGAATCCGCGATCCTCGCTCTTAGTGATTACATTTGCAAGTCAGATGAGCGAGTCAAGTGGGCAGGCTGAAAGTACGGTTTCGGGTTTGCTGCTGCTGCTGCTGCTGCTGTTGCTGCTCCTGCTGGTTTTACGGAGAAATATGTCCCTGATTTAACCTACAAACCGGTACAACTGCAATGCATGCTACACGGAGTTAGCCGCGGACTACAACCCCAGTTGGAGTGAAATGTAGGGGCGCTGCTGCAGCTTCAAGAGCTTGGGGGAAGGAAAATTATTCAAAACTATTTTTTCAGCATTATTATAACAATTTTCGTGCCTCTTTTTACACAGCAAAGGTTTTTCGTAGGTTTGAACCCTGCGCAATTTTTTGTTTTTCGTTTTTTTGAATTTTCAATGCCAGTTTTTCGAAAAACGCGGCGCAATTATATTCGTGAAATCCTAATTAAAGGCTTACAAGTTTCACAATTTTCTGAGAATCGTTACCAAATTGGGTATAGGGATGGTTTTTGTTAGTCTAGATATTTGTGAATTTTTTCAAAATTTTGGGATCGACTTTTTGAAAAACGACGTCGCCAAACGAAATTTTTAAAAGTGGTTAATCTTTCAAAATTTTCAACGAATTTCAACCAAATTTGGTACACGAGTGTCTATCGGCAATCTACAAGTTTACGGATTTTTTCGGAATTTTAGGATCGACTTTTTGAAAAACGACAACTGTAATACACAAAATTTCCAAAAGCGTATATTTTCCACAATTTTCGATTAAACTCAACCAAATTTGTTACACAGGTACTTATTAGCGGTCTATACGTTTGTAAATTTTTTAAAAATTTTGGGATCAACTTTTTCAAAATCCGGTAACTATACGAAATTTTTAAATGTATGTATTGGATTATGGGGTATTTTAAATAATCATATTGGCAAATAAGTGAAAAGATTTTCTTTATTATATACGCTCGAAAGACACATCCGCTCTGTATCAATTCCTTAGAGGAACTAACTAACTAATAAAGAAATAGTGCACTCTAGGCCCTTAGTGACTCACACTCAATAGGTCCTGCCTATGCAACTTTGTTTAGTCTAAGCAAAAGAGAGCATAAACATTATACCAGAAACCTCTCAGAATCTTCGTTCAGTTTGAAGTGTTCTGTATACAAAGAAGGAAAATACAAAATAGAAATATTTATAAGTTTAATTTTTGTTACGTATTAATTTTTATAAACTAAAAAATCTAACACGCCCCCTCAAAAATTAATCGGGTCTTTCTCAGTCATACACTTCTCGATACATGGCTTCTTTTCATGCTTCATCACACAATTGTACATTTTGTCTATGTATTTAAATCATTCACTCAACTAATTATTGATGTGCCTTCCTCGCGTTTTCTTATCTTGGGAAAACTTACTGTGGTCCAACATTCGTTGCGCAGAGTTAGGGAAAACCCAGAAAAACCTAACCAGACCACTACTAACTTCTTATAATCTATTACATTTTTAATAATACCACAAACACTTTCTCTTATAGTTCATCGAATGCAAAACAAGGTATCCTTTATGCTTGTTGATTATTCCAAACCAATTTGTCCTCTCAGTTCGACAAATTTTACTGTTGGAAGTGACTTTGTCAGAGTGTCTGCCAATTGTTTACCTGTCGGAACAAATTTTAATTCAATTAGACCTTCTGCAATTCGTTCTCTACATAAATGATATTTAATATCAATATGTTTCGTTCTCTTGTGGTTCGTTGGATTATTTGCGATACTAATACAACCCGCGTTGTCTTCACAAATTATTATTGGCCCATTAATATTAATTTTAATACTATTTGCCAACGACCTCAACCACAATGCTTCTTTTACTGCTTCATAGAGAGCCATATACTCTGCTTCAGTCGATGAAGCTGCTACTGATAATTGCTTTTTGGTATTCCAGCAAATTGTACTATTTTCATACATCTTGAACAAAAAACCTGTTGTACTTTTTCTATCAGTCTCGTCACTGCCCCAATCTGAATCTACATAGCCACATAAAATGTTTTTCGAGTTACTCCTAGTATACGTCAATTTTAGATCAATCGTGCCCTTTAAATATCTCAGTACCCTTTTGAGGCATCTCCACAATTCCTCATTATTTTTATTTGTGAATCTACTCAAAATACTTATTGCAGCACTTAAATCTGGTCTAGTGCAAACCATAATGTACATTAAACAACCGATTAAGTTTCGACAAGGTGCTTCATACTTATTATCGGAATTTAGTGCTACAAAGTTAATTTTGCTCTCAAGAGGTGTACTCACTGCATTACACTCATTCATTCTAAATTTAGCAAGTACTGTTCTGATGTAAGCACTTTGATCTAATGTTATTTTATCTTTATCTCGATTAACTCTTATTCCCAAGAAAAGCTTAATTTCTTTCAAATCTACCATTGAGAATTTATTCATCAGATATTCTTTGAATTTATTCATTGTCTCAATATTAGCAGTAACTATTACGAGATCATCAACGTACAAAACTACATAAATATTTTTCAAAATATTCCCTCTGTCTAAAATATAAATACATCTGTCGACTGAGGAATTTTGGAAGTCTCTCTCTTTAAGAGTTCTCTCAAAAACTTCGAACCAGCACCGAGCTGCTTGCTTTAACCCGTAAAGGGCTTTATTCAGTCGACACACCTGATTTTCATCAGAGTCTATTCCCTCTGGTACCCTCATATAAATTTCTTCTTTTAATTCACCATTTAAAAAGGCTGTCTTAACATCCATATGATGTATTAACAAGTTATGCTCATTTGCAAAGGCAATTATAAACCGAAAGCTTGTGATCCTAGCTACAGGAGCAAATGTTTCATTATAATCAACCAACCATTCCTGGCTAAACCCTTTTGCTACTAACCGAGCTTTATGTTTGAATGGTTTTCCAAATTCATCATTCTTTGTTGTAAATACCCATTTACAATCTACAATATTTACACCATCCGGCCTTGTAACTAATGTCCAAGTTTTATTTACGAGAAGAGAATTTATTTCTTCTTGGATAGCTCGTTCCCAATGAACCCTATCTTCTCTCCCTTTTATCTCCGCAAACGACTGCGGGACTTTACATACTACGGACTGAGCGCATAAGATATAATCATTAATATCATCCTTTTCTTTATAGGATACAGGGGCTAAATCTTTTATCCGATCACTTCTCCTTGGCTTATCTATTTCATTATCAATAACAGATGAAGAGTCCTTTGTACTTTTACTAACGCCTGTTGTCGTTTCACGCTCATTGTTTATTTTTGGAATTTTGCTTGGTCCACCCTGATCATTACAATCATTGGACTTATTTATTCCCTTTCTTTCATCTGATTTTATATTATCAGATGCACGAGACGTTACTGATTTCGACTTATCGTCAAAGAACTCAGTTTCAATCCGGGCACCCCGACCATGGGCCCCTTCATCCCCCTCTAGCCTGAGCACAGGCCTCGAGTGTGGGGCATTCGTCTCGTCTACAATGACGTCCCTCACGACAACATATTTTTCGGTTTCCACATCCCAAACTCTGTAGCCATTCGGTTCGTACCCAACCAGGATTCCTTTCCAGGACTTTACTTCGAATTTTGATTTTCTGGTTTTGTTATGAACGTATACTGTCGAACCGAATACTTTCAAATATTTAATTTGAGGTTTCTTATCGTGCCACATTTCATATGGAGTCTTATCCTCCTCTAGAGCTTTTGTTGGGGATATGTTTATCAAATAAGTGGCAGTCAGAACTGCATCACCCCAGAAAACTTGCGACAACTTCGCATCTGCTATCATTGACCTAGCCTTATTTGTTATGGTTTGAACCATACGCTCTGAAACACCATTCAATTGGGGAGTTCGTGGAACCGTTAAATGGTAACTAATACCTCTTTCCGTACAATACTCTTTCATCTCATTTGATAGATATTCACGTCCATTATCGCTATATAAATTCACGACTCTCAAATTAAAATGACTCTCACTTTTAGCTACAAAGTCTTTAAAAGCTGAAAATACCTCGGATTTATATGTCAAAAGATATGTAACGCAATAATGGGTTCTCTGATCAACAAACAATACAAAATAATTTTTGCCATTTACCGAAGGAGGAGTGATCGGCCCTGCTACATCCGAATGTACAATGAACAATGGCCGTTTTACATGATCTCTATCTTTTTCTTTCCCGAACGGTAAACACGCCTGCTTGCCGAATATACATGATTCGCAAAGACTATCATTAGGTATAACCTTTTCTATTAACTCAGAATCTTTAACCATTTCTTTCGTTTTCATTTGAAGGAATTTAGATTTCCCTATATGGCCTAATCGTCGGTGCCATAGTTCATAATTATCTTTTACACTAACATGGGCAGCACTGTTTACTTTTCTCGAACCGACTTTGAAGTCAACGGTAAATAAATTATTTTTCTGCTTACCTTCTATCAAGGTTCTACCATTTTTACTTATCTGTACTCCCTTCTCATCAAATATAATCGACAAGCCAGCCTCTCGCATCCTCGTGACCGACAGCAGGTTGTGCGGAATCTCGGGGCTGTAAAGAACGTCCTCCAGGGTCCCTGCTATTCCCTTATCGGTGGTCAGATTCAGTACGCCCTTTTTCGTTGCACTTATGTACTGGCCATTTTTGGCAACAGAAATCTTAATAGGTGTTTCCAAATTTATAAAGTTATCCGTCAAATCACACCGATTAATCAAGTGATCAGATGCACCTGAGTCCAAAATGAATGTGATTCTATTTTTGTCTTCTGCTTGATACAGGTAGCTCCCAACCATGAAACAGAAACCATCTGCATCACTGCCGGACCGCACGTGTTGAGCAGTCTGCACAGTCTTCGGTGCTCTCTGTCTCTCTTGTCCTGATCCTTCTCCATTTTGCTGTCCTGCTCTTTTCTTTTCTTCCATTAGAGCCCTCAGGAAGTGTCTGCACTCACTCTTTATGTGTCCTGGTTTGCCACAATGAAAACACTTTCCCTTGAAACCTCTGTTTTTGGGATTGAACCTTTTGAATCCACGATGAAAATTCCGTCGCTTCAGATTTCCATTTCCAAAGTGCGATGTCTTATGGTCTTTGTCCTTTTTCTTGTTACTCACGACATGCAACACTTTGGCACTTGTCTCACTACTTTTAGCTTTTAATTTTATTTCATAATCCAAAAGACGTTTCTTGACATATTCAAGTGTCAACTGGTCTTCATTAATTGTCTCAAGGGCAGTAATAACAGTTTCGTAAGAGTCGGGCATCGTTAAGAATAAAAGTGACACTTTGTCCGCTTCATCCATTTTTCCACCTGCACCAATAAATTCTGTAACCAGATCATCAAATTCTGTGAGATGACTGATCATTGGTGTATCTCCTTGGAGTTTTAATGAATGTATTTTCTTTCGCACGGAATGTTGACTGGGGAGACTTTTGCGTTCGTAGATTGTGTCCAGACTTTCGAGGATTTGTTTTGCTGTGAGACCAGGTTTGGCAAAACCCAGATATGCATCTGCAAGATGCTGAACAACCGCCTTTCTTGCAATACGTTCAGCTTTTCGCCATTTTCTAGCCTCAGGAATTTCAGGCTCTGAGTCGATGACTCTGATTACGTCAAGTCCAATCAGTAATTCACGGATTCTGAACTTCCAGACACTGTATTTTTCGCCATTGAATGGCTTGAACTCTTTACTGATTTTTATTTCCTCCATCACTTCACTTCTTCACGGTTACTTAAATTTATACTAAATTCTATTTCACTTATTTACACTAAATACACAAAACTAAAAATAATTAATTCGCGTACTGCGGTAACTGGGCCCATAACCTATTGGATTATGGGGTATTTTAAATAATCATATTGGCAAATAAGTGAAAAGATTTTCTTTATTATATACGCTCGAAAGACACATCCGCTCTGTATCAATTCCTTAGAGGAACTAACTAACTAATAAAGAAATAGTGCACTCTAGGCCCTTAGTGACTCACACTCAATAGGTCCTGCCTATGCAACTTTGTTTAGTCTAAGCAAAAGAGAGCATAAACATTATACCAGAAACCTCTCAGAATCTTCGTTCAGTTTGAAGTGTTCTGTATACAAAGAAGGAAAATACAAAATAGAAATATTTATAAGTTTAATTTTTGTTACGTATTAATTTTTATAAACTAAAAAATCTAACAGTATGTATAACTTCCACAATTTTTAACGAAACTTAATCAAACTTGGAAGACGAGTGTTTATCAGCGATCTACAGGCTTATGAATTTTTTTCAGAATTTTAGGACCATCTTTCAAGAAAACGACAACCACTACGTCACTAAATCCCTTAAATAAATAATAATCTCTAAGTAAAATAGTGATAATAAAGAATTCAGGATTTCTAAGACCTTGGGAAGATCTCCACGTCTAATGCCAGCGAATATCAGATGTTCGATCAAAGAAGCGACGACGACTGTCTCAGGTCCCGCGAGCGAGCGAACGAGCAAGTGAGAAAACATGATAATCCCGTTTATTTATGGATGATGATACTAAAGCCTCTCCCGCTCACTCACTTGAGCCTGAGATTCTGCTTGAGCTTGTACAAAGGACAGTTTAATTAAACGAAAGGGGATTTCACGCGAGTTTAGCATCTCGCTGAGCGACTGGACTGAGCGAGTACCGAGTACCGAGTTTGGGGGGGTGGGGGAGGGTATAGAAATCGACTATCTGCCTTATTCAAATTCTGAAAACCCAGTTTAAAACCGACCTATCCAAAAATCTGAAAGCATGGGAATAGGCGTGAAAACAGATTGTCCCCCGATTGTCGTTCGTTGTCCTCCGTGAAATTCTCTCATCGCTATGAGGTTTATCCCTCTTGCTTCCACCCTGCAGTCTCCCTTATATTTACCGGAAATCTGGGCATCCAGACTCCATCGACGTCCCTCGACGCCGAGCACCACCGAGATCGTAGTCGTCGTCCGTCGACGTCGGTCGTGAGCTCAATACCTAATGAAATTCCTTGGGGACGCAAATACGGTTTGCGTGTATATAGTTTGGATATACCCAAACGCTCTCTGATCTGCTACTGGATTTGCGTAAAATTTGTTGACCTGTAATTCGCCAGTTTCTAAACTGTGGTCAACGGTAAACGCTGTCCACAATTTCGTTAGCGGTTATACAAATTTTCGATAATATTTAGTCTGAGGCATTTCGTTTAGTTGTTTTTCAATTTGTTTTTTTTTTTTTGCATTTTCTTCTCTCGTTTAGTTTGCATCCACTTTCATTCGGTCACGTTTATCGTTGAATAATAGTTCAATTTACATTTTTGTTTATTTCGCACTATTAGGTATGGTTTAGTTTATTTTGTTACTAGTTCGATTTTGGGCTCGTTCGTTCGTTTTAGTTGCGCTTAGATTGAGCTGAGTTGAATGATCTTCAATCTTAATTTTGATTTAGATTTTTTATTTTCTTCGTTTCACTATAATCGTATTTTGGTTTATTTAGTTACTAGTTCGATTTTGGGCTTATTCGTTCATTGTTTAACTCAGTTGCGTTTAGTTGAATGATCTTCAATTTTCATTTTTATTTGCTTCACAATCATATTTCGGGTTATATAGTTACTAGTTCAGTTTGAGCTCGTTCCTTTATTATCTGATTTAGTTGCATTTAGTTGAATAATACTTGTCAATTTTGATTTATTGTTTGCTTGACTATCATATATGTATCAGTTACTAGTTCAATTTCAGGCTCATTCCTTTATTACTTTGAACTAGTTTACCAGTTTTTTTTCTTTCGACTAGTAGACTGACTTTGACTAGTTGCGTCGAGTCAATAATACTTGTCAGTTTTCATTAATTTACTACAATTCTGATTTTTTGAATTTTCTTTATTATAGTTATGAACAAAATTTAGTTCTGTTTCAATTCATAGGTATATAGTTGCATTTAGTTGAATTCGAATAATAAATTGCGTGTATATAGTTGTACCAATTCAATTATATTTGTAGTTTAGTTGCGCATAGTAGAATTCTGTTTCATTCAGTTTAGTGATCCAATTATTCTTTTCATTTAGTTCAAATGATTTTGTTTTTTTTTTTCAATCCTTTTGCAATTGCGTTTAGTTGCTCTTCATTTTAATCTATATGAGGTGTTTCACCCCGTTTCGAACGGTCGAAAAGTTGACCGATCCCAAAAAAATCATAATTTTGTCTTTTTACACAAATATATCGAAAGAATTTATGTGAATTTTATTCAGAATTTTTGGATCGAATTTTTCGAGTTTTTCCAAATTCCAACTTTTTTCTACGCATCTTATCATCTCAAAAGTATAAGATCATACAAGAAAATTTACGAGACGAAAAAGTTGCAGTTTCGAATCAACTTTCTGAAAAAAACTTTTTGGGAATTTCTCGAATCCTAAAAATAGCAATTTTTATCAAAAATACACAAAAATATTTTTTTCAACCAATATATCACTTTTGATTTGCCTAAAAAATTTACAGAAAATACTCTCAAGTGTTTACAGCAAGCATATATATTCTCTTTAAGATGGTTGGCTCAATCATTTAGAAGCTATATTTATTATATGCTTCATACGCTTTATTATTTCTTTTTTTTTTTTTCGAAAAAAAAATATAGCTTCCAAACGATTAAGCCAACGATCTTAAAAAAAATATATAGTTGCTGTGAACACTTGAGAATATTTTCTGTAAATTTTTGAGGCAAATCAAAACTGACATATATTGGTTGAAAAAAATATTTTTGTTCATTTTTGATAAAAATTAGTATTTTTGGGATTCGAGAAATTCTCAAAAATTTTTTGTTTCAGAAAGTTGATTCGAAACTGCAACTTTTTTGTCTCATAAATTTTCTTGTACGATCTTATACTTTTGAGATACAGAGATCCGTAGAAAAAAGTTGGAATTTGGAAAAACTCGAAAAATTCGTTCCAAAAATTCTGAATAAAATTCACATAAATTCTTTCGATATATTTGTGTAATAAAACAAAATTATGATTTTTTTGGGGTCGGTCAATTTTTTGACCGTTCGAAACGGGGTGGAACAGCTCATATATATACCGAGAGATTAACGTGAAAGTTAACACTCAGTCACAGCCAACTCGGCACACTCCATGTTTTTCGTATTTTTTTCGCAGGCTGGCCATCCGCTATTTTTTTTCTTTCCGTTTTTTCTTTCGATTCTTTCCGATGTTCATCAATTTGACTAGAAATTAAAAAGAATAGCGCATGGCCAGCCTGCGAAAAACAGCCGGAAAACGTGGAGTGTGCCGAGTTGGCTGTGACTGAGTGTTAACTTTCACGTTAATCTCTCGGTATATATATATATATATACAGGGTTAGTCAGTTCAAACTCCGAGAATGGGAGGAGCTTGGTTGATGAATTAGGCTATGTGGGATTCGGATGAGGGGCCCTACCCCTCAGCCAATCCGGCGAATATTTGGTATTTACGTCGAGGAGTCATGTTGTTATCGACGTACGAATTCAAGTCTACGTACTGGTAAACAGTGGGAATAAGAAATAAATTCACGATATAACAAGTAATAATACTGACCAGCTTATTCAATACTATAAACTATGATACTACTCTATGCGTAAACATGACTCTCACATGCTAAGACAAACCTCATTGTTTACATTTCGTGATGTCGACTTTCTTTGTTGTCATATCTTCATTATTGTTTCTTATTAACAGCGGTTACCTACGTGTAGACTTCGAATCTCACAATCAATTTGATATCAACACTCATGACTCCTCGACGTAAATACCAAATATTCGCCGGATTGGCTGAGGGGTAGGGCCTAATTCATCAACCAAGCTCCTCCCATTCTCGGAGTTTGAACTGACTAACCCTGTATTTGCATATAGAACTTTTTTATTGAAAGAAAACAGATTTTTCTCATTTATTTTGGAAACTATGCAAAATATCAAAATTTTCTGAGACATGTTTTATTTTTCTTTTTTTTTTCACTCCTGCGAGGACTATTGAAAATTAATTTTTTTTTTTCGTTTTGAGAATTGAAAAAAAATAAAAATTAATAAAAAAAATATGAGGCAGCCGCATCCCACTTTCTAATCATGATAGATATTACTTATTTAGGACCCAGAATCTGTGGAAAAAAATTCATAATTTTAAAAATGGTGTTTTTCAGTCAACCCTTTTTACACAAAAACGATCGTCGCGCCACCTGAAGGAGTAGCGAGAAAATTCTGCGAAAAAATTGGGCTTCTTTTCAAGTGGAATGAATGCGAAAAAAAAAATTATGCAAGGATCTGATGACTTGAGGGAAATGACTCCTCGGTTTCACTTGGAATGCCCCATATATATATATTTATTTTTATATCTACCCCGTGTTTTATATGCATTACAGCGTCCCCGTAAGTATATGTATATTTAGTTACGTATAATCAAATTTTCTATGTGCCTTCAGATGGTAATTATTATTGTTCGTGCTTTGAAAAGTTACGTGATGAATTTCGAATTTATACAAGCCCACGTAACGTGGCATGGCAAGACATGGCATGGCATGGCATGGCTTGGCGTAGCATGGCTTGGCTTGGTACAGACTTTCCTTGCTCTTACCTGCCTCAGCTATACATAGGTACTACTACAACGGGGAAACAACAAGCGCGAGCTTTAATTATTTTCGCATTACCTCTCCTACCTACCTACCAGCCAACCAACCTCCGAAAAACCTTCGGGGGCTTTATAGCCTTCGTTAATCCTGGGTTGGGGTTGGGGGCAGGGGCAGAGACGAGGTGCTCCCGAATCCCATCCCTCTTCTATTAATACCAGCCTGTTCAAAACTTCAAACAATGGGAACACGCTCTCGGTACTGGTGATGGTACTGGTGCTGGTGCTGGTGCTACTGCTGCGGCAAAACGCCAAAATAGTTTATTAAACGTCGAATAGTTAACCAAATTGCTGCATTATGTAAGCAACTTGAGGTTCACGTTGGTGGAGAAATTAACAAAAAAATTATAGCTGGTTTAATTCTCGCGTATAGTTGCGCACTAGGTTAATTGGCTAACCGAAATTCAACTAATCGAAATCCGTAATATTAAAGAAGAGACGAGACAAATATAGGAAATAAAAACAGAATTTAAAAGATGTAGCAATAAATAAAATGAAAATAATGAAATTAACTAAATGGGATATGAAATCGAACTAAATTTGACTTAACAAAATTATTGAATATATATATGAAAAAAAAGAAATATAAATCTGTAAGAAACTATAAGAAATAGCATTGAAAAGTTGAAAATAAAACTAAAATCAACTAATCAGAAATCAAATCCAAAAGAAAATTGAACTAAAAACAGACACACGAACAGAACCGAAGAAAAAAAAATGAGCATCGGTGAAGCGAAATAAAATAAAACCATAGAAAAACCGAAAGTGAACCAACTAAAATCAACCAAACAGAATGAATTTGAAGAAAATTTATAACTAAACACAAAAAACTTGAAAAAAAACACTAATAAATTAAGTAGGAATATAAAAAAATCGACTACAAGGTGTCTTTGTAGGAGACGAAATGGAATAACCGGTGAAAATTAACTATAAGAGGAACTACCATAACTTAAACGACATTAAACTAAATTCAACTAAACAAAATTAAATTGATTAATATATAGAAGAAAAAAATTTGTAGAAATGAACAGATATCCAAAATGAAACAGAATGATGAAAAAAAAAAATTAAAATGACAAACACAATAATAAGAGACAAAAAGAAAAGAAGAAGAAGTCAAAACGAACTCAGAGATGGAATTAAACCGGATGAAACAAAATCTAAAAAAAAAAAAATCAAATCTATCAAAAACGACGACTATACTGTACATAATATATGATGAGCTCACGTTTTCGTAAAATGACAGATTTTATCGACTGATATTTTATTGAGCTACTTTATTAATATTAGTTTGCGATATTTGACTAATATAATATGCGGCCTCCCCCTGCCCCTCCGCCAAAAAAAAATTTTTGGCCTAAAAAGAGTTTCTCCTTATGTAATCGAAGGACATTGGTCGTTGCCCATTGCTCACAAAATCATAATAATGGTTATTTTTATTATTATTATAATAATGATAAGGAGGTGTTATCCTTGGTTCGAGAGTTAAAACAAGTTTAAAAGGAGGCCGCGGCGACGATCATCGCGAGACATTTAGTTGGGACGAACTAAAGTTATTATACGTATATTGTGTAACATACGGGAAATTCGCGCGAACTTGACCAGAATTTGGCCGCGCCATTTTTAATTTCATTGAAACTTTTTTGAGCGATAGTATGCCACTTTAAAACATGAAAAACATCCTCCTTTTTTTTCTTAATGGACCCTTTTTTGCCTGTGAGCTATAAAACCTATCTCAAAAACGCAGCAACCGATTTTGACGAAAAAAGTACAAAATAACTCAAGGCTTTCAAAATAAAAAATTATCATCCAAACTTGAAAGTGGGCCGACATTTTCTTCTCCGCTTCACATCGTATTTTCTATTTTTATGCATATGATATTATACGTTAATACAAAGCAATTTTTTAAATTGTATTAAACTATCATTTCGAAAATCAATATAAGAATCCGTAAAAAAATATAAAAAATGACAATTTTTTATTTTAAAAACCAAAAATTCTCGCATTTTTTTCATCAAAATCGGTTAGGGCGTTTTTGAGATAGGTTTTGTGGCTCATACGCAAAAATGGGTTGAATAAAAAAAAGGGAAATGTTTTTTCATATTTTCAAGTGTCATACTATCACCCAAAAATGTTTCAATGCAATTAAAAATGGCGTGGCCAAACTCTAGTCAAGTTCACGTGGAATTCCCCATACACATGCGTATATAGGTATGTATTGTATAATGTTGTATGCTATGAATATTTCCTGAAATTATCTCGCCTTTACACATAGAGAATAGTTTAAGGGTCGACAAAAAGAAATTGTCAAAAACTGTCAAAAATTGTTCAAAACCATTGTCCACAATGGTATAATAAATATATATATATATATATATAGAATTGTCGAAATATATTCGGTAAACTGAATTGAAACTGAATTTAACTGAACTGGAGTGAACTGGACCGAATTGTTATATCGAATACAAGAAAGAACGGAAAAAACAAGAAAAACGAAAAGAAAATTAGCATATAAATTGACCCCCTGAAATCATCATTTTTCAACGTTTTATTCATGCACACCACTATATGTATATACCTATATATATATATATATATATATATATATATATATATATATATATATATATATATATATATATATATGTATATATGTACCACACATGGACATATCATGCGAATACTACGTGGCAACTTTATGTAACGTAAATGTGTTTTTTTATCTCCATTTGTCTTTTCGTTTTTTTTTTGTTTTTTGTTTTTGTGTAATTCACAGTTATCAAAATCGATATAGAAAGGAATAGAAAAAAAAGAAAAGACAAAAGAAGCAAGAACAAAAGGAAGAAAGTATTTCTTAACGAATTTTCATTATTCAGTTTTTGTTGTAGGTATAAGTCCTTATTTTCTGTTTTTCTTTTTTTTTCAAGGGTCCAGCGGGAAAATAGAACATTGCGAAACAAGTGCGCAAAGTAGTTGATTCTCCATCACCTACGAGCACTTGTTTCGTATATTATTTCTCCAGAGGAGGGATGGAAAGCTCGATTTTCCACACAGTGGGAAGTGGACGTTTCGCGCACGCAAACCCGCGCGCAAAATCGGACTTTGCGCATGCTGTCTGGAGAATATATGTAGGTTCCGTTCAATGATTAAACATCCAATTTTGATACGTGTAGATATTAAAATACAAATGTAAAATTTTTTTAATGTAAATGAAATATTGCGATTCTTGGATCCGTTTTCTTGCTTAAAATTGAATCAAATTTATTAAAAAAAACAGAAACAAAGAAAGAAACAGAAGAATCAAAAGATAAAACAAGATAGTACGAAAAACGAAAAGTAAAAGAAGAAACGAAAAAAAAAGAAGCACGATTATAGCCTCTTTTCTCCTTTTTCTTCCTTCTTTTCTTTTCGTATCTTTCCTTTTTTCTCTCTTTTCTTTCCCTTTTCCTTCACTCTATATACAAACTTCCAAATTTTAACAAGATGTAGAGATTTTTAGGTTTGATTCTCGGCCTCAAATGTGAAAAATTGAAACAGCGAGAAAGAAGAATAAAAAAAAACCGTAAGAATAATAAAATGACAAAAAAAAAAATCAAATAAAAAAAAACTAACAGAAGAGAATCAAAAACGATCATAATTTTTCTTTTCCTTTTTCTTCATTCTCTTCTCTTCTTTTCGTTTATTTCCTTTTTTTTATTTCTCTGTCTTTTTCCTCTCTTTTGTTTTTTCCCTTCACTATCTCTATACTAACTTTCAAATTTTAATAAGAAATCGCGATTTCTAGGTTCGATTTTCTGCTTAAATTTGAAGAATAATTAAAATACTTATTAAGAAAGAAGATCGAAAAAAAGTAAGAAAAAGAAATCAGAAGTAAAAGAACAGAAACAAAAAACGATTTTAATTTCTCTTCTTCTTTTTCTCCATTCTCTTCTTTTCTTTTATTTTCTTTTATTTCTCTATCTATCTATCTCTTTTATCCTCTACTCTTAGCAATTAGTGCTACCTAATGCGTCTGAAGATATAAGTCGGTATAGGTAGGGGTACGTTGAAACTTTCCTTCATCCGGTTTCCGCTAAAGATCTCGAAAGCTCGGGTGCCGTGCCGGATGGGTGAATGGGTGGACGGGGAAGAGCACCAAAAGTGGGGTGAAAAACAGTGACTTTTTAGGGTCTGAGGAGGTTCGAGTCTGCAAGAAAGATAAGAAAAGTAATAAAATATAACTATTCTCCGTGTGCGGTTTGCGGTTTCCAAGCTCCTCCTCTCTCAGAAACAGACAGAGACAGGAAACGAGGAAAACTGGGGAAAACTGCGAAACGGGGTGCCAGCCACCACCCCTGCCGTCGCCATATCGAAGAGAGAAAGAGGCTAGCTGTTGCGGTTGGAAATCATCGTCGATTATGCAAAGGGAACCAGATTCTTGATGATATCTCGGTAAATGTTGATGATATCAAGTTTTAGTTACAAGTTAGGTTACCAAAAACGAAGGTCGCTAAGTTTTCTATGAAGAAGGTAGAACATATTTTTACTGTATTTCATTGGTTTGACCGTATTTTAACGATGAATGTTGTAACGATTATTCTAGGGTTTAGGTATTGAAATTTCAATTTTTGACTGAAGATTCAGCTTCAAAATACAGCGGAACTATCAAAGATATAGAAGAAATTCATTCGACCTTTTTTATAGAAAATTTAATAAACTTAATTTTCGATATTCACTTTCATCTCGATAGCATCAACATTTATCGAGTTATCAGCGATAAACTGATTTCGAGTACACTTTTTCCAAACTGACGGTTTAGGAAATTAGTCACACATTCAGACTCAAGCTACAGCTAAACCAATGAAGATACAAAAAAAAAGTATCCCACCTTTTCGATAGAGAATTTAATAAACTTCATTTTTGATATTCACTTTCATCTTGATATCATCAACATTTACTGAGTTATCAGCGATAAACTGATTTCGAGTACACTTTTTCCAAACTGACGGTTTAGAAAATCAGTCACACATTCAGACTCAAGCTACAGCTAAACCAATGAAGATACAAAAAAAAAGTATTCCACCTTTTCGATAGAGAATTTAATAAACTTCATTTTTGATATTCACTTTCATTTCGATATCATCAACATTTACTGAGTTATCAGCGATAAACTGATTTCGAGTACACTTTTTCCAAACTAACGGTTCAGAAAATTGGTCACGCTCCATTCAGAAGCAAAATACAGCAATGAAGGTACAAAAAAAAAGTGCTCTTTTTTTTTGGTGGAGAATTTCATAAATTTCATTTTTGATGCACACTTTCATCTTGATATCATCAATATTTACTAAGATATCAGCGAAGAACTGGGTTCAAGAACATTTTTTGCTGTAAGCAGAAAGAGAGAAAACGAGGAAAACGGGGTGGCAGTCACCACCACCACCGCCATCGCCATATCGAATAGAGGAGGAGGCTAGCTGTTGCGGTTGGGAATTATCGTCGATTATGCAAAGGGAGTAGTGGGAGAATGCTCCCGAGGAACGGAGAATATAAATGGGTTCGACGTAGCACTAGGTAGCGGTTGGCTCTCCCTACTCCTCGAATTTTTCTCGCCTTATTCCGTTTCCTTGAGGCTAGTATACTGTACCAGCTCGCCATGCCATGCTGAGCTCTAAGCCCTCTAAGAAGCCAGCCAGCCTGCCACGCTGCGCCAGGGCGAAGTAAAAGAGAAGAAAAATGTAAGGGATGAGGTAAGGTAGGGAAAAGAAGGAAGGAAAAAGGAGGTAAAAGGAGAGGAGTGCGAGCTTCTGGCAAATGTTATCAAAATTGAATTTTCCAATACCGAGCTGCTTTCCACCTCGCGGTACACCCCCAGCCTTCCTTCTTCCTTCTCCATCTTTACCTATACATTCACCACCACCCTTACCACCATCACTTTGTTATTTATGTCTTCGGCCAGAGCTTGCGTCTGGCCAAACCCAAACCAAACCAAACCAAGTCGAAGCCAAGCCGAGCCAAGCCAATGGGCTTTTGTCAATTTCTAGCCAATTTGTATGTATGTATCTAACCGATGGTAATATGACGTGGATTGGTATTAGTATTGGTATTGGTTGGTGTTTCTGGACGGTAACAGGTAGCAGATTTTCGCTCCGATACTCGCATGCTCGTGCTCGCAGGGTAAGGAAAATGGCAAACAGATTAGGATATCGACGTCAGAAATTGATTGGGATTGTATAGTTTTTTTATACCTTTGTTTTAACAGGTTTTATATCCGGCATTTCATTTCATTTTAGTTTATGGTGAGCCCTTTATTCATTTTACGGCTTTTCTATTTTTCGTTTATAGTTTTTGAGTTCGCTGGATTCTTCGATTTTCTAATATTCGTAACTTTTACAGTTGTCAACTTGTATTTTATCTTTTGATTTTCCAGTATACTCAGTTTTTCAGATTTCTAATTTTTCATTTTGCAATTTTGCAATTTGATATTCTCGGTTTCCAATTTTTAATCCCGAGTTTTTCAATTTCCACGCCATTCTTTAATTTCTCTATTCTTCGCGTTACAATTCTCCCGATTGCTGATGTTTAATTTTGCAGTTTTGCAATTTTCTGTTTTTTGGTTTTACATTTTCAGATTTCAATTTCTCAATCCTCACAGTTTGCCAAATTCTGAGCCGTCCTTCAATTTTTCTATCTTCCGATTTTCAGTTTTCTAGCTTTCTGATTCCTAATTTTACAAGTTTACAATTTTACAATTTTGAAGTTTTGCAACTGTATAACTAATCCATCCTTCAGTTTTTTCCCCTGTTCATTTACACTTTCCCATCCTCCAATCTTCGATTTTCGAATTTTTAGGTTTCATTTTTTAGGTCTTTCATTGCCAAGTTCCGAATTTCTTAAAATCCAAGAACAGTACGACATTCTTATAAAAAACAAATGAAGAAACAAAAATCGTTTTCCGGAGTTGTCTCTCTCTTTTTCCCTCGAAGTAAATCTTCAAAATATCAAAATTCAAGCTCCAATTCCAGGAATGATAAAAAAAAACCTTCCTCAATTTTCAACTTCTTTTCATAATTCCAATTTCGAAAATTTCCTCTTTCTTCCACTGATCCAAAAACTTCTCCACTAACTTCCTATCCTACTAAAAGCCCTAAACGATCTGCTCTCTCGATCAACCCCTCAACTATCTATAACTAAGTCCCACAGCATTATACATATATATTCTTTTTCTTTCAGCCCGAATTGTGGATCTGGGGGTTGGGTTAATCAATTCAAATAAATGGTATCGAACCCCATCTTCCCCTATCCTAGTTTATATACAAATATATATATATATATATATATATATATATATATATATATATATATATATATATATATATATATACACATGCATGATGGTACGAAGGTACAAAGTTTCAGACAAGGTTCTAACAAACCTTGAACTTCGAACTCGGCTTTAAACTAGTCCAACTTTTGGCACATTGGAATGGAATGGCATGGCATGGTGCTCTCTTTACCTTTGTTGTTACCACTTCTGTATTAGGGAATGGGAGACCAAACCTGAGCCAACTTCTCGACGCCAATCGCTTAATTGACAAACTTGAAATATCTTCCCCTTACTCATTTAGCGTCCCCTTATATATCTGTCTCTATTCTCTTTGCTGGTATCTTTATCTACCAGAATGTCACAGATTATAATGTAAGTTTTTCGTTCAACGATTTTATCTTTCACTTTTCATCTGCCCAGAAGAAGATACTTCAAAGACTTTTGATGATATCTCGATAAACGTTGATGATACCAAGTTTTAAGTAGGAACCAAGAATGAAGCCCGTTAAATTTTCTATGAAAAAGGTGCATAATGTTTTTACTGTATCTTCATTCGTTTGGCTGTATTTCGAGAATGAATATGTAACTAATTGTCACGTTTATTCTAGGGCTTGACTGAAATTTCAATTTTCGGATGAATATTCAGCCTTCAAAATACAGCGAAACTATTGGAGACGCAGAAAAGATGCAGAGAACCTTTTTCATAGAAAATTTAATAAACTATATTTTTGATGGTTACTTTCAACTTGATATCATCGAGGGTTACCGAGATATTAGCAAAAAACTTGTTCTAAGTACATTTTTTCGAAATGATGGCTTGGAAAATTAGACACATATTCAGCTCCAGAATACAGCAAGACCAATGAAAATATCGGCAAAATGTCTGAAATCTTTTTTATGGAGAATTTAATAAACTTCATTTTTGATATCTACCTTTAACTTTGTATTATTGACGGTTACCGAGATATTAGCAAAAAACTGGCGATGAACATCTAGACCGAGTTACAACTTTTGATCTGTTATTTTTTTTTTTTTTTTTTTCTTCTATTCGACTGGCCCACTTTCTCTTTCTGAAAATCTGTTTTTTGGGTACTACGAATAATCTAGTCGCCAGGTAATTGTTGCTTATAAAATTTAGAGATGTTTTGATTTTTGAATGAGAGAAGTATTTTGGGGCTCTGAGAAATTCTCTGAATTTTCGACCTTCGTCTGCAATACTTTTTTATTTCTTTTTTTTTACCGAGACGTCGAGTGGTAAAAAAAAAAAAAAATAAAATAAAAAAACAGAGAAAAAAAAATTACCCAAGACCCTTTTTCGCGTCCCATTTTATTGGCATATGATCCCCACTGCAAACTGCCTTTAGAATGGACAGTTAGGGACGAGAATGTGTGGAATTAGCCGTTTCTCAAACAGCGCAGCCATCCGAAAATCGAAACCTCTACAAATATTTAAATCCCATACAGACTGGCGCGCGAACTGAGGGTATGCAGAGAGAAATTCTTCAAAAGAATTCAGGGCAGGCACGCCGCCGCTAAGTGCAAAGTGTTTGATCCAAAGAGAGGCCAGATCAGTTCGAATACCTTTTTCTCCTTTTTTCATTGTTTCGTTTTTACCGAATTATCGCAAGGAAATTTTACAGATTCCAAGTTCAATCCGTTACATAAAATTTCTCAGGATATTTCGTTCGGATTGGTATGATTTCGTAAGATTTCAACAGATTTTAGAAAATTTTAGAAAGTTCTTATGAAATTTTATGAATTTTTTAAGGAGTATTTATTGCAGAATTTTATGAAATTCTACGAATTTCGTTTGAAACTTCCAGAAAAAAAATCTTGAAATTTCAATTCACACAATTTTATGAAAAAAAAAAAAGAAAATTACAGAATGTATGTAAGAATTCACAATTTTTCCCATGAAATTTGATAAAACCCCATGAAATTTGAGAAAATCCCATAAAATTTGACAGAATCCCATGAAATTTGTTGAGCCAGAATGAAAATCGAATCGGAATTTAATAAAATCTGTAAAATGATGATAAAATCCTGTTTTTTTTTTTTTTTTTTTCATGTTTTATGTTTCTATTAGGAGGGTATACCAGTTAATTTTTCTGAGTGATTAAATCGTGGAGGGTATAAGGTATAGAGGTGAGGGAAGCAGAGAGGGACCGCGCGACTAAGTTTGACACGTAAACAGAGAATTGTATCCGCGTCGCTTACCCTTAAGTTTAGAGGGCAGCTCCCATCAGGCGAGTAAACATCGCCGCATTCTGCCAACTAATTCAATTCCTAGTTACGACGTTTAACCTCTTGCTGTCAGACAGACAGGAGGGGAGAACTTCCATCTTCCATCTCCCAATTCCCATCCCTTAATCTAACTGCTTAAAATTTCTCACCCTTCCAATAGCTATATGTATACACATGTATACATTAGCAAACATGAATTGCTATGTGTATTTCGTTAAGTAAACGGAATTGATAATTATTATTCTTGTTTTCATTATTATTATCGAGGTAAGATGTAGACTTTGGTTCATTTCGTAGTAGATTAGTTGAATAGAGTCAAATGTCGATTTTCGAACGTATTCAAAATACTATAATCAAAGTGTGGAGCGATCGAGAGCCACTATATAAATATGGTTAGATAAAATGTGCTCTAAACTAGTTTTTCGATTATATCTCGAGAAATATTGATGATATCGAGTTCGAGGTGAAGATAAAAAATAAAGTTTATTAAATTCTCTATGAAAAAGGTTGAACATGTTTTTACTGTATCTACATTGGTTTGGTGGTATTTTAAGGATGAATGTGCATCTAATCGTCAGGTTTATTCTAGATTTACCTTACTGGAATTTCAGTTTTTGGCTAGATATTCAGCCTCAAAATACAGCGAAACTAATGAAGATACAGTAAAAATGTATTGAAGTTCTTTCATAGAGAATTTGATAAAATTCAGTTTTGATACTCACCTTCAACTCGATATCATCAACGGTTATCAAGATATAGGCGAAAAACTGGTTTCGAGTGCGGTTTTTCCAAGATGATTATTCGGAAAATTTAATCACACATTCAGCCTCAAGATACAGCGAAACTAATGAAGTTACACGAAAACTGTATTCTACCTTTTTTACAGAAAATTTGATAATCTTCATTTTTAATTTCCACCTTTAACTTGATATCATCAACGTTTATCGAGATATCAGCGAAAAACTGGTTTAGGGCATGTTCTTTCGAAGATGACTATTTTGAAAATTTAGTCAAACATTCAGCCTCAAAATACAGCGAAACTGATAAAGATACAGGAAAAATGTGTTCTACTTCTTTCATAGAAAATTTAATATACTCCATTTTTGGTATGGACCTTCAACTTGATATCATCAACGTTTAGCAAGATACAGGCGAAAAACTGATTTCGAGTACCTACACTGCATGACGAGCTTAGGATAATTTCGGTACATATTCAAAAGTGAGGCTTAATGCGAAAATCTTTATTCATACTCGGCAGAATCGCTTCTAATTTACCTGGTGTATAGAGAAATTTGTTGAAAATCTTAAGAGAATAATAAAAAGGAAGAAAAGGGTTGATCGTGATCACGGAAAGTGAGAAGAAGAGGGTGAGATGGGGCATGTCCCCTCTTGATCTGACGAGCGTACTCGTCAGAGAGCCATTTACCTCGCTTCAAGAGAAAGGTAGAATGAAGAGTAAGGCAGTTTCGGAAAAGAGGTAAGAAAGGCAGCCAGGCTCATTCTTTGTCCTAGGATCTTAGATCCTCTTTAAGATATCCAAAGTGGTTACGGCGTCACGTCATCCAGTCTGCCAGCCTACATTTTCTCTTTTCTCACTGCTTTAAGTGTATAAATGCTGGTGAGTTTCTCCAGCTTCGTACGATTCTCAATTTATCTTATTCAAAAAGAAACAGAAAAAAATCAAAGAGTAACCAAAAAATTGATACAATTTCGATTTCTTATCTATCAAAGAAATTATAAAATCCAAAAAGGTTTGTTTTGAATGTTATACGAAGTTGAATGAAATTTGATTCGATTAAATTATCAAATTTTCAAATAAAACTTTACGGTGATAAAATCGTCGAGATCTTTTGCCAAAAATTTTATGGGAACATTTATGACGGTATATTTTAATCGCGAAGATAAGACGCCGGGAATTTAATTAAATTTAATGAAAATCTGGGAAGGAATGTGGCAAGGCAAAATTTCTTTTGATTAAATTTGACAAAATTTTACAGGATTTGTTTAATAAAATGTAGATAACTTTGTTAGAATTCATTGGCGGGTTTGATACACTACAGACCACAATATGATATCGATGATTGGAGATCCGAGCTCGCAGCTCGCCCGGATCAGCTTCTAATCGTAAAAGGAGCGGGTGTTTCCTGACTAACAAGTAAGGCGCGTCAACGCTTCATACTGCGACGAGTTGGAACTCGATTAAGTCTCTAATTTATTAGTTGGTAACTCGAGAGAGTTTCCGCCCGGATGAACGTTCTGCCGTTAATTGGGTCTAGCTTGGATTCAACAGCTCAAGGGTTCAACAGTCGCGCCTAGGGCCGCCAAATTGCAGCGAGATGAACGATGACAGAAGATCGGTAAAAAATTGGAGCCGAAATGAAAGCTTTGTTTTGAAAATTGCGGGATTCAAAACCGTGGAGTCGCAATGAGGCGGAAAAAGATTTATAAACATAGTCTGATCTTCACAAAAATCGATTTCCAAAGGATTTCGAGATCGCGAAATATGAATCTGAACTCAAAATTGCACAATTCAAAAAAACGGATCCAAGATGGCGGACGAAAATTTTAAGAAATCCTCCGATTTTCACAGAAATCGGATTCCAACGGTTTTTCCGGCTGTTCATTACGAATTTGACTTCAAAATTCCAAAATTCAAAATGCAGATGAGATTAGAAAATGTTTTCGATCAATTTCTGATGGCATAAATATGAATCTGAACTCCATAATCCGAGATTTGAAATGGCGAACGAAGACTTAAGAAGTAGTCAGATTTTTACAAAAATCGTTTTCCAAAGGGTGTTAGGATCGCTCATTGCGAATCTGATCTGAAAATCGCAAATTTGAAAATGGAGGACCCAAACTACATTTTTTTCGTCTAAATTGAGTGCAATTTTTTTTTTTTTTTTTCTTGCTCCAGGTTCCAAGTTTCGTATTAGCGATCTTCGACTTTCCACATTAAAATTTCCATAAAAATTATAAAATTTTATGTAATTTAAAATCTTTATTATTGATTCGAGTTTACTCAATGCCGAAATTCGGAGATCGGAATCGTGATCAATGACTCTAGAGAAGAAAAAACAAAACAGAGAAGAAAGAATGAAAAGAGAAAGAGAAAAAAAAAAATGCCCTGAGAAAAAGTGTATCTCATTCTTCTTCTGATAAAGCGTAACTCTACCGGATTTTTTCCACCATCCTGACAACAAATACCTATCTGCAAGGCCTTGCCTGACGGGGACAGGCTCGGCCTATAAGGGACAGGCGAAAATAATAAACTGAAGATAAAATATAGCAGAGACTGCGATATCTTTCTAGGTAAAGAATAAGACGAAGAAGAAAAAGGAGAAAAGTAACAAAAAATGAAATAAAAATAAAAATAAAATAAATATAAGAAGGGGGTTGGTGTTCGTAGGGACATAAGGTTTTGACGGCCAAGAAGAGGTTCCACACACATATTCCTCGACCTGAAGCCGAAGATATTGTACAACAAATGGACCACTTTATCTAACCGACCCGGAACGGCCTCTGGCTGGCGGCCGTCTGACCTCGTACTCAAGAAGTAAATCTGCTGGTTAGGCAACTATAGCTCTTCAATCTAGATGAAACCTCATGGTCCAAGTTTCAAACTTACCTATGTGTACAGCGCGATTCAGAAAAAAAATATTTGTTACAGATATTTAACAGATATTTCTTACAGAGATCCTCGTCAGAAGATTCTTTTGAGGATTTAAATATTTTGCTAAGACTTGTAGTCTATTTACCGTAGATTCGGATTTCATATTGACGTGTCGAGCTGAATTTCTATAAATTCTGTTATATTTGGTATATGAGCCATTCCATCAAATCCTGTACGCAAATCCGGCCTCCAAATTTTTTATGTTTTTTTCACATTATTTAGGTGTCAACAAAGAGATTTCTCGAGTATGAAAGATCTCTGACTTCAGTTAATAGGGGTTTTCGTAATTATTAGATTTTGCTTAGAAACTTTCCATTATAATCAAACGGTTCAAAAAATGCCTTGAAAAAAAATTAAAGACGTGGTGTTTGATCGGAACTTTTCTGAATTTTTCGAAAATGTTGATCATTTTTTTTTTCACTTGTTATTTTCATCACGAAATTCAAAAAAAAAAAGACTGAAAATGTCAATTTCAACATGTTCTCCATCGTTTTTTGAAAATCGGATTGTTTTTTCTGAAAATTCAGAAAATTTCCGATGAAAATCAGGTCTAAGAATATTCCGCTTGTTATATTCTGGATCAAAAATAAATGAAGAAATGCACAAATAATGAGAAAAACCCCGAAAATTTTATTTAAACCGTATCTGTGACTTGGAGGTAAACGACCGAAAAATTTCCAGACATAATTTTCATCGAAAATTTCCGGAACTGTCAGAAAAAAAAAATCTGATTTTCAAAAAACGATGGAGAACATGGTGAAATTGTCATTTTAGGTCCTATTTTTTGAATTTCGCGTTGAAAATGACAAGCGAGAAAAAAATGATCATCATTTTCGAAAAATTCAGAAAATTTCCGATCAAACACCATGTTTTGAATTTTTTTTCAAGGTATTTTTTGAATCGTTTAATTAGAATGGAAAATTTCGAAGCAAAAACTAATAATTACGTAAACCCCTATTAATTGAAGTCAGAGATCTTTCATACTCGAGAAATCTCTTTGTTGAGACCTAAATAATGTGAAAGAAACATAAAAAATTTGGAGGCCGGATTTGAGTACAGGATTTGATGGAATGGCTCATATATTTCTGTTTCATATATATATTCATATATTTCGAATCTATCTTCTATTCTCTATTGTATATCGCTGTACTAATCTTTTCCTATATGCTTGTCCCGTATTAATCAATAAATCGGCCTGGCATTTGTTATATTGTTTACTGCTCATTTTATCCAGTGGATCCGGCGACTCTATATCTATTTAGTTTATCATATTCTAAGCTAACTGGAAAGTTCCGCCCTGATCTCTAATTTCTTTAGTGTGTCGAATTATTATATTTCGAGTGACGTGGAAATCTCTGGCGCCCAACTGCAGTAATTTTCTTGCTATTTTTCAATCAATTATCAGAGTAAAGGTCGTAGGGCAAGATTTTTTAGATATTTTCTACCTTAAATCGAAACGACCGATGGAAAATTGAACTTTCGTTCGCCATTTTGTTTTTTTCTAAAATTTTTTTTTTAAATTGCATTTTTTTTTTCACAATTGTTTAACAAAATTTTTACCAAACGCGGAAGTTTTTTCACCATAATTTAGCTGATGGAAAAAAAACCAAAAATCCTTAACAAGTATAATTGAAAGATAAAAAATGAAAACTTAATTCTAAAGATTTAAGAAAATAACAATTAATTTATTGAATTATATTTCGAGTCGTGAATTTTTTCTGAATCACCCTGTATACGTGGTATATATATATACCATACAGTACATTCGTCTGAACTATGAACTCTGATATCTGAAACCCCCTGAGGTCGCTTTGTAATATGACTACGTAGTCATTTATTTCGAACTTTTGTGTACACGTAAAACCTTGGAAATTTTTTTAGTTATTTTTTTTTAGTTTCTTCTGTTTTTTGGTTTATTATTTCAGTTTGAAACTGCTGTAATACACCCTTTGAAGAAATATCATCTGTTTTACTAGGTACGTTTTTTTTATTTTATACATTTTTTTGTCACCCTGCAGCTGATTTTACCAGCAATTTGGGACACACGATTCAAAAGTTGTTTCTTGAATTTTCACGCTTTTTCACCTTTCTTTCGAAGAGAAAAAAAAATTCACGAAAAATAATTTAAAAAGAACACAATTTTTTAAATTTTCTCAGCGATTCCGAAAAATTACAGTTTTCATTTTTTTTTTGGTCGATCGGAATAGAAAAATATAAAACAAAAAAAAAAACTACAACTCATTTTTTATTTTTATTTTTAATGAAAATCGAAAAAAAAAACGAAAAATTCGTAATTCTGTGAAAATTCGTTGAATTATTTTTACCAGGGAATTTGAGTAATTAAAATCTCTTTTGAATCTCGGATCTTGAGTAGAGAGTCGAGCCCCGACTCTCTTCCTTGAATAAGATTTTATCAGATTTCAGGAAAAAGAGGAAGAAGGAAGGAAGAAGAAGAAGAAGCTGAGAACCTGGAGAAGAGATGCTTGGGCGAACGAACGAACGAACGAACGAACGAACGAGGAACGAACGAACGTCTTATTATAAAACTTGAGCAACTTTTCTCTATTG
The DNA here is from genome assembly GCA_949628255.1 of Macrophya alboannulata. NCBI lineage: Eukaryota > Metazoa > Arthropoda > Insecta > Hymenoptera > Tenthredinidae > Macrophya > Macrophya alboannulata. The sequence goes on along the minus strand of OX451206.1, from coordinate 26,614,095 downwards.
TTAAAACTTTTCATCGTACATATATCTGACAAGATAACTCTTAATAACTGCGGTGGTTAAGAACTGTTGAAAAGTAAAAACTGCCAAGAGGAAGCGTAGAAGTAAAAGAAGAAAAAGAAGAAAGAAAACAGAAAATGGAAAGAAATGGAAAAGGAGGAAAAAAAGAAAAAGAAGCTAAAGCAGAAGCAGAAGTAGAAGAAGAAGATACGGGGGCGTGCGTGGGAGGATACACAAAAACAATTATTATTAATTATTTCTCATTCCTTTGATGAATTTTATTAATTTTTTAATCTAAAAATCAGACGAATCAAATTTTTTTGTTTATTCTTATTCATTTATTTATTTATTAAATTTTTTCTGGTTTTTGAATTTTTGTTAATCGTTTTTTTTTTTTTTATAATTTATCACGACAAATTTTGGTTTCACTTCTTTATCTTCTTGTTCTACTGTATGAGTCAAAACGGTTTAAATTCTTCATTCACAAGAAAACGGAGAAAAAAAAAGAAAAACTCAAAATCTTCAATTCTTTGTGTTTTCTGTTTCTTTTTTTCTTTTCTTCGATATATCAATTCCAGTCTTAAATTTTATTTTAACAAATCAATAAATAAATTTCGATGTTCAATTCGAAGATCAAAGTAATTCTGTTTTTTTTTTCTGTAAACTGTCCGGAAAAAAATTTGTATTTCCAAATTGAAATTGGATTATGAAAATTGTCAATTCTTATTAATTTTTTATTATTATTTTATTTTTATTTGTTTGTCAAATTCTCAATTTCCTCTTTATTTTTTGTGTTTTTTTTTGTTCTCCGTTTTTCGCTGCGTGTACAAATTCTCGCGGTGTAATCGTCTCCCGGGGATTTATCGTTACGAATTTATGCAAATAGGTGTTTGGTTTTTTTTTTTTTGTCTTTTCTTTCATTAAATTTATTTATTTTTTTTCACTCTTTATCTTCATTTTTTTTCTTCCTGGTTTTTCTTCGGGTTCTCTTTTTTTCCCCTTTATTTTACTTCATTTTTCTTTAATTTTCATTTTTTGATGTTAATTTTTTTTTTTTTCAACGTTTCAAACTATTTTCCTTCGTTTGTAATTACCCCTCACACAATATTATTCTCCTACCCTCCCGCCATAATTCTTATCTAAATTCTATCAAAAAAGAATAAAAAAGTCGAAAAATTCAAAATCCGATTTGTTATTTTATTTTATTTATTTATTTTCTTTTCTTCACTTTTTAGTTTGCGTTATAATCGTATTACATTTAACGAGTCGTGACAACGTTTATTTTCATAACCATGCATATCAAATCTGGCTGTGAAATCCTATAAGAAAATTTCTCAAAAAAATCTCGGGTACTATATGGCGGCGCAAAAAGAAAAAAAAATACAAAAAAATTTACAACAATCCCAAATGAAATTTAAACTCTGATATGCGTGTGATTCTCGATGAAACTCTTGTGGCGGTGTGGTAACTATACGACGACTACGTCGTTAGTCGTAGCAGTCGAAAGAGAGAGAGAGAGTTAATAAATTTAATAGGTTAATCCCAAAGTCCAATTATACGAGTCCGGGGTGGATAGGTGGGTGGATAGGTAGGTAGGATTCAGGGGTTCAATAATACTCTGTATGATATATTACACGTACCTTACCTACATACTCGCCAAGGGGTGAAATTCGAATTGGATTTTTTTTTTGCTTTTTTTTCCTTGTTTTTCTCTTGTTTTTTATCCATTTTGCTGTTTTTTTTATTTCGTTTTGTCATACGATCGTGAAATATTATTGCACATGCATATGATTCGTTTTTTTTTTGTACTTTTTATTGCTAAATTGAATGATAAATAAATTCAATTAATTTTAGGTACTACCTACCTACCGCGAATTTTACGAGTATTGCAGCTGCAGTATTGGTAATTAAGTTGCAGAATTTTTCAAAGATTTTTTTATTTTTTTTCCATGATTTTTTTCTCCAAATTTTTCAACGGTTTTAATACAACAAAATTCTGATAAATTTTCCTATTTTCTTTCTTCTATTTTTCCTTTTTGTTGATTTTCAACCAGTTCATTCGAACGATTCGAAACAATTTTCGAAAATATCGTTTCAACACCTTTTCGATTTCTTTTATTTATTTATGTTTTCTTTTCACCGTGTGTTTTCTTTTTTTCCTGATTTGTTGATCTTTTTAAATCAATTTCCATAAGATTTTTTTCCAGACTTCGTACGAGAAAAAAAAACGAAAAATTTCCTCAATTTTCTTTAATCCAGAATTTTATTTCTTCATTCCCATCCGATTTTTCTGACATCTACAAGGTTTTTTTTCCAATTCTTTGCAAGGAAATTATTTCAATTCCCATTTTTAATCAAGTTTTATCATTCAACTAATTTTTTTACACAATTTTATCACCGTTCGCTGATATTAATTTATTCTTGTAACAAACTTGAACAAATTATCTAAACTTTTTTTTACTTTTTCATTTGAGTTATTCGACAGAATTTTCGTACGACGCTTTCTTCGAGGCCTACTCAATTTTCCTAACAACTGAAAAAAGTGCTTAACGTTTTGTGATTTTTTGTCAGTCATTTGAGAACCAGAAAACAAAAATAAAAAATACTTTCCACATTTTTATTCCTCAGATTTGATTCAATTTTCCTAAAACGACTTAAAAAATTCTCACGATTTTCTCTCGGGTACTCCCCAATTTTTTAACTTTTGAGTAATTTCTCTCATGAATCAAAAAAAATTAAAATTCATATCATTTCCTCAAGTTTTTCAACGGCTGAAAAAACTTTATCAATTTTTTTCGCAATTTTTCAATTGATATAAAAAATATTTTTAATTTTCTTGTTATTTTTCGATTGATCTGAAAAAATTTCCACAACTTCTTCTCAAGTTTTCTGCAATTTTTCAAGTTTTTCGTATTTTTTCCAGTGATTGAAAAAAATATTCCATTACTTTTCCTCAAGTTTTTCAATAACTGAAAAACAAAAAAACTTTTCGAACTTTCACATGACTTTTAAATTGATATGAAAAATTTTCTACAACTTTCTCTCTAGATCTTTTCCCCCAATTTTTAACACTTTAGTAATTGTTCCAGTTATTTAAAAAAATTTCCATGATTCTTCTTCAAGTTTTCGAACAGCTGCAAAAAATCTACCAAACTTTCTCGTGATTTTTAAATTGATTTGAAAAGTGTCCGTGACTTTCTCACCAGTTTAACCCAATTTTCCGATTATTTCGTGTTTGTTTCCAGTGATTTACAAACAATTTTTATGACTTTTCATCAAGTTTTTCTATAACTAAAAGAAGTTTTACAATTTTCTCGTGATTTTACATTCAATTTCAAAAATTTGCACGACTTTTACCCGATTTTCACTCAATTTCCTGTCTTTCTCTTAATGTTTCCGAAGATTCAAAGCATCATCCACTCTTCTCGTAATTTTTCAATCAACGTACAAAATTTTTTACAACTTTCTCTCGAGTTTCGACCTATTTTCCAAACTTGTTAAAAACTTCCGGACTATTTTTTTGTTTAATCCATTTTTCGAATGATTCGGAAAATTTTGCTGTTCCTTTTCTTTTCAACCGAATGAAATAACCCGAGAAATAATTCGGAAGATCTAATTACAATTTGGATAAATTTTGGGTTAAGTAACACCTTTTATGATAGGTATATCATCTAACTACACACATAAATTTATGTATGTACGCATGTAGTAAATACGGTTAAATATTCAGAGGCGTGAGAATTGAAATTGGTTTTTGTCGTTTGAAGGTAAATATTATTACCTCGCTGTCCGTTCGCCCCTTTCAAGAGTAAAATAGTAGTTGTTCAGGGGTTGCAGAGGTCAGAGGTATACCCGGATGGAGGGTAGGCACACCAAAGTCTGCCCATTAAATTCTGAGGGTTGGTTAATAAAATAAAAAGGCCTCAAAGGGTAGAAGCACAGAACTCGTTGCAATCAATGCTGATTCATTAACCGTCGAAGCTGTATAATTAACTGTAAAAATTGATGGCTGTTCAAAGAAAAAAGAGGAGCAAATAAAAAACGAGAAAAAATTCACTCACCATTTACTGCCGATCCCCTACTCGATTCGACGGCTGCAACAACCCCGTTGAAAAGATTATCTGGAATCAAAAAAATTACAATAATTTGAATGGAAATAAAAACGGAATATAAAGTACGAAATAAAATTTAATAAGATGATTTCGGGAGTAAAATCCACAAAAAAAAATCGTACATTTTTTTCCGTCTTCTTGGGGGAGGAGGAGATTTTTTTTCAGAGAGTTTAAAGCGAGGGATCTTCTCGCTGGTTTTATATGTATAGTCGTCGATTTTATACGTCATAGTTCAAATTCGATTAAAGTACGAAAGTCAAGATGGGTTGCAATAGGGAGGTAGCTACCCTTTCGATCAATTTTCAACCCTCGCTTCTTCTTCTTCTTCTTCTTCTTTTTCTTCTTCTTCTTCTTCTTCTTCTTCTTCTTCTTCTTCTTCTTCTTCTTCTTCTTCTTCTATACTCAGGGGTTTGGATGCTATAGGGTTGCTGCTTGCAGAGAGTAGGGAAAGTGTAAGTTGAGTTGAGTCGAGTCGACTTGAGTTGAGTTTTATTTTCGCTCGTGAAAATTCAAGGAGGAAATAACTTTGCAACAGGATAAGTCGAAGATGATGACTGTAGCCTTCCGCGAAAATTTATTTCGATTCAATTCAGACAGAAGGAAGACGTCAAAAGCCGGGAAAGACAAATAAAAAATAAAATAAAAAAATACTGCACTGATTTTTGGATAGTGGAAATTCAAAAATATTGAGATTTGTTCGAGTGAATAACTTATGTTGAGTTTTTGTAAACGTCAGATTTCAAAATTTTTGAATTTCAAATAATTCAAAAAATATTTCAATGATTCCTAATGACTTCGAATGTTACAAGAATTTCAACTGGTTTTAAATCATTTCGACATATTTGAATGATTTTCAAATGATTTCAAAAGATTTCAAGCGTTTCTCAGAGGTTTCAAAATATTTCAAAAAATTTCAATAAGTTCAAATGATTTCAAATAAGATTTCAGAACATTTCAATGATTTTAACAGATTTAAAAATATTTCAAAAGACTTTAAGGATTTCAAAGATTTTCTGAAGATTTCAAAAGATTTCATTTTATTTTTAATAATTTCAAACGATGCCCAAATGATTTCGAAGACCGAACATTATTACAAGAGGATATGGATGATTCCGAAAGATTTTGAGCGGTTTCGAAAGATTTAAAATTATTGCCAAATGATTTCGAAGATTAGAAATTACTTCGAAACCATTTCGAATGATTCACAAAGATTTTCACATGATTTCAAATAATTTCAAATAAATACAAGACATTTGAAACTTTCAAAGATCTGAAAAAATTTCAATTAATGACTTCAAAAGATTTGAATAACTTCGACAGATTCTTACGCGATTTCAAAAGATTATTTCTAAATAATTGCCAAAAGATTTAAAAGAATGAAAATGACTTCTCCAGATTTTTAATGATTTCAAAAGATTTTCCACGTGATTTAGAAAAAATTTCAGAAAATTCTGGAATAAGATTTCAAAAGATTTCGATCAAATTTCGACTAATTCTCACCATATTTCATACACGATTTTATAGAGTATTTTCACGTTACTTCAATATAATAGACATGAAATAATTTCAAAACGATTTCCCATTCCCAATTTCTCAAAATTTCGAAAGTCATTTTTTCAAATATAATATAATTTCAACGAAAATTTCGCCAATGATAATAATTAGTTTGAACCTGAGTTTGCAAGTGTACCATAATTTGACTCCTTCGGCTTCGTTTCGAAACACGAAAAAAAAAAAAACAAAATCATTTCCTCGACGTAAGCCAATGATTTTTCTTCCCTTGATAAAACGTACAAATAAAAAAACAAAAACAAAAACAAATAAATATAATCAAATGAAAAATAAAACAAAAATAAAAGCCTGCCACTAAAGGCTGACGCTAAAAGAGGGTTTGAGGGTTCGCGGGGGTTTGAGGGTTGATATTACCTCTAGGCGAGGAGTAGGTAAGGTAACAGTAGTTTTTTGGAGGCGCAGAGGGGAAATCGAGGAGGATGAGGATGCGGAGAATGAGAAGAAGGACGATGCCTGCAGCGCAAGCACCTTTGATATCGCAAGCTCACACAATATGACATCGCTATACGGAAAAAAAAACGAAAAAATAAAAAAAAACGTAAAAAACGTAAAAAGCTAAGAAAAAAAAAACAGTAAGGGGCAGGAAAGTTGAAGGAAAGGGAAGTTAAAGGGAAGAAAACGGCAAGGGGAATGTGTATAGGTACCTATACCTGCCCATACATACATACCTATATATACAGTATAAGGTGGGGAGTAAAAACTGATTGGATCCAAAACGTGAGGGTCTTATACATATAGGCGTGAGCCAAGGCTGAACAATAAGAAAAGAAAAAAACACAAAAACACAATAAAGTACGAGAAAAAGGACAAAAAACAAAAAAAAAAAAATCCGAAAAAGGCAAAGAAAATATAAAATAAAATAAAATAACATACGTAAAATAAAGTATAGGTAACAAAAATTAGGGAAATGACTCGGGAAATGATGAGATAAGACGTTGTTTCTTTTTCTTTTTTTTTTTCTTTTTTAAGGCAGAGATTGGTCTTTTTTCTTTCGTTTTTTTTTTTTCTTCTGTGTTTTCCTCAAACGTATACATATACATATATACCTACATCAGGGTGGTTCACCCCCACAGAGGGTGAATTTCACGACTTACAATACACTACTGCACGCCTGATGCTTGTATTTTCAGTAAATATTCTATCGCGAAAGATATTTAAATAATATTTGCAAAAAAAAATCTGTAATTGTTAGAAATTGGTGGCCATCGATGTTAAAATTTGTGAAAAATATTAGCACCGGCTATAGGGCACTCTGTGTCAATTTCAGATAATTTAAATCTGACTTTAGGTACTCGTCTAATTTTCAAGAATATATCGTTCCGAAAACTGCCAACGGAACGTGACGATAACGTTTTACCCAACTAAATGAAAATTCTATTTCAAAATTTTCTGCTCGTTCATCGCCTAGCCGATATATTATTATTATTATTATTATTATTTTACTAATTGGAGCATCATCTGAATCTTCGAATTACGACAAAAAAATGCATGAATTATATAAAAAAAAAAAAAACTCTAGCTAGGCGATGTGCGATCGAAAAAATTTCCAATAAGATTTCCGTCCGAAATTTTCTGAATTTTCCGAAAAAAAAAAAATCATCACATTTTCAAAAAAATATGGAAAACAGAGTAAAATTAATACGTTTTAAGTATTATTTTTCGATTTTCGCTATGAAAACGATATGTGAAAAAAAAAATGCCCGTCATTTTCGGAAATTGTCAGAAAATTTCCGACGGAAAACTGTGTTTCTGTTTTTTTTTTTTGCGTTCTAGGATACGTCGAATTCGATATCACACGGAGCCCGATCAATTGAAGTGATGGACCTTTCACAGTCGAGAAATCAAGAGACGCGGTAGAGTCTCGCGGCAAGTAAATTAGAAAAAAAAAAAAAAAAATTAAAAAAAATAATTATCATCATGACTCTACCACTCTCTATTACCGGAACGGGAGCTCGGCGAGGGAGTAGGGGTAACCATATTATTTCATTATAGCGTACAGGCAATATCTCATGGCTCTCCGATTTAATACAGGAATAAGATGCGAAAAAGATTTCATTTAAGCCTAATATCAATGCAATCGGTGCACGGATAGCTGAGATATGATTATTTATAAAATCGAGAGGGTCAGTTTCATCTCAGCAATTTCAACGTCTTCGTCGTACCAGATTCTCGCCGAAAAACCGTGCGGATATAAACATATAGAGAGTACCCCGACGAGACGAAAGTTAACACTAATTCATATACTAATGGATCGGAATAAAAATCGGGCAATTTCGTCGGTCTATCATGCAATAATGCTCTCTATGGACCACGCGAGGCAGCGCGTCCGAACATATGATATGATCTTTTGATTGTTGATTGTTTTTTATTTTCTATTCATTTTGTGCAATACAGGGTGATTCAGTTTGACCGGGCCATTTTAGCTGGGTGGACTCCTCGCGAAATTCTAAGACTAAATTACCTTCACTAAAAATTCGAGGGACTAATAATTTACGAGCTACGGAAGATCTTAGCTGACCAATCATAGAGCCTACAGCTGCTCGAGTTAGTGCCGGGTCAAAAGTATAAAATAAGCAGTGCCCGTAGCGAATCGAATTTCATTAAAATGAAAATAAATTTTTGAAACGGACGACGAGAACTGCGCAGCGGTGAACCTGGAGGACGAAAACCAGGAAGCAGAGAAGCGGGACGATGAGAACTACGAAGCGGAGGACCTAGAGGACGAAAATCACGAAGCGGAGGACCTGGACGACGAAAACTACGTAGCGGTGGACCTGGAGGACGAAAATCACGAAGCGGACGACCGGGACGATGAGAACTACGTAGCGGTGGACCTGGAGGAGTTAGAGCAGCTGTAGGCTCTGTGATTGGTCAACTAAGATCTTCCGTAGCTCGCAAATTATTAGTCCCTCGAATTTTTAGTAAAGGAAATTTAGTTTTAGAATTTTGCGAGGAGTCCACCCAGCTAAAATGGCCCGGTCAAACTGAATCACCCTGTATAACACAACTGACATGAAGTCGGAATATCTTACACGAAGTCGGCAGAATCAAGACTTACTTATCGAAAACCGATTAATTCCCATCTACTTTTTATATAGAGCGGCTACGCGCGCTCTTTTGATTGTTGATTGTTTTTAATTTTCTATTCATTTTGTGCAATATAACACAACTGACATGAAGTCGGAATATCTTACACGAAGTCGGCAGAATCAAGACTTATTTACAACTGACACGAAGTCGGAATATCTTACATGAAGTCGGCAGTCTGTATCGAAAACCGATTAAAACCCATCTACTTTTTATAAACGGATATACGGATTCTCGATGACAGTTGCGGAGACTGCAGGGATGGAAATAATATAATTCGGAGCAGCAATTACATAATTATTAGATGAACTAATTTTGGGAATTGATTGTGAAGTGATAGTTGTTCATTAAAATTATTAACGGAGTTTTATGGAATAATCATATTTGTCTTATCGATGATTTTAAGAGATCGAGCCTTTGAAATTGTGAGGATTATCTGTAACGATTGATTACGATTATGTCGGCAGTAAATCACCGATATTTATTTCAATACGCATTTCTCTGATATCAGGAGGTAGTTCACATATGGAAAACGTAAAAGAATTCAGTAATTAAGTAATAATGAAGAGATTAATTCTAATAATATTTATGGAGCATGACATCGTTACCTAATATGCGATGAGTTTTTTTTTCAGCTAAATTTTTTAGATCAACAACAACATAAACATAACCCCATCTGCATATAAATCAGCCGCGGAAATTACCACAGCTTTTGTGGAAAACATGACCGTCTGTTATCAAAATGAGTAAAAATATGCAAACCGATTAGTTATCGAGTATAAAGAATCAGTAAAACACTGTTAATAGAACTGATAACAGTTAGATTTAAAGAAATGAATAGTGTTATGAAAAATACCATTTGACAAACCCGGTTGAGAAAATCAAATCGTGTGCAAAAAGTAATGAAATCCCCCAAAAGCACCTCGGGTGCAAAAACCTTGCGCCAAGTGAATTAAAACGTAGCAACTATCAACAAAAATTTGTTAATAAAATATTCGAAAAAGTAGCATTTTATCTACAAAAGTATTGAAATCAATGGACGTTGCCAAGTACAGTTGAATTTCCTCCCAATTGATTTCTGAATGTGAACTAGTCTTAGTTTTCGCTAGGTATTCACATTTCCATATACATAACATGCGTAACACGTTATAACATGCAACATAGGTACTCATATTGGAATCGATCGATTAAAAATAAAATTCGGAAAAAACAAATAAAAGAAAAAAAAATTTGGAGTAACTCCGAACTTTTTTTTTGTTTTTTTTTGTTTTTTCCGAATTTTATTTTTAATCGATCGATTCCAATATGAGTACGTATGTTGCATGTTATAACGTGTTACGCATGTTATGTATATGGAAATGTGAATACCTAGCGAAAACTAAGACTAGTTCACATTCAGAAATTAATTGGGAGGAAATTTAATTGTACTTGGCAACGTCCATTGATTTCAATACTTTTGTAGATAAAATGCTACTTTTTCGAATATTTTATTAACAAATTTTTGTTGATAGTTGCTACGTTTTAATTCACTTGGCGCAAGGTTTTTGCACCCGAGGTGCTTTTGGGGGATCTCCTTTTCCGGACATAATTAATGGAAGGGAAAAAAAGAACAGTACATTACGAAACAAGTGCGCAAAGTAGGGGATTCTCGCACTTGTTTCGGATATTATTTTCCTAAAGAAGGCGTGAAAAGCTCGATTTTGCACATGACAGAAAGTGGTCATTTTGCGCACGGAGACCCGTGGGGAAAATCGAGCCTCGCGCACGCTGTTTGGAAAAAAATATATATATCGATTATTTTGAAGCCGGATTTGCGTACAGGATTTGTTGGAATCGACCATATATATAAAATAATGTAAGTGAAAAAAAAAGTGGAAAAAAGAAAAAAAAGAACAGTAGGGGGAAAAATAAATAAATAAAAAGAGAGAGAGAAAAGTGAAGAAGGCTTTCTTTCATAAGCGCCTTCTTCAAGCCTTACAAATAGGCTTGTATATTCACCCACGTCTGCAACCCGCCTTAACTTTAGGGTATGAGGGAGTAGCGAGTGGCGGGTGAGAGTGCGGGAATATGAGAAGGATGCAAGGGTGAGATTGCGTGAATGCCGCTAGCTCGCTCGAATTTCTGTAATATATTTATTTTAGCCTCACTACAGCGGTTATCTATTTTCATTTTTTTTTTACTCTCTTTCCCCCCTGCCGATTTCTTTTTTCAACCAAGCTGCAGGCTACCGAAGCTTATATCAGTTTTACCAAGGAATATATTCTCTCTGCCAATTTTATGATTATCATCATTATTTTACTAGTTTACTTATTTTTATTTTTATTTCTTATTATTTTTTTATTTTTTTTTTTTAATTCGAGCGTTTGTTCTTTTTTTGCATTTTGCTGTTTCTTTCTCTCTTCCTCTCTCTCTCTCTCTCGCTCTTTCTCTCTAAATTTTTTTTTCTTCATTACTCTTTTTTTTTCTTATTTTTTCTTTTTTTTTTTCTTATTTTTTCTTTTTTTTTTCATACACCAGAAATAACGCGCTAACAGAACCGTACCTATACACGTATAAAGTATCATACGAATTATATAGGTATGTACATTAGGGTGACAGTTATTTTGACGCTTTTTGAAATTTTTCGCTCTGAGTGGAGAAAACGTTTTCAAATAACTAAAATAAATGTTCCCGAAGTTCAGAATTTTTATTTTAATATTTGATGGTGCCACCGGGCCCTTGAAATTTACGTTTAAATACCATGGGGTTTTCCAAAGTTTCAATTTTTTCCCCTCACGTCCGCAATTATTCGTTTAAAAATCTGAACCTCTAGTGAAATGTTTACAATCGAAGCACCTGAAGTGAGAATTTTTTGAGAATTTTTTGAACATTTTTTGAACATTTTTACCCTAGCTCAAAGGCTCGAAAATTTCGTTTTACCATGTACTTTCTTTCTGATTTAAAAAAAAAAAAAAATGAATAAATAAAAAATGGGACTTAATTCGAAAATTCAATTTTTCGATTTTTTGATTGAAAAAAAAAAAATTGGAAAATTTTTTAAATAAATTCATAAAGAAGTTAAGACTTCAAGACGAAAAATTTGTCCCGGTGAAGTTTTCCGATAGCGTTTTTTAATCAGAAGTTATCGCTGATTGAATCGGGTTTCATCGAGTTTTTCAAAAAATTGTCACTCCAGGACGGAATAAAAAAAAAATCTAAAAAAAATACGCACTGAGAAAAAAAAGTGGTTGAATATGCCTAACCCATTTGGTTGATAGATATTCAGTTGCATTAAATGAGTTTCAGTCGATTCAACTTAAAATTTATTTGCAACAAGAAAGATGAGTGGTCAAATGCAATTTTTAACAATTAGTTGAGATAACTGCGAACCCAATTGATACAAGAGCTGGTCAGTTGATGTCATTTTTAAGACAACTGCAATCGTTGTTCCGTAGGCATAGTTTTCCCAACCATTCTCAGTAATTAAATGAATTGACTATTTAGTCAGATTATAGAAAGATGTGTGCTTGATATATTTTTGAATTATGAACAATTTAAACAAATAATGCGTTGTGTCGAATGAGGCTGAATTTATTGTAAACAATAAATTGTTCACTTCAAATAATTATTAATTGAAGTGGGCAGAGCGTTGAAATATCTGCATGTTCGGATGCACCTATAATATCGTCTCCGAGGAATTATTATATGCTTCCTACGATTACTTCACGGTATTGCATCAAACACCTCAATCATTTAGAACACTCTTTAGAATTTTTGTCATGGTTTAACACGAAACAAATATCCATTCGGTACAATAAAATATCATTTCAGCCAACCAACTACCTTGTTCTTCGAATCAATGTTATGGTTTGCTCGGTAATGAATAAGTACTTTGTAGAACAGGACATCTTTTGAAATAACATGATATTTGTTTGACTCAAATATACCTATTTTAGGCACCGAGTTAGGTGCTCGCTCGGGTCTCTCTCGCTAACAAAGTAACTTTCTCACTTAATGAGACCCCGTATTTTTTCGCATTATATCAGCTTCAGTGTCACAACTGACTTTTTTAACCAGAGCCACATCTCTAACGTCTATTTGTTGTACAAAATGCCGATAAACAATGAAGACTGAGTATGTGGTTGAATGCAAACTTCATCTACCTCTTCTCCCGAAAACCTTCCCTCTCATTTTTCCTATCTAGCTATCCTTCCATCCCTCCTTCCCTCTCCCAAACGAATGAGGGTATGAGAGACTACCATTCAGCCACCAACGTCAAAATTGTATCGACGACTCAACAACACATTAAGTTAACTGAAATAAATATAGTTTTAACATAGCTGAAAGTATGTTCCATTTCACGACTAGATTATTTGCCGGAAATATCTGCAGAGTGATTGTTATTGGTTCTAATTTTGATCCAAAGATGCGTTTGTTTGCCTCGACTAGTTGTGTGTAAACCGTGCTTTGTCTCAAAGTTACTCCGATCAACAATCAATTGGTTCAATCATATCGTTTTTTGAGCAGTCATGTGTCTGTTTATTTCAACCACTGTTTTAGTTACTTTAACAATAATACAGTCAAACGAAAATGTTATTTTATTGATAGACATTTCGAATCAGGAAAATGGATGCAAAATTCAATGGATTCAACTAAAACTTATTGTGGGACGAAGTGAATATTTGATTTGTTCAATTATGATAACGCTACCGAAAGTAATCATGTATTTAATTGAATCAACATAAGCGGCGTTTCCCCACCCGTGACAGCAGGGGTTAGTTCAGTTGAGCAGTTTTTTTTTTGAACCAACCATTTTTTTTTCTCAGTCTGGTAGTCTCTACTCATGTGGGTGTACAAAATAAAAAATCTCGAGTTGAATCAAAAATGGTGAGAGTCGGAGGCTGGTCGAATTGGAGTGGAACACCCCATATAAAAAAAAATTATTTCAATAATTCCGGCGGCAACTTTTAACGGGAGCATGGTCGTATTAATCTGGCGAAAAATGGGTATCATATTATATGTTTTGGATTTCTATTTTTAAGAGGAAATGAAAATCAATCTAGAGGATCTAGCGGATTTCTCACGGTACTAAAACACGATTCTTCCACTTGATGTTTTTCAAACCCCTTTACTCAACGAAAGCATGTCCGATTGATATGAAATTAATGTCAGCGATGAATCAAAATTGAACGAAGAGCATGACGTTCTTTGATTTTCAAAAATCCAAAGAATGACGCTCTTCGAAAATGCTTTCGCTGAGAAAAGGGGGTTTGAAAAACATCAAGTGGAAGAGTCGTGTTTTAGTACGGTGAGAAATCCGCTAGATGACTCTAGATTGACTTTCTCTTGTGGGACGATTTATTATTCAAGCTCGCAGGGTGTTATTCTTTATACATTTGTACACGTTCATGAATTTTTTCATCGACAAGAAATAAATATTTTTCGACTTTAATCATCGCGGCTGACGAGTTGCACCGACAGCGCGCGCAATAACTCCTCGGAATTTTATCGGAAAAAAGCCAAAAAATATATGTTATAAATGACACCTTTCTTCATGGAATGGACCTCTGTGAACAATTTAATTCGAAAATGTTGGCAGTGCAGCTAATTAGCTTCCATAGAGTATCGCGTTTTATGTTTTTTTTTTGACTTTGGAGACGCATTAAGAAATGTTACTGATAAAAAATTAATACAAACATAGATCAAAATTAATACAAAAATAAATCAAAGTCTAGCGTATCTCCGTTAATTTTCACAATTCTGACATTATATTTTAAACCAGGAATCCTTGAATTATCAAATTTTAAGAAAATGCAATGAAAAAATAGAAAATACAAATCGATTTTTTTTTCATCTAATTATTAGGACTACACCCCCTTAAATTTTTATTCGATCTTGTGCCGGCCGTGCCCATATTTATGGATAGTGGAAGAATACGTAATAATGAAATAATTAAATTACATTTTAATGCCGGTATAAGCGACCTCTAAATATTTTTTGACGGATTTCCTGTTTCGCGAGGATTTTTTATTTGTTCTTTCTCATAGTATTTTGCGGTGCCCTGGCGAAAAAAAATCAGAAGTCTAAATTGGACCACCCCAATGTACATTTATAAGAAAAGAAACAAGCGGCTTTAGGCTGCCCATGTGCCAGCCCTTCAACTTCTCGTTCTCACGCTAATTTGAGCTTAAAAAATTCGCCATCATTAATTTTGCAAATCTGACTTCAGATTCGTGATCAGCGCCCCAAACAACTTTGCGGTACCAGTTTTCATTTGAATCCATTCATCCATTCTCAAGATATCATGATTTTTATTTTATTCTTCAGAAATTTGTTGTTCAAATAATTCAAAAACCACCAAACCGATCGAAACCAAAATCTAATCAGTTCTAAGTTTCGAAGAGGCGCGTCGATTGAGACCAAGTTGAGCAAAATCTGACCACTCGTTCTCGAGATATCTCCGGACAAAAAAATTGATCACATACATACATAGGTACATACATACATACATACATACATACATACATACATACATACATACATACATACGTACACACACACAGACGTCCATCTGAAAATGATCGGAGATGATTCTCTAGACTTCAAAACGTGGAGATCTAGTGAAAACTCAACTTTTCATTTTCGGGGTGAATACGATAACTTCCTCTTTTCTCTGATATCAGAGAAACGGGAAGTTAAAAAAAAGAAAGAAAAAAAAGTTGAAAAAAAATTAAAAAATTATTTTAAAAAAGCAGGTCAAATAAAAAATAATAACAATAATGATAATAATAATAATAATAAAATGAAAAATAAAGACACACACGCGAACGAATATAATTAATTAAAAACGGTCGTTTTTTTTTTTTTTTCATTATCTTCGGTTGTTTCAAACGCCAGCTTTTAGGTTGATAAAGAAACAACATAATACAAATAAAAATTATAATCATGAAAACTTGAAAATAAAAAAATTTGAGAAAAAAAAGAAGATACAACGAAAATAATTTAGGTAATAAACTAAAATTAACAAAAAAATTAAAAAAAAAACATGAAACACTCAAGTCTTCGGTCGTTGATCACTCGCTAGCGGAGGGGTTGGTTTATTATAAAACAATCGTTATACAGCTATATCATATGTTTGATTGCGAAGGGAGATTTTTCATTCGTTTTTTCTGGTTTTCTATATACCGGGTGTCCCATTTTAATCTTACACCTGATTTATCTCGATAAAATAGTGAAACTTTTACGGTTCAAAAGAGGAAAGAAGTTGGCGTTATTGGATTTTTTAGTGGAGACGTCTCTGAGGTCAGGGGAACATGAATGTTTTTTTTTTTTTTTAACGAAAACCCATATTTTTCATTACGTAATTTTGTTCTACTTGAAAAATTCAACGACTTTCGTATCAAACATTTTTTTGTGAGACATGAATTTATTATGATATTCACTTGAACAACCTGCAGATATTTTTGAATCTTTGAGAACATTTCACCTCCAAACTATCAAGTTCGGAGAAAAATTGCTGAAGACAAAAAGTGCGTAATTTCATGCAAAGATTCTAGGAGAATAATTGCAGCATTTTTGCCAATAATTTTTTATTGTAACTCTTCAATCGCGTAAAAAAAAATCAAAAATTGTAAAAAAAAAAATTCTGTAATTATTTTCCAAGAATCTTTGGACGAAATTACGTACTTTTTGTTTCTTGCCATTTTTCTCCAAACTTGATAGTTTAGATGTGAAAAATTCTCAAGTGTTCAAAAATCTCCAGTTGTTAAACTGAATATCATGAAAAATTCATGACTTACAAAAAAATGTTTCGTACGAAAGTCGTTTGATTTTTCAAGTGGAATAAAATTAGGTAATGAAAAATATGGGTTTCGATTGAAGAAAAAAAAAAGCTGACCTTCCGCTGACTTGAGCGGCGCCACTACTGAAAAATCCAATAACGCCAACTTCTTTCCCCTTTTAAACCTTAAAAGTTTCACTGTACTTAATACTTGATTGGAACAGTATTCTTCGAGATAAATCAGGTGTAAGATTAAAATGGGACACCCGGTATATATATATATATATATATATATATATATATATATATATATATATATATATATATATATATATATATATATATATATATATATATATATTACTTTCTTTTCTTTTTTTTTCATTCTGCTATTTTTCGAGATTTTTTCTTCTGGATTGTTTTTTATTTCGACCGTATAAAGAAAAAGTAGGATTAAAGTTAATTAATTAACAAAAGTAATTTAAAACGTAAGTTCAAAGGAGTTATTAAAAAATCTCTACTCTATCTATATAGTTGATTCCTCTTTTTTTGTGTCAATTTTTGTAAATTTCAACAACACCATATGCAATATTTAATTTCACTGATTCTTCTTTTTTTTCTGTTCTGTTTTGTATTTTGTTTTTTGTTTTTTTTTTTTTTTTTTTTTTAAAAAAACCACATCGAGATCGAGAGCTTGGAAATTCCCAGATTTTTATTTTTTATTTTCGTTTTTCTCTCTATTTATTTGAAAACGATTTAGGGGGGAAAATTGTCAAGCTCCAAAAAATACGTGATAACGTTAAATAACTTCAGAACGCTTCGTCAAATTATAATTTCATCATCACGGTCATGTTTCTGAAAAGTTCAACGAATGGTAGTTTCAGACAGTCGAAATTTAGTAATAAAAAAAAACGTCACAAATACCACATTTTTTTTTCTCACTACGGTCCCCATAAAAAAAAAAATTATTCGCAAAACAAAAAATGAATCTTATGGAGAAATAAGAGAATTTTTTTTCGTTTATTGTAACTTGTACCTCATATAATTTTGGTCAGGAATTTTGATACCCGAATCGTAGCCGATTTTTAAGCGTGTAATGATTCGAATCGATTAAATTAATTCCCAAATACTCAAGACTAAGGAAGGTATAGATGATATGGGTAGAAAGGTAGAAGGTAGAAGGTACGAGGAAGTTACCCTCAGCATCTGGCTGGCCAACCTAGATTACTATAATCTCTCCTCCGTAAAGTTTAAAACGGTTTATTCATCCCATCAGAATTCAAATTCAACATAATTTTGCCCTCATGCTGTTGGCTGCTGCTATTTGTCGGATGCTAGGTTTACAGTGAATAATTTAATATTGTAAAAGTATAGAAAAATCAAACCTCAATTACATTTCATCGTAGAAGAAGAATAAAAAAGTATCTAAAAATCGAATTGAAAAGAAAAAAAAAAACAGAAAAATCTAAAATTTTTCCAAAATATCGTCACATTTTCTATTCTTTGTTTTCTCGTTTTTTATATTGTCAATAAAATGAACGTGAAAGTGTAAAAAAAGAGACGGAAAAATTAATTAGAAAGAGGCGAAAAACGAGCAAAAAAAAAAAAAAACGGTAAGGAAAAGAAAAAAAAAAAAAGGAGGAAATAAAAGGAAAATACAGGAAATAAAATAGGAGCCTGACGGAATTGTATAGAAGAAGTTAAATTCGCTTTGGGAAAAGTTTAATCGCGTACTTAAAAAAAGGGGTTTGAATTATATGTCGAGGACCCTAACAAACCGGGATAGGCAGGGAGTATAACAGCAACTTGTACACCCAACGGATTTGAAACTGTCGTACCTAAAATAGGCAACCGAAGTTACACGACGTTTTAAGTTGGCAATGTTATGTCAACTCAATCGCCACCTTCCATTGCGGAGGCCCTGAAAATGGGCATTGCCAATTTAAAACGTTGTGTAAATTCGGTTGCCTATTTTAGGTGTGACAGTGTACATTTTTTCCAACAATACTAATGTACACTAATATTTAAATATACAATAATTTATTTATACAGGGTTTCCCATTTGAAGAAAAAGCATTGAAAAAAAATCCGAAAGATGATCAGTTCGTACGAAAAAATGTTTCAGACAAAAGTCATAGTATTTTGAAGGGACATTCGATAATTCTACGAGTTTTGAATTTTGATATGTTTTTATGGGGTATTTATATGAGGCACGTTTTGTTTTTTAGAAGGGGAAACCCTTGCTTTTTAGTGCAGATTCGTAATTTACAGAAATAAATAAAATACTTTTGTGGTACATTTTTTTTTCTCAAAAATAATGCTTTCCGGCCTAACCCGTCATTCGATCTTGGTAGGACATAGCAATTTTTGAACTTTGAAAAATGAGCGAATATTTTCTAATCGAGCTAGAATTCATATATAGGGCATTCCTTGCCAATGACAAAAAAAATTGTAAAGACACCCAGAACCAATCGGGATGGAATGGACTGTATAAAATTGTTGTTTGTCAATATACTATAGTGCGTTCCTTGTCAATGACAAAAAAAAAATAAAAATTATAGATATACCCAGATCGAATTGGAATGAAATGCACAATCGTAAAATTGTTGTTTGTCAATATATAGGGTGTTCTTTTTTTTGTCGTTTTATCTATTCGGAGACATTTTTGGCCTGTGGGAGAATCAACATTCAAACATCACCAAATCAAGGACCACCCTAAAGCATAAATAGCATTCACTCGAAAAAAAAAAAACTGAATTAATAAAAAACTAAAAACACAAAACAAAAGTAATTAGAAGCCTGTGTAAAAGCCCTGAAGAAGTTTGAATATAATCAGCTGCGCGGTTTATCAAAAAAACAAAGAAAAACAAGCGAAACAAAATTTGTAAACCGAATCAACTGAACGAAATGAATAATAAAAGACTGGACGATGAGTAATTAGTATACGGCTGATTTATAAAAATTTTGATTAATTCAATTCTTCCTGGATTTCGGAACGCGAATTTGTATTTTCATCCTTTTATTCATCCTTCTTTATTCTACGGTTTTCACGTTTCTGACGATATTATATGATGAAGAAGAAAAAAAAGGTAAAGAATGGCAGAATTCTACGATCGGAAATAAATTGAAAAAAAAAAAAAAACTTTAACGTCTGTAAATTTAAAAACTCAAATAATTCATTCGATTCGAATATTTTTATTAATTTTTTATTTTTATTTTTATTTTTTTATTCATGTAATTGTTTTTTTTTTTTTTGTTTGATTTGTAGATTTTAGAACGCAATTTTAATTTTTCGTTTGACGATGTTTACACCCGAATTCGGGGCAAAAAATAATAATAAAAAAAAAACGTCCAAAATTGAAATCTATATTCATCAAAGCTGTATAAGCTAAAAATTTCATATGTTTGATACAGGCTGCAGCTATGTAGGTATATAATATAACCGCAGCTTCAAATTTTACTCGTGAGATATTTCTTAATATAAATAATTAAGCTAGGTATACTTGAAGAAAAGTCTTATATAATATGTGTACCATAGGTATGTATATCTATTAGGGTGGTCCTTCTCTACGGTGTTTTTAAAATTTCCTGCGGACAAGGTGGAAACAGTTTGCAAATAAATTCAAAAAAAAAGTACGCGAAACTTGGAGTCTGTAGGTCAACTCAAAGTACTGCCTACAAGGCAGTGAAATTTGGCATACGTCTTCCCTACAGGGATGAAGGTTTTTTTTCCAAAAAATCGCCCAATTTGTCTTTGAATACCTATGACTATAGGAAAGACGTACACCAAATTTCAGATTTTTCGAAGCACTATTAAGGCAGGGAAAAAAATAATGTAGTGAGCCCGAATTTCCATGTAAATCAAATGGGAAAATTCGCTGCCTTGTAGGCAGTACTTCTAGTTGACCTACAGACTCCAAGTTTTGGATACTTTTTTTCCGCATTTATTTGCAAACTTTTTCCGCAGGAAATTTCAAAAACACCGTAAATAAGGACCACCTTAATATCTATATTACAAACCTATCTAGTTAGGGTTAGGCAGGGATATAAGGTAAGTATAAGTACTCCGGGTGTATAAACCAGTGTAAAAAAAAAAAAGTGAGAGAGAAAAAATAAAAAATTAAACGCAAAAACAAGCCAAAAATACACGAAAAAAAAAGAAAATGGAAAAAGGGAAAAAGAAAAATCGGAAAAAATTGTAAAAATTTGTTATCTAAGGCGAAGCTGAAAGAGAGAAAAAAAACTGAGAAGAAAAAGACTAAGGAACTAAGAACTAAGAAGAGTAAACCCCCTCCGCCCGCCCCACTCCGGCAAGAAATAAAAATAAATTAAAAAAAATTAAATAAATACATACATAAGTAGAAAAAAAATAATATATATAATGAAATGGTGAATTGACCTCTGCTTCTAATTTTATTCACTTTTTTTCGTTCGAAAAGCTAAAAAACTGGTTGAAGCGAAAACCCAGACATTATGAATTTTGGTTAAAAAATTTTTATTTCTGACACAAAATTTTTGTGAATTTTTTCAGATTTTTCGATCACGGCCATCGAGTTATTTGAAAAAAAAACTTAAAAAATTCATGACGAGCTCAAATTTATTTAAAAAAATTCCGAATTAATTCTAATTGCTATTTAGAGTCAGTAGAAATATGGTACAAAAAATCGCGGACCAGATCTGAGACGTCGAGGGTCAGGCCTGGGTCGAATCGGTATGGAATGCCCCATATATATACGCATGCACTGTACTGTACTATAGATATACCATACTGTACACATTTCTCATTAACGCGCTTTCAACGGCACACTATATATGTATAGTGCAATGCAATGCAATGCAATGTAGAACCCCCCAGTGGTTCTTTTTTTTTATTTTTTTTTTTATCTACCTCTTTTTATTCTTCTGCGTCTTCGTCATCTTTTTCTTTTCTGTCTATATCTATATCTATCTATCTCTGTCTTTCACTCTTTACCATTTCCTTCTGACACTATATTTCACTCGGTCGACTTTTCTTTTTTCTTTACTTTTTCGCTGTTTTTTTTTTTTTTTTCTTCTCCTTCTCCTCTTTTTTTCCTCTTTTCTCATATTTCCTTTTCATTCCCGTCAGGTAGATAGGTTGGTAAGTATAGGTAGATGATCATGCGGCCGTTGCTCGGGGTCGGTCTTTACATAGGGCATGACGAACGAATAAGTAAAACAAAAAAAAAAAAAAGAAAAATGAAGAAAATAAACGTAAGCTAAGGTAAAAAAAAAGAAAAAAAAAGTAAAAAAGAAATTATAAAAATTGTAACAGGTTTCCATTTTCCATTTGCAATTTTTTACTTATTCTTTTTTTTTCACCATTCATTTAGTTTCTTTTTTTGTTTAATCTTTTCATTACCTTTTTTTTTATATTTATATATTATATAAAATATACGTATGGGGCATTTCTTGCCAACTTGACCCTAACTTTTTTTTTTTTTTTGGAAATGCGATAAAAAGTTCAAAAATGAAGTTCGGTTTAAAAATAAAAAAAGTGGATAGTAAGATAGTTTCGTCGCTGAAAAAATCGTAAAATGATCGAAATATGGGGTATAAAATTTTTGTCAATTTTTATAGAATTTTAAAAAAGGTTGAACTACAGTAATCAATGAATTCGAATATTCCTAACTTGAAAATGTTTGCATGAAGAAATAAAAAGAAACAATAATGAGGTAGCTTAGACGCGCCACTGTCACCCAAAAGAAAGTTTCTACGGAATTAAAAATGGTCAGCCTGCAACCTGCAATCATTGGTATGGAATGCCCCATACATCCTCCCGTGTTTCGTTTTTTTTTTTTTTTTTCCGCTTCGCTCGTTTACCCTATTCTTTCTCTCGGTTATACGTTTAATATACGTATATATGTATACATATAGTCTACATGTATATAGTCAGATTTTTAACAAGACTGCAGGGGAAATCCGCCCTCAGCATGGGGATGACGACGATACCGTACCGCGCAACGACCAACGTCCGACGACCAACTCGACGCGATGCAGAAATGCAGAATTTCACTTCCTGCTGCAGCAATTTTTCAGGCAAGAGTGACGTATATGCCTATTATTGCAGTTGGTAGGTATACAGGCATATACATGTATGTATGATGTATATATGTACATGTATAGAGAGAGTAGAAAATCTGTATGATTACTTTGATTGGATTGAAATTTGACGAAATTTCTCAACTAATCAAAGACAACTGTTTTTTAAAACTTCACGAACTTATTTTGCAAAATTTCAATAATTTCAGAGAATTTTATTCTCAATTCATGAATTTTGGTACAAATTTTTTTGAAAATTTTTATCGAAATTACACAAAACAATCACCAAACAATTTGTTCAAAATTGCGCAAATTTTTATTTTGTTCGAAAATTTAATTGAAATACGACGAAGTTTCTTGCAAATAATTTTTGTTCAAAACTTCACGAATTTAGTTTGTAAATTTCAATAATTTTGACTAATTTTATTTGCAGTTCATGGATTTTGATTCAAAATGCGTTCATAAATTCGATTGAAATTCGACAAAATTTCGAGAAATACTTTATTCAAAATACCGCGAATTTAGTTTGCGAAATTTCAATCATTTTAAAGAATTCTATTTCCAATTCATGAATTTTGGTACAAATTTTGTTGAAAATATTGATCGAAATTCAACAAAAAATCACCAACAAATGTATTCAAAACTTTGCAAATTTAGATTTTGTTAGAAAATTTAATTGAAATACGACAAAGTTTCTTCCAAATAATTTTTGTTCGAGACTTCGCGAATTTGGTTTGTAAATTTCAATAATTTTGACGAATTTCATTTGCAGTTCATGGATTTTTGGTAGAAATTTTGTTGAAAATTTTTGCTCGAAATTCAACAAAAAATCACCAAAAAATTTGTTCAAAACTGCGCAAATTTTGATTTTGTTGGAAAATTTGATTGAAATACGACGAAGTTTGTTCCGAATAATTTTTGTTCGAAACTTTGAGAATTTAGTTTCTAAATTTCAATAATTTTGACGAATCACATTTGCAGTTCATGGATTTTGGTTCAAAATTCGTTCAAAAATTTGATTGAAATCCGACGAAATTTTGTCAAATACTTTGTTCAAAACCTTTACGATTATAATTTTTTGAAATTTTCATCATTTTGACGACGAGATTTATTCGCCATTCATAAATTTCGCGATTTTTTGGAATATCTTCAAAAAAATTTGTTCAAAACACTACGAGTTTGATTTTCTAAATTTCAATAATTTCAACAAAGTCGAATTTCCAATGCATAAGATGCGGTTTAAATTTCGTTCAAAAATTTCATTGAATTTGGATAAAATCTGTCCCAAAAAATTTGTTTATAATTCGCGATTTTCGTTTTAAAATCCCATCAATACTTATGAATATTATTTCCAATTTATGAATTACGATTTGATTTTCATTCAAAATTGGATCAAAATTTGACAAAATTTCGCCGAAAAATTTATTCAAAACATCGCGAATTTAGTTTTCAAACTTCAATCGTTTCAACGAATTTTTATTTCCAATTTATTCAAATTTTGTTCGAAACTCGATTAAAAACTTCACAAATTGAATGAAAAATTGGAATTCGACATGATTTCGCCGAAAATTTGTCGAAAATTCAACAAAATTCTTCGAAACAAAATTTGTGAGACCCTGACGAATTTCTGTAAAATTTGGCCCATTAAAAAAAGTGTTAAGAATTTTGTACAGATTTCAGAAAAGTTCTAATAATATTTCTAATAAAAATTAGGATTTTTTAAAAATTAGAAAAATTTTGTTTGATACTTTTTTTTTTTATTCTTGTAATATTAATTTTTTCTCACCATTAGCAAGTTTCGCAGCAAGATTGAGCTTGCACTCATGTCGAGTTCTGTAAGTGTATGGTTTCCGTTCTCCAGGACACCATGGAACGGATCCACCGCAGATGCACTTTCCGCTACCAACAGAATCGCTGCCACCTTCGTCAGTGCGAGTTCCTGATCCTGATCCTGATGCCCGAATTAATCCTTCACCGACGAGATTGCAGCCTCCACCGGACATTTTTGGACCGTGTGGACAGTGACGACGCCAACGTCCTG
The DNA here is from genome assembly GCA_949628255.1 of Macrophya alboannulata. Classification (NCBI taxonomy): domain Eukaryota; kingdom Metazoa; phylum Arthropoda; class Insecta; order Hymenoptera; family Tenthredinidae; genus Macrophya; species Macrophya alboannulata. Next base: position 26,589,467 of record OX451206.1, on the reverse strand, counting down.
GGATTTCTGAGAAACAAGGAAGAAAAAAAGAAATACCCAAATTAAAAACCAAATTCTAATATTGACAAAATGAAGTATACAAATTTTGTAAAAAAATATACAAACTAAAAACAAAAATAATAATTATGATCGAAATTTTGAAACGAGGATAAAATTTATTCAGTTATTGTTATTATTATTGTTTTTTTTTGGGGGGGGGGGGCTGGGGGGCATCAAATTCCAAGAAAATTTCTATAGAGGCGGTAGATAAATTTCCAAATACTACGATTTCTAAATTGAATTGAAATTAATAATCGAAAAATCAGAACGAGGATATAAATTTCACTGATTTTTAACTTGCCGCTATGAAAATTGAAAATTTTCATAAAAGAAGGGAAGTTACTGGTTTCGGTCCGATTTTCGAAAACCGAGTTTTCATCAGATGTCGACGTTTTGAGGTCCTAGGAAGCTATTTCGACTATTTTTGGATGGACGTCCGTATGTGTGTGTGTGTGTGTGTGTGTGTGTGTAACTAATTTTTTGTCGTACGATATCTTTAGAACGAATTGACCGATTGGAATAGTTCTTGTAGCGATCGAAAGGGTTTATCGAGACTTAGATCTGATTAGATTTTGGAGTCGATCGGTGGAGTAGTTCCAAAGTTGTTCGAAAAATAAAAATTAAAAAAAAAAAAATTTCAGGTTTTTAGCGCATAACTCCTAAACCGTCCGTGCGATTAGTCTCAAAACTTAATCAGGTTTAAGTCTTGGATAGCCCTTTCGATTGCAGCAACATTCATCAAAATCGAACGACTAGTTTAAAAGATATTGCACGACAAAAATTTCTTTTTTTGTCGTACGATACCTTTGGAACGAGTTAACCGATTTGAATGATTCTTGCGGCGATCGAAAAGGTATACCAGGACTTAAATTTAATTGAGACTGAACGATATCTTCTGACATCGAATATAACTCCCTGAAACCTAGAAATGTTGATATTTGAAAAAACTCGATTTATGATTAAACATCAGACGGAAAAAAATTTGTATATGGAAAACTAACTATACTTATAACCTGGCTTTAATGTATTATAAACACAAAAGTATCAATTTATTGTAACGTATATTTAACATATAGCGGGAAGTTTTAGGGTTGGCCCACAGGTCAACCGGTTTCCTGATTTTTTTGTTTGTGTCGTCGAATCCCTAAAAAGTTTCTACGAGGCGGTGGCAGAATTTTCAAACACATAGATTTTCAAATTTCGTTGAAATAAGTCAAATCAGACTCCGGAACTTGAAACTGACGCACGGAGCATTAAATTTTCGGATTCTTAGACTATCGGAGATTTTGGACTTTTCCAGTATGTTATCTGTCTGCACGATCCGACCCTTACCAATTTTAATACTCTCAATTAATATCAACAGTTCTCAAAATTCAAAATTTTAAAATAGCCTCATATAAAATTCGCAATTTTTTAATCGTTCGAAAACTCACAAGACTCGAAATTTCAGTTTCCAAATCGGGAAAGAAAAGAGAGAAAAACAACGAGACAAAAATACAATATAGATAACTTTCACGGAGTAATCTAGGATAAGAAAAAAAAAACGCCACAAAACGTTCATTTTTTTAACTTCCCGTTTCTCTGATATCAGAGAAAAGAGGAAGTTATTGTATTCACCCCGAAAATGAAAAGTTGAGTTTTCACTAGATCTCGACGTTTTGAAGTCTAGAGAATCATCTCCGATCATTTTCAGATGGACGTCTGTCCGTGTGTATGTATGTATGTATGTATGTATGTATGTATGTATGTATGTATGTATGTATGTATGTATGTATGTATGTATGTATGTATGTATGTATGTATGTATGTATGTATGCATGTATGTATGTATGTATGTATGTATGTATGTATGTATGTATGTATGTGATCAATTTTTTTGGCCGACGATATCTCGAGAACGAATGATCAGATTTCTATGAATTTGGTATCAATCGACGCGGATTCTCCGAACTTAGAACTGATTAGATTCTGGATTTGATCGGTCCAGTAGTTTTTGAGATATTCGAAGAACAAAATTTTGAAATAATTAATTTAATCCACGATATCTCGAGAAAGGATCGACGGATTCCAATAAAAATTGTTATCTCAAGGTTTTCTGGACCGTTGATCACGAATACAAGGACAGATTCTTTTTAACCCCTCTCATCTGAAAATTGCCTACCAATAATTATTTTAGGAAATCGTCATACATCAGTTTTTTTGTTTCCTTGAAAAATTTGGGCGGGAAGTTTTAGCTCTGGCCCATCGTGGTCAGCCCATTTACCTGCTGGTTTTTTTTTGTTTTTTTGAAAAAATTCCTTCTATTTATTTATTTATTTTTTTTGATGGACATTCGGGCGGACCGTCAATCCTTTTGCCAACTGCAGTATATATTTGTACGTATAGTATGTACGTATAGTATATATCGTATGAACACGTATATGTATATTAGACTGCCTCAAAAAAAAACCTTCATTTTTTTTTTCAATCTCCTACTTCATGAAACCATAGTTTATAACATAATATTGAACCTCCTGAAAGGAAATCGCCGTGCGATTTTTTTTAGTGGTGCCGCATTGAGTTTTTGTATTCGCCATTTGATTAACACGTATAAGAAATCCAATTTTAAGGGTTGGAGGGAGATAATAATTTTTCTATACTACAGACGGAGCTCTGTATGGTAGCATTTGACAACTTATATATTTTCCTCGAATCAAGGCGTCGTAGAAAATTTTTAACCGCACAAATTTTTGACCCATTTTTCGAAAAGATGAAAATCGCAATCTTGAATATCTCGAAGATCGTGCGGTTAAAAATTTTCTACGCCGCCTCGATTCGCGTCTGTTGTATAGAAAAATGATTATTACCCTCCAACCGTCAGATTTGGATTTCTTACGTGTTAATTAAATGGCAAATACAAAATCTCGATGCGACACCGCTTAAAAAAATCGCATGGCGATTTCCTTCAAGGAGGTTCAATGTTATGTTATTAACTATGGTTTCATGATGTGGGAGATCGTAAAAAAAAAAAAAAAAAAATTTTTTGAGGCAGTCTAATGTATATGTATGAGTGTATGTGTGTATGCATGTGTGGGTTGAGCTCGTGTGTCAATTTATATAGACACAATCTACCTAAATCGAGAAAACCTCTGTATAATCCGTTAATTGAAGAGACATGTCGAACAGCGGTTCCAATAACAGTATAGCCACTGTACAGTACAGTACACATACGTGTATAGGTATATAATAGCCCAAAGTACACATTGGCCTACATATTCACATACCTGGTAGACTACTTGTACGATATCGTATATACACATATATAGTATACATAGATGTGGGTATTAGTCGCTGAATTGGTTAAACTCTCTATATACACGTAATATATATTATATATACACATCTGAGTGTGTATACATGTTACTACAGATACAGAGCTATTAGTTGGAACAACGAATCAGTACCACTGTATTTCGCTCAAATTCACCTATGCATATACAGGTTTATTCAAAATGACCGCACCATATTTTGTGGGTAGATTCCTCTCGAGATTTCAAGATTAAATTCCCTTTACCAAAAATTCGAGGGTCCAATAGTTTCCGAGTTACGAAAGATCTAAGTTATCCAATCACAGAGCTTACAGATGACAGAGTCAGAGCCGGTCAAAGGAATGAGATTAGCAGTGCTCGTGGTGAATCGGGTCCCAGTCCGTGACATTTTATCTACGTTTCTCGACAGGTATGTCGATCTGGAAGACGAAAATTACGAAGATGACCTGGACGGTCACAGAGTAGGGCCCGATTAACCACCGGCATTGCTGAGCTTGTTCTTTTGATCCGGCCCTGACTTGGTCAGCTGTAAGCTCTGTGATTGGTCAGCTAAGATATTCCGTAGCTCAGAAACTATAAGACCCTCGAATTTTTGGTAAAGGAAATTTTGTGTTAGAAATTTTAGAGGAATCTACCCACAAAATATGGTGCGCTCAACCTGAATCACTCTGTATACCTATATTTATATGTACAGGTTGATTTAGAAAATTTGTGACGGATATATATATGCGTAGATATATGTCAGAGATTTAATCCTTGTCGCAAGATTGGGAATCGAAATTTTCTAAGCCAGATTTTTTTTTCAATACATGAATATGAAATTTGATTTTTTTTTTCCGTGAGGATTCAAACCAAAATTAAAAATAATAATTATTTTGGAAAAAAAAAATAGATGAGGAAATTTTGTACCCCAATTTTATTTTTACAAGGATTGGACCCTGTCTAGAATATTAGCGACGAATTTTGGAATCGCCCTGTATATACATATACACGTATACCTATATACGCTATATACATGGGTAAAGTAACTACATAGTTGAAATCCTGCAGTTTAGCTCTAACTACGATAATTTATTGTTTCCCAGTCCCCAGTTGCCCGCAGAATCGCAGAGGACGACGAGATACGCGATACACGTACGATACATGACACACGACACACGACATGACACAAAATCAATCATATATAATTGTTTCAGGTGTAGGAATTGATTCTATAATAAGTATCCACCACATACATATATATACTGTATATAAATTATTTTTTTTTTTTTTTTTATTATTATTATTATTTGAATTTTTGTTTATTTTCAGTAACAACGTGAGAAATTAATCAAAATTTCTGTAAATATTTCATCACTATACGTAAAATTAGGCTTGAATTTAAACAGTTTTTTCTTAGTTTTTTTTATGTTGGTACTGCTGCTCATCTGTGGATTTTTCGTTTTTGTTTTGTTCTCCGTTTGTTGGCGCTGCTTCATCCAGGGATTTTTTTCATTCTCTTTTCTCCTTTCTCTGATTGGCACTACTTTATCTGGAGATTATCTTCTTCTGTTTTTCTTCTTTTTTTGCTGGTAAAGCTCATCTAGGGATTTTCTTCTTCTTTTTCTTATATCTTATTTGTTGGATTGCTCATCTAGGGATATTCTTCTCCTTTTTCTATTCCTTTTTTGTTGGTATTCCTCATCTAGGGATTTTTCTCTTCTTTTTTTTTGGCTTTCATGGTACTATGGAGGGTCTACCCTCCATAGATGGTACCGTGAAACCTAGAAATTCTTTTTTCTTTTTGCTTCTTTTATTTTCCCTTTGTTTCCAACCTCAATAGCGTACCGTTTTCAATTTTCTCCATGTTTATTTTTTCGAAGAAATTGTACTACAGTATGTGCGTATATGTATGTATGTATGTATGTACGGGGATATATGTATATGTCATACTCTATAGTCACGTGATTTAGCAATTACCTGTACTATTACGTTTATTCTGTTATATGAATAGACGTGCCACAACGACGTACTTTATACATTCCAATGTATATGTATATATGTATGTATTAGCGTATGAAGTTGGTATTCAATTCATACTCGTATTGTGTATCAACCTACCTACCACCCTGCACCCTGCACCCAACAACCATCTACCTAACCTACCTATACAGTATACATATACCTACTTCAATCCGCATTCAGAACAAGCCCCCGAGAGAGGTTTGAATCGGAAACTCCATTAACACGGTTTATTACCCCCCCGATCCCCCCCTGTTCGAAATATTCCAGACTTCTACATACCATCCGGTAATTCTGAAAAAAAAAAATCAAAAAATCAAAAACCAAAAACACTTACGCATCCGCTCTCTCTCTGTCTCTTTCAGATTTTTTTTTTTCTCGTTTTACTTTTCTACATTTTTGTTTTTTAGTTTTATTTTTCTGCATTTTCGTTTTGTAGTTCTGTTTTCCTGGTTTCTTTATTTTTCGATTACTATGTCCGCAGCTTTCTTTCTAGGGTTTTCCGATATCTTTTTTAATTTTTTCTTTATTTCCCTCTAATTTTTCTCTACAGTTTTCCCTCCAGTTTCCTCGCTGTTTTTTTTTTTTAATAATCTTCTTCATAGTTTTCTTCTATTTTTTTATCCATTGTTTTTTCGGCCCATAGTTTTTTTTTTACCAGCTTTCATAATTTTGTCTTCATGCTTCCTATTTTGTGTTTTTTTTTCTGGCAACTTCTTTTCTAGTTTCTTCCGGTAACTTTTCTAGTTTTCTTGCTTTCTAGTCATTTCATTCTAGTTATCCAGTTAGTTTTTTTTTTTCCAGTTTCGTTCTGCAGTTACTTCTCTAGTTTTTTCTTCTTCACGTAGATTTTGGTCTAGTTTTCTTTAATTGATTTTATCCATTTGTTTTCGGTTTTTTAATTTCTCTTCTAGTTTGATTTCTAGTTTTCTTTATCTAATTTTCATCGAAAGTCTTTTTTTTCCTATAGTTTTCTTTTACTGTCTAATTTTTGAAGAGCATAGCCGAATAAGAATACTGAAACTGCCCCCAGCGAGTTTTTGCATGACATTCGGCCTGTTGTATCCGTACGAAAAGAATGAATTTTCCCGAAAATTTTAGCTCTCCAACCCAATTATTTGCTGAGTAATCGAAAAAAATGTGATTTTCAGGTTTTATTTTTTTTTTTTTTAACTCGAATATTTATGATCGACTCTGTTGATCTTTTTTCGAATACTTATCGACAAAAAACATCAAGCAAATAGCTTCTCAATTAATATTTCGGAGCAAAACTTTTTTTTCACAATGTTGCACCAAATCGATGAAATTGAAACAAATTAGAGTGAAGGGATAAAGAAAACCCGTGTTTTGTGAAAGTTTGATAATTGTACCTCCAAAGGGACACATTGAAACGGCCATTTTTAATTTTCTTTTGTTTGTCTAAAATCAAGTTTTGCTCCGAAACATTTGAAAAGCTATTAACTTGATGTTTTTTGTCGATAAGTATATTCGAAAAAAATCTACAGAATCGATCATGAATAGTCAGTAAAAAAAAAAAAACTGAAAATCGCGTTTTTTTCGGTTGCTCAGAAAATAATTGGGTTAGAGAGCTAAAGTTTTCGGGAAAATGTTCACTTTTGGTAAGGATACAACAGGCCGAATGTCATTCAAAAACTCGCTGGGGGCAGTTCCAGTATTCTCATTCGGATATGCTCTTTCTTTTTTACTTTATTCTCTTTCCTTCTTTGGTATTCTTTTCAATCTTCGCGTTCTTCATTTCTTCCCTTCCTTTTTTTTCTTTATATATTTTTATTTTTATTTTTCGGTTTTTCGTTATTTTTTTTCCAGAATTTTCATCATTGAAGCTATACGTCACAGAATTACAGATTTTTTATCTGTATACCTACCTACACACATGTATATAAATGAATATATATATTACACCTATATTATACATATATACACCCATATATCCATAGGGGATACAATAAATGGATTGAATCATAAAACCGATCACTATAGCTAGAAGTGCAGGCTTGGAAAAGGTATGGTGGAAATTTAGAGGAGGTATTCCCTACTTACGACGTGGTTAGAATAATAGGTACATACATACTTCATCAAATTCTCTCTGCTCCTGTACAGCTATAACGCAACACAACATAACATAACACAAACAGTATAAAGATTTGTGTAAGCATTTTTTTTCTCACAAAATTTCATAAGAATTTATCGATTTTATTTTCTGTTTTTGTTTTTCGTTTTTTTTTTCCTCTTCTTTATATTCTTTTGTTTTCCATACAGCTCACAAGAATTTCAGTAAAATTTCTTTGGAATTTCGTAAAGAAAATTGGATATAAAGAAACATGCATTTTTATTTTTTTATTCTTATAGAATTTCCCATAATTATACAGACGTACGTGGATAAAATTTTTATACGTCTTGGTATACTCATTATTTAAAGTTCATGTGGATCTTTGTTTTGTTTTTCTTCTTTTTTTCAACAAATTTCAAATTCGATGAATTAATTCCTTTTGAAAAAATTGATGCGAAAGAAACAAAAAAACTCCCTTGGATAAGTAATTCGTCAGAGATTTTACGAAATTCTTATAAATTGCAGTTCTTATTTTTATATTTTGTAATTTTTTTTTTTTTTCGGTTCGTTTTCTAAATTTTTCAAACTAGAAAACGTAAAACACACAAAATATGGGGAAAAAAATTAAATACAAAAACAGAAAATAAAGAGGGAATCTATAGAAATAAAAATCTTTCGTGCATTTTCTTAAATTAATGAATTGTTGTATGTATAGGTACAATGGATTAGAGTAGTTAAGAAAAAAGGAGAAAAAAATGTTTTCTAGTCTCAAAAGTTACTTTTAGGTATAAAAAGAATCCTCCCAAAAAATGAGCTCGATATCTGAATTCTACCAACTATAAGAGCTGATCGAGAATTATCCATTTTCCCATTGAGTTGACACGTGAAAAAATCGTTTTTTTTTCATTTTTCTCGGATAATAGTAATAGGAATTTTTTTTCAAATTTGGAAATACATGTTTTTATAGGAAATTAAATTTCCTACAAAAAAACTTCGATGTGTTTGCTTCGTAAATTCAACAAATAAACAGTTATAAAGCCTTCAACACTATAAGTAAGTAGGAAAACTCAATATAGAGTCATTCCACGTCAAGCGGGACACCTTTTTGACCTCACGTGCTTGAAAATTATCGATTTTTTTTTACATATTCTCTATAATGAACATTTTTTTTTTTTTCTTACTCAAATGGTTTAGAAGCTACAGGGGGTTGAATTTTCGAAAAAAGCACCAAAAATCGGAATCGCGCTCTCCTTTGAACTTTAATATCTCCGATTCCCGTCGATGTACAGACGTCTGCAAAAACTTATTTTAAAGCTCTTGAATTGGACTTTCATGTTATTAATTTTCACTTCATCCAATAAACAAACTTCCATTTGTTAAGAACAATTGTATTTTTTCAACGTGATTTTCGAGATGTTCACACCTTTCAAAAATTCTAAAAAAAATACGAGCGTGTTCCTTGATTCATTCTCTACGAAATATGTGAAATTCAGGACGGAGTTCCGATATACAGTATATTTAAAGAGCGGTTAATTCAAGTGGGACGTCGCGCGCGGCCGCGGCCACGAGCATTGGGGCGGCGAAACCCGCTGTTCGCGCGCCTTTCGGTACTTGGATTTCAACGTACATACACGGCCGCGCGCGAGGTCCCGCGTGAATCAACCGCTCTTTAAATATACTGTATATCGGAACTCCGTCCTGAATTTCACATATTTCGTAGAGAATGAATCAAGACACGCTCGTATTTTTTTTTAGAATTTTTGAAGGGTGTGAACATTTCGAAAATCGCGTCTAAGAAATATAATTGTTCTTAACAAATGGAAGATTGTTTATTCGATGAAGTGAAAAATGATAACATGAAAGTACAATTCAAGAGCTGTAAAATAAGTTTCTACAGATGTCTGTACGTCAAAGGGAATCGGAGATATTAAAGTTCAAAGGAGAGCGCGATTTCGATTTTTGGTGCTTTTTTCAAAAATTCAACCCCTTGTAGCTTCTAAACCATTTGAGTAAGGAAAAAAAAATTGTTTCTCGTGTTTATTTTACCCAGAGAATATGTCAAAAAAATTACAAAAGAATCGGAAACATCGAGGAATATTTTTGGCCAAATCCGTCCCGCTTGACGCGGAATGACTCATATATGTGCATGGTTATTAACCATGCGTGTTCAAGGCTTTATAACTTTTTATTCGTTGAATTTACGGAAAAAACACATTCGATCTTTTTTGTACAGAATTGAATTTCCTACAAAGCCATGTATTTCAAAATTTGGAAAGAACAAAAAAAAAAAACCATTCTCAATACTTCTATTCAAGAAAAACGAGAAAAAAAGACAAAGAAATTTTCACGTGTTATAAATCAATGGGTAAATGGATTTTCGATGAGCTCTCAGCAGAATTGTGATATATCGAGCTGATTTTATTAGGAGAATTCTTTTCACATCCAAAATCAACTTTTTAGACTTTATTAATCAGACCTTTGAGAAGCGGAAAAAAATGTTTTTTTTGTCAACCACCCTAATATAGATATGTATATATTACATATAGCTATATACCCCAAACGAGTAAAAAAGGGATTTCTTTTGAAATCGAAATATTACATGTACAGCTCGAGGGTATTATATGTATGTATAAATATATGTATATATATTATTATAGGTATATATATATATATATATATATATATATATATATATATATATATATATATATATATATATATATATATATATATATATATATATATATATATATATATATATATATATATATATATATATATATATGAGGATTAAAACTTTTCAAACACGAAATCATAATAAGTATGTTTTAAATAATGTACTATATAGGTATATATGTATATATGTATATACACTTCGGCTCTCTTAATCGCTGTATAAGTATAAGGTAAAAGAAAAAGAACGAGATAAAAAAAGAAAAAAGCTAATCTGGAGGGATTGTATAACTTTGGTCTCTTCCTGAATCATCCAGTTTTTCAATGGTTATTATACCTATATTAATATAAAATATCTTGTAATAATGAAGATTATTATTATTATTATTATTATTATTATTATTATCACTCATTATATCTACTCGCTAAATTACACATACCTATACATATACATACTTCTACATATAGTTATATATAATTAATCGAATCGATTCTCGTTATTATATTGACCAAATAAAATTACTGGCATATTTACATTTTGTTTTTTGTATTTTTTTTTTTTTTTTTGGTTTTTCATTTTTTCTTTTTTTTTTTGTGTGTTTCTTTTTCTTTTACTTATATTTTTGGTTAATTAACTTTCGAAAATAATTTTTTAGACGTGACAAAATTGAACTAGAAATGAAAAAAAAAAAATAAATAAATAAATAAAACAAAATAAATTAAAATAAAATGGAGAATAAAAAGGGTGGAAAAGAGAAATATACCAACATACCTATACATATATGTATGTGTAATATTTATTTTTCTTTTTTGTTTTTGAAGGAAAACAATCAGCAAACGTCAAACCCAGCCAGAGTTGTCCTTTCTCATGACGCGATGTTATGTATTAGGTATATACCGTACACCTATATTTCCACCCTTCCAACTTCTACTATATATACCTATTATATACTTTTCTCAAATTTTTCCCACAGACAAGAATAAATTTTACAAGATTCTATAAGACATATTATCAGCGTATTTTATTTTCTTGTTTTTTCGTATTGTACTTTTTTTTTTTTTTCGTCTTTTCCTTGCTATTTTTCCTACGATTTTTTTATCTCTCTGATATAATAAATGAATATGATATATCGAGAGAAAAAAAAAAAAAAAAAAAAAAAAAAATGCCATCTTAAATTCAATAAATATAAATGCAGCTCCCGTCTGATCCCATTTCAAGCACTCTTGAAAAAAAAAATTTCAATTCCTTTAGTAAAAAACCACGGACTTTCAGTTAAAAATATCAAATTTGAAGAAAACAAAAATTTCGGGAAACGATGAAAAAACACGTGTTTTTTTTCTGCGAAAAAACGTGTTTGTTGTTTGTTCCAGTTTTTAAGGATCATAGCCTGTAACGGATTCCAAATTCGGATAGATCGGACTGTTTTTTACATGAAAAACACGTCGGATCACATTTTCTATCCACGGCGAATGAAGATAATGGGATAAAAATTGGAATGTAAAAGTCAAGTCGCTCAAAGTCGAAAGACTGATTAATGTGTTTTTCGTAAACGGTAAGGCTCAGAGGTCTGAAACTTGGGGGATTTTTTACATCTCAGCACACACTATATAAAATATCGAAATTGCAAAAAAATCTGAATTTTGGCCATGGATCGTTTATATATACCTAATTTTGTTTATTTATTTATTTATGTATTTATTTATTTTTTCATCAACTGTTTCTTATTGATTTTGTTTTTGTCTTCTTTGTTTTTAACATTTTTAACATTTTTTATTTGTTAATCTTTCTCTTCTACAGAGAAGGGCGACCCCGCGGAGTTAAGAAAATATATTACAAGATTATATATAAAATTTTTCGCAATTTTAAAATACTTGTATTAAAGCTCTACGGAATTTCGACCACGTCGTTTCGTTCGGCCAAACGGGCTAAGTAGATATGGGACCCCCCCAGCTCACCTCCTTCGACGCTATATCTATAAGGAACCTAGGGTTTTTTCGGCTTTTCAGTTTATATACCTCATGTACGTATGTACATATCCACGCACCTCCACTTATGTACACATAATATTTTGAACTTTTCATATACATCTACTACATACACACACATATATATATATATATATATATATATATATATATATATATATATATATATATATATATATATATATACATACATGCATGTACAGGGTGGGCCAAAAGATGAAAAAAAACGATTTTTTTTGCGGTACTTTTCATCACTTTATAAATTCCTGTCATTACCGGAAATACTATCGAATATGGTTAGAATATTACAAATTGCCGGTGAAAAACAAAAAAAAATTGCAAATTTGTTTTAGTTTATACTTTTTATTGAAAAAACTCGGAATTTCCAGGCGATTTGATCTGTGTATACTTATTAATTTTTGATTTTTTTTGCTCGTCATTGGCTAGGAACGCCCTATTTATTGACAAACAACAATTTTATACAGAGCACTTCGTCTCAATTCGATCTGGGTATATTTACAATTTTTTTTTCGTCATTGGCAAGGAACGCCCCATACATTGACAAACAACAATTTTATACAGTGCGTTTCATCCCAATTCGATCTGGTCCATAATCTTTCATTTAAAAAGATCATACAAAGGAAATAGTACAGGTTGATCGGTAAAACGTCGAAAATTGATTCATTTCCGGTAGAACCGGAAGTTTAAATTAAACGAGATATGGCAATTTTTCATGCCCGTCGCTTAGTTGAAGTCCTATGAATTTCAGATTTTTCCATCGAGCCGATTCGTTGAAATTAGGAAAAATCACTTGTCGACCACAACCAATACCACACTTCTTATATAACCCCGTAGGTGATGAAAAGTAAAACCCCGAACCGATTTAAAACGTGAATAAAATCCGAACACTTCGACCGATTTTCGGAAACTTCATTTCTTTCGAAACTAGAAGAATAAACATTTCGTTTCGCGTTTGAAAATCCTAAAAATCTTCATTCCTTGCCGAGATACGTGCTTTTGAAAAACGGATTTTTGAAAAACTCACTGGTAGGATGAAAAAAATTAATATTAAAGAATGTTCAACTTAATTTCCATCTAAAATTATGATTCAAAGAAGCTGATTTATTTTCGTTCAATCAATGACAAAAAATTTACCACAAAAATTTACAAATTTTCTCTGTCATTCTTCTTATTTTGCATATTTCAAAATTTTCTAATAATTCACAATAATTCAACGCGATCGACGAAGAAGGAAATGTGAAGCTCTAGGTAATTCGCCGATATTAAAAGAGTCAGCCGTATAAGGCAGTCTAGAAAAATCTCGAAAATATTCGTTTTATCTGCCTGATGGGGTCGGTCGTGCCTGATTGAATTCCGATTAACTGTCGGCTGAAGTATATTCAGATCGTTTTCTTGACGCATATCAATTTTGGTCAAATTTTCGACATCATTTACAGCCGACTTTTTTTATAGTGAACTTTCTTGACGATGTCCCGGAAACAGAATTTTTAATCTCAACGCGCATGTTCTGACTCTATAAATATTACAGGAAACGTTTCACGTCATGCGAATAGTATATCTATATAGGAAAATTGTTAAGATGTCAGAATCAAATTTCGAATCACAATTTAAGATAGAAAATAAGTTGAACGTTCTTTGATATCAATTTCTTCACCCTCCCAGCGACTTTTTTAAAACCCGTTTTTCAAAAGCGTTCATCTCAGCAAGGATAATGAAAAATTTTTCGGATTTTCAAACGCGAAATGAAACGTTTATTCTTCTATATAGTTTCGAACGAGATAAAGTTTCCGAAAATCGGTCGACGCGTTCGGATTTTATTTCACATTTCGAATCGATCCGTTTTTTTTTTTTTGGCCCACCTTGTGTATATATATATATATATATATATATATATATATATATATATATATATATATATATATATATATATATATATATATATATATATATATATATATATATATATATATGTATTACATCAGCTGTACCGTGGCGATGAAAAAAGGAAGGAAATAACGTTTTTTTCGTCTTCGTTTTTTTTACTTCCTTCGTTTTTCTATTATTTTTTTATTATTATATACTATATACTTAAATATACAGCTATAACATTTTACCCTTATATAGATATACATACCTATATAGAGAGAGCTATTTTGCCGTGATATTGAACGCTAAACGCGAAGGCGTCTTGGAATTTTTAACGATCTTATATAGGCACTATCTTGATAAGGATAGGGATGGGTCATGGGTTCATGGGCCGGGGATGGGGATGGGAGTCACGGGTTTGGATGCTCCAAGATTTTCCAATATCTAACCATATATAATAATATATAATATATAATATTATATAAAGGGTAATTCACAAGAAAATTGTGACTAAATAATATATAGCCAGAAATATTCACCATCCTTGTCACAATAACGTAATCCAAATCGAAATCAAAAATTTTCTAATCCTGCGGTTTTTTTTTCCGTTTCTTTATTTTTTCTTTCAACAATTTTCCTACCAAACTGGGAAGTTTTTTTAGTTTTTGTTTATTAATTTTTTTCTTTCTTAAATTAATGAAAAAGACACATTTTTCTTCTATTTTTTTTTTCTACAATTTTTCATCGAACACTGTTTCCCCTTTTTCAGGTATTTTCTCTATTGTCTTAAATTTATAAAAATGACACGTTTTTCTTTCACTCTTTTTATTTTTTTGTTTTTTATTTTTACCATTTTGTACCAAACGAGAAACTTTGTCAACAAATTAGTAATTTTTATAATACATTGGAGAGAGAGAGAGAGAGAAACTTTGCAAAAAAAAAAAAAAAATTGAAAAATAAATGTAATTTTTTTTTTCGAGAATTAAAAACCCCCGAAAAAACAAAAAAAACAGTATCTTCTTGAACACTAAAATAGATGAAGAGATTCCCGGTCACAATTTTTTGTTCGTTCTTGTTATTCTCCTTTTTCACTAGGATTTTGACGCTGTATTAAAATATTAGTTACGAATTTTTGAATCACCCTGTGGTATATTATATCAGGGTATAGGGTCATAGAAGGGATGTGAAATCAATCTATAAATGGGTATGTAATGTATAACGATACCCCTGGTACTTGAGAATAACGAGAAAATTAATATCCTCGCTTAACAGCTTATACATACCTATCTAGGATATATGTATCCAATGGGTGTGCATATAGGTATGTACATACAATATTACAATTTTACATTTGGCAAAGTTTGAATTTTCGAAATGAAAATGGAAAGAGAATTTGAACTTGGATTTTAATTAATTCTTGACTGAAATTTTAGAATATTGAATTCAAATATGTGTTGAACTAATCAAGTCAAAGTCAAAGGATTGAATTTGAGAATCATTTTAATTTGAAGTTAAATTTGTAATCCATTTTGACTTGAAAGTAAATTTCAATTTTTGATTTCAAATTATAACAGGAGTTTGAGTTTGAATTTGAATTTGAATTTTTGAATTCACTGTGTTGAACTTGTCAAGTCAAAGTTGAAATTGAAAAGTTAAAGTTGAATTTTGATTTGCATTTAAATTTGAATTTTCGATTCTTAACCGGACTTTGGATTAGAATTTTCAAATTTTTTAAATGCCGCGTGTTAAACTTGCTGAGTCAAATTTGAATCTGAATTTTAACTTGAAGTTAAATTTTTCTTTGAGTACTACGTTAATTTGGATTGGTTTCAGAATTTCTGATTTTTAGAATTTGAATTTCGAAGGTTTAATTTTTCAAACAGAATATTCGTCGTCATTGTAGAATTCTGAAATCGAAGATAACAATTTGAATTCGTTTTGTGAATTCTAATTCCAATTTCTTGAATCTAAGTATATTAATTCTAATTTCAAATTAAATCATTAAATTTGACTTGGAATTTGAATTTTAAATTGGGAATTTAATTTGAATTAGAATTTTGAATTAACTTGTCAATTCCAATTAAAACTATTGAATTTGAATCAGAGTTTGACTCTGAATTTGTTATTTGAATTCGATTTTTAAAAATTATATTTAAATTCAAATATCGCTGCAGAAATCCCAATTAATTTTTTTTTTTTTTCTTTAAAATAAATGCGCATTTTGTGATTTCTAAGCATTTATGTACATAGATATTTATAGGTATACATATATGTATGCACATATACAGGGTGAGTTTTCTCCAGGGTCCTGAGAGGGTGTTGCTTAAATCGGCTGAGACGCCGCCTGCTTTTATTCATACTTGTTATTGTCAATTGTCAGGATGATAGTCTTCATTTAGATACAGGTACCTTTGTCTCTAAATCGATTTATTATTCTGAGCAAGCTAGCTCATGGTAGACAATCTATTCAGAAATTAAGGTAAATAATATTATCTCATTGTTTTGACAAGGCTACACACATTTCCGTATATTGTAGATACACGGCAAGAGCCAAATAAATCGTAATCACAATCAGTGTTCTTCTGATAATGATGAGTACGAATAGGAAGAGGCGGAGTCTCAGCCGATTTAAGCCACACCCTCTCAAGACCCCGGAGAAAACTCACCCTGTATATATATTAGGGTGGACGTTAAATACCATCTTGAGGAGTGAAGCCCCACAGTTTATAGACAAAAAATAGACAAAAATTTTGACCCCAGAGCGGGGTTTTTAAAATGAAATTAACCCGTGCCGGTAAGGTCTCAAAGTTTCCCATTTAAAACACATACAATTTTACGGATGTCAATTCAAAAATTCACTGCGAGGCTAATTTTAATTCAAAAAATTCCAAACTATGTGAAAGTATCAGGTATGTGTACTACTACATGGAGGAAAATCGAGGATATCATATCGTGTAATCTGCTCATGATTCCACTCCAAAATGAAATTCTCAAGAATTTTGGTTCGGAGTGGAATCATGAGCAGATTCAACGGTATGATATCCTCGATTTTTCTTCATGTAGTAGTACACATACCTGATACTTTCACATAGTTTGGAATTTTTTGAATTAAAATTAGCCTCGGAGTGAATTTTTGAATTGACATCCGTAAAATTGCATGTGTTTTAAATGGGAAACTTTGAGACCTTACCGGCACGGGTTAATTTAATTTAAAAACCCCGCTCTGGGGTCAAAATTTTCGTCTATTTTTTGTCTATAAACTGTGGGGCTTCACTCCTCAAGATGGTATTTAACGTCCACCCTAATATATATATATATATATATATATATATATATATATATATATATATATATATATATATATATATATATATATATATATATATATATATATATATATATATATATATATATATATATATATATATATATATATATATATGTGTTATAGGTATACCTACATCTCTTTATTTCAAGTTTTTGAATTATTATTGCAAGTTTTGTAACTTTGCAACATTTCTACTACCCCCCCCCCCCCCCCTTTTTCCTAAAATCCCGATTCTTTTTGTTTTATTGAATCATAAATTTTTACTTATATCATATATCTATATTATTTTCTCACTGATATCTTATATAATAAATTGGTATATACATGTTTACAGTAGATTGAAAAAAAACAAGCGGGTTTAGGCTGCCCATGTGCCAGCCCTTCAACTTCCCGTTCTCACGCTAATTTGAGCTTAAGAAAATCGCCATCATAAATTTTGCAAATCTGACTTCAGATTCGTGATCAGCGCCCCAAACAACCTTGTGGTACCAGTTTTCATTCGAATCCATTCATCCATTCTCAAGACATCATGATTTTTATTTTATTTTTCAGAATTTTGTTATTTAAATAAATCGAAAAAAAAATCTGACTTTAGGTTCGTAATCAGCGCTCCAAAAAACCCTGTGGTACCAATTTTCATTTGAATCCATTCATCCATTCTCAAGATATCATGATTCTTATTTTATTTTTCAGAATTTTGTTGTTCAAATAATTCGAAAACCACTAAACCGATCGAAACCAAAATCTAATCAGTTCTAAGTTTCGAAGAGGCGCGTCGATTGAGACCAAGTTGATCAGAATCTGACCAATCGTTCTCGAGATAGCGTCGGCCAAAAAAATTGATCACATACATACATACATACATACATACATACATACATACATACATACACACACACACACAGACGTCCATCTGAAAATGATCGGAGATGATTCTCTAGACTTCAAAACGTCGAGATTTAGTGAAAACTCAACTTTTCATTTTCGGGGTGAATACAATAACTTCCTCTTTTCTCTGATATCAGAGAAACGGGAAGTTGAAAATTCTAGAATGAATTTCTAAGTGTTCATACATACTTTATTTTTTCTTGGATACTTCCTGAAGCCAAAATTGAAAAACAAAAAAAATTGACTGCATTTCACTATATATTTTTTCTACATACAGCATATACATACACATACGGTATATATACGACACGTGTATATTGATATATACAGAATGCTTATAAAATCGATAAACGCATCGCGTCAAACGACAAAACTCTATACAAACTCGTACATAATACATAGGTATAGGTACATAGATACTATATATGTATACATATATTATACCTGTATGCGTATATAATGCATAGACCTAGATTACACATACGTAATATATAGGTATATACCGATATCTATATTTTTGGTATATATTATATTTACCATATAGTTATGTATATAGCCTGCTGCAGAAATATTCTTTTTCCCCCTTCATTCACCCTCTCTTCAACTCATATTGATTTCACATTAGCTTTTCAACCCCCCTTCCCCCCTATACTTCATAGGCCGGAGGGGGGGGGCTATGATCGCGCTGCACGCGAGAGGAAATATTTTCTCAAACAATTCGCACACTCCGTATATATACATATACCTATAATATATATGTATGTATACAGTATAGTGTATACTCATACGTCAATTGTATTCGCTACCTCGTCAGGGGGAAAGAGAGAAGGAAATAGAGTGAATAGAAAGAAAAAAGAAAAAACTAAAGAGAAAACAGGGAAGGATAGTTTTTTCTTTTTGGTTTCTCAAAAAAGAGAATTTTCAAAGGAATTCATTGTTAAAGTTAGGAGAATCTTGTTGAACGAATATTGAAAGGAGGGAAATCCTGAACGGTGACCTTTGAAAATCTGAAAAAATCACAGGAAATCCCTGTATCTCAAGTAGTATGTACTATACAACAACTGGCAAATTTTAAAACCGAAATAGGGTCTCTGAATTTTTTTCAGATTTTCTCAGCCACCGGTGAAATTTAAAGAAAAATCGATTAGCCAATTCCGGAAAGGCCATTTTTAAAAATCTGAAACAATTCACACTGATTTCATGATTTGAAATATGATTTTCAACCACGACACGATGATGGGATCTCAATATTTACTATTTTTTTCGCAAGTTTTTGAGTTTTTCATGTCAGAATTGAAGTTTTATTTTTTCTAATCGGTTATAACTTTCTCAAGTACTAATGGATTTCAAATTCGTTGATTTTTAGAAAAATTAAAATCCATTAATATTTGAGAAAGTTATAACCGATTAAAAAAATTGAAACTCTAATTCTGACATAAAAAACTTAAAAACTTGCGGAAAAAAATAGTAAATATTGAGATCCCATTACCGTGTCATTCCTAAAAATCATATTTTAAATCATAAGATCAGTGTGAATTTTTCAGATTTTTAAAAATGGCCTTTTCGGGATTGGCTTTTCGATTTTTTTTTCAAATTTCACGGGTGGCTAAAAAAATCTGAAAAAAAATTCAGAGACCCTTTCGGGTCGGTTGCTACATCATACTAAAAAATTATCCAAATTGAAGGGGGTGAGGTGCATGGGTTGCAAATTTGACGTGGAATTCCTCATATGTATGGTATAAAAGCTCACATGAAAATTTGCTAGTATTATCCGCATTTTAGAGAACCCCTTTCCAGGTTTCGGCTCAATTAAAATTTTTTCTAGAGATCGTTAGAAAATTTTGAAAATTACCACATGGAATGTTGTTTTTTTTTCTTCACTGAGCGACCTTTAAATATTATTATACGTATATTGACTTGAAATTTTATTATGTTCCTCTACATCTGGACATACATAGAAAAGATTGAATCAGTGAAAAACTGAAGAATAGAAAAAGAAAGAGAAAATCGGTTTTTTTCATTTTTTTTTTCATTAAAAAATTTTCAAAATTCTCGAGCGATCTCTATGAAATTTTTTTATAATTGAGCTCAAATTTATATACATGGCTCTTAAGATGCATGAAACTAATAAATTTTCATGTGACCTTTGCAGCATCATTTTCAGTAGGTGGAGACGTCAAGGCCGGGGAAATGTCAACTTTGTTTTTTTAAATGGAAACCTATATTTTTTTATTATGTGATTTTGTCCTACCTCAAAAATCGAACGACTTTTGAATAGAGATTTTCGATTTTCTATAAGCACATTTCACCTCTAAGCTATCAAGTTTCGAGAAAAATTGCGGGAGACAAAAAGTGCGTAATTTTATGCAAAGAATCTCAAAGAATATTCTTTCAGAACTTTTTTAAGATTTTTTTTTCATGTTTTTCACGCAATTAAAGAAACTGCGAATAACAAAAATTACAGGAAAAAATTCTGCAATTATTTTACAAAATACTTTGCATAAAATCACGCACTTTTTGTCTCCAAACTTGATAGTTTAGAGGTGAAATTTGCTTGAAAAGTTCACAAATCTCTAGTCGTTCAGTTGAACATCAAAAAATTGGTGTCTCACAAAAAAATGTTTCATAAAAAGATGTTCAATTTTTGAGGTCGAACAAAATTATAGAATAAAACATATAGGTTTCTATTTAAAACAACAAAGTTGAGTTTCCCCCGGCCTTGATGTCTCCACTTACTGAAAATGATATCGTATTATATTCTTTCCTCCTGAAAACCTGTTAGCCTCCCGCAAGTCGCGTTCAAAAATCTTTTCTGGGTCTCGAGATATTAAGGTAGAAACTTTTCGAATGAACACCCTGTATATATGTATACATATAGGTATATGTGCGATATCACGTCGGTCACAAGAATTAAATTAAAACACGGGGTTGGAACCACCCCGTGTCGTCTCGTTGAAGGAAGAAGAGACTCGCAGGGGGCAGAAAATTTTTCATCGTTCATTTTATATATCTCTATGCATGTGAACACGTGTATACTATGCATGTATATCCTAAGGTATACCTGAATACGTTTCTAAATTAATACAACATGATATATTATTACGTAGTGCATAGATTTTGATTTGGGGAAAAAAAAGAAGGAAATTCAAAAGTTAATACCGTCTGGTTCAAAATAAAAAATAGTATATTATGTGGCAAGTGTTTTTCGACGAGGATAATGATTTCAGTACGATCCGAAAGCGAGTACTGAAATCTTTATTCGAGCCAAAAACGGTTTACGGGCAAGCCCCATACTATATTTTTTCCGATATCTGTATGAAAAAACACAAAAATCATGAGTATTTGTAGGTTTAGCATTTGCGCAGTTCGAACTGCGCATCAAAACTGCCGTAAAAAGTCTTTTTACGGTAGTTGTGTCGGATAGCCGTATAAAGTGCCACTTTACCGACCGAAGATAGGCGTCATAGAGCCACTTTTTCATACCAATGCCGGAGAAAAACGGGAGGAGTTTGTTTGATGAATTAGGCTCTACCCGGTGCTCGTAAATTAAATTTTCGAACGGCATTTTTTAGCTTATGAATTCTACTTCAAGTTTTGTCTCTTGTCGATTTCTATGAGATGATTTTTAATCGAGCTGCAGGAAATAATTCATCAACCAAGCTCCTCTCATTCTCGGAGTTTGAATTGACGTTCCACGTCAATTTTACATTTTTATACCTTCACATTTTTTTAATAATTTGCAATTTTTACCTGTTATTCTATACTCGAAATGAGTCGACACGTATTTCACGATTTTTCGGTATAATGATTTCTACGATTTTTCACCAGCTGGTCCAAATATTGAGCTTATTCACAATGTCATTTCTTCACCTGCATTCATCTAAAAATCGGCTAATCGTATCAAAAAAATCAATTCAAGTAAACTTGTTCAGTTTGAATTGTACTTCACAAAAAAAGTTATCTTGGAATTTGAGTTACCCTCTAAGAGTAAGTTTTTCAGCATCGAGGTACTAAAAAGACCATTACAAAAAAGCCCTTTTTAACTTCCCGTTTCTCTGATATCAGAGAAAAGAGGAAGTTATTGTATTCACCCCGAAAATGAAAAGTAGAGTTTTTACTAAATCTCGACGTTTTGAAGTCTAGAGAATCATCTCCGATCATTTTCAGATGGACGTCTGTGTGTGTGTATGTATGTATGCATGTATGTATGTATGTATGTATGTGATCAATTTTTTTGGCCGACGATATCTCGAGAGCGAATGATCAGATTTTTATGAATTTGGTATCAATCGACGCGGATTCTCCGAACTTAGAACTGATTAGATTCTGAATTTGATCGGTCCAGTAGTTTTCGAGATATTCGAAGAACAAAATTTTGAAATAATTAATTCAATCCACGATATCTCGAGAAAGGATCGATGGATTCTAATAAAAATTGGAATCTCAAGGTTTTCTGGACCGTTGATCACGAATACAAGGACAGATTTTTTTAACCCCTCTCATCTGAAAATTGCCTACCAATAGTTATTTTAGGAAATCGTCATACATCTGTTTTTTCGTTTCCTTGAAAAATTTGGACGGGAAGTTTTAGGTCTGGCCCATCGTGGTCAGCCGATTTACCTGCTTGTTAACTTCCCGCTATGAAAATTGAAAATTTTCATAAAAGAAGGGAAGTTACTGGTTTCGGTCCGATTTTCGAAAACCGAGTTTTCATCAGATGTCGACGTTTTGAGGTCCTAGGAAGCTATTCCGACTATTTTTGGATGGACGTCCGTATGTGTGTGTGTGTGTGTGTGTGTAACTAATTTTTTGTCGTACGATATCTTCAGAACGAATTGACCGATTGGAATAGTTCTTGTAGCGATCGAAAGGGTTCGTCGAGACTTAGATCTGATTAGATTTTGAAGTCGATCGGTCGAGTAGTTCCAAAGTTATTCGAAAAATAAAAATTAAAAAAAATAAAAATTTCAGGTTTTTAGCGCATAACTCCTAAACTGTTCGTGCGATTGTCTCAAAACTTAATCAGATTTAAGTCTTGGATTGCCCTTTCGATTGCAGCAACATTCATCAAAATCGAACGACTAGTTTAAAAGATATTGCACGACAAAAATTTCTTTTTTTGTCGTACGATACCTTTGGAACGAGTTAACCGATTTGAATGATTCTTGCGGCGATCGAAAAGGTATACCAGGACTTAAATTTAATTGAGACCGAACGATATCTTCTGACATAAAATATAACTCCCTGAAACCTAGAAATGTTGATATTTGAAAAAACTCGATTTTTGATTAAACATCAGACGGAAAAAAATTTGTATATAGAAAACTAACTATACTTATAACCTGCTTTAATGTATTATAAACACAATAGTATCAATTTATTGTAACGTATATTTAACATATAGCGGGAAGTTTTAGGGTTGGCCCACAGGTCAACCGGTTTCCTGATTTTTTTTTATTTGTTTTCAATTTCTTTTCAAAAACTAGAGAAAAATACGAAAATTTTGACGAGGGGCAGTTTCTCGATTTCATTTCGACATATCGAACACAAACAATCAGTTTTTTTGCTACGGTTTTTTGCAAATTGATTATGTACGATCAAAAATTTTTTGGAAATTTTTGTTTTTCCATAAACCTTAATAGATTTAGAGGCTTTTTGATTTTGAGTAATTTTCCAAATTTTCGTATCATTGTCTAGTTTTTGACAAAAAAAAAAAAAAAAATTAAAAATTAAAAATAAAAAAAAAATACAAAAGGAATTAAAATTAATCAAACAAACACGCTGCTGATATTAACTCGAGCGGAGTTTTACTTTTTTTTTTTTGTTAAATTCTGTTTCCTTTTTTTTTTTTTTTTATTCCTTTTCATTTTTTTTCTTTATTTTTTGATTTATTTTTTTTTGCTTTTTTTATTGCTAGATACGCCTACCCAACCCGCAACCCTCGTAACACTCGCGTTATACAAGATATATACAATACGGTGTGGTATGGTCATGTTATGGTGTGGTGCGTGGCTATCGTATTGTTTGTTTTCCCTGATTAGAGTCAGCAAACGCTTTGCGTTTTGCGTTTACACAAATGCGGTTATATTGGATATTATTGTTATTTTTTTAATCATTTTTTATTATATTTGTGTTTTTTTTTGTATGATAATTTTTTTTAACTTATATGGATACAAAACGAAATAAAAGGAAGCAAAAAGGAAAATTAAACAGTCCTCGCTAAACGTGAGGATGCAAACGTTAATTATAAAACACACTGTGTCAGCGAAATTGAATAAAAACCGAAAAATGAATACAACGAGAAATGAAAAAATAAAAAAGAATCATTTTTATATATTATATTATTATTTGTTAATTTGTTTTGTCCTTTTTTGTGTATCATTTTTTCGATCAAGAGTTCGATATTTTTTTTATTTTTTCTGTTTTTTTTTCTTCTGCATCACCCTGTTGAAGATTTCTACTCCTACTAACGACTACGGGTTTCAGACAAATTTGGACGACTCGCACTTATTCGTTGGAAGAAAAAAAATAAAAATAATTGTATATAGGTGTTTTGTAGTTTGTCGTGAAAAAAACATCAAAGAAAAAAAAACAATTGTAAATTTTCTCATAGTAATTTGATAAAAAATTTTTTTTTTTTTTTGTTCTTTGTCGACAAAACTGGTAAAGAAAAATAACATGAAATTTTTTTTTTTTTCAATAAAAAAACTAAGATTTCCCATGATTTTTATTTCTATCTCAACCCTAAACCCTCCCGCGAGAGGGGTGAAGTTCGATATTTAAAATTCACAGGTTTTTGGAATGCTTTCGGTGAATATTTCACGACGAGAATATTTATTTGCAATAAAAAAAAAAATCTGTAATTGCCAGAAATTAGTGGGCGTTGTTGCTACTATTCGGAAAAAACCAAAGGGGATTAATAGAGCGGAAGCTGGGGGTACATTGCGATCCACGCCATACTAGCTGGTCAGAAGCGTGTCACGTTGCGAAATGATGTGAAAAACGTTGACTAAATAATATAATGTTTTTGAAAAAAACGATCAACAAGATGTTTTCATCATCGAAGCTGATTTCACCTGTGGTTTTCACAGTTGTCAATGATTTTATAAAAATTTACGGTTTGAATTTAAGCGCATTAGCACTTGGTGGGGGGTTTCAAGATATATAACCTCTGACCTCACAGATAGGACTGAAACTCGTATATGATTTTCAACATTGTGGCCTCATGGCAGCTTCCACTCTAGTAGCCTCTTTAGGAAAAACGTTATTGTGATATTTCGCTGTCAATTTTCGGCACGATATTTTAGCAAATTAAACCAAAAGAAGTCAGATTCAAATTATTATTTGCAAAAACGTGTGTTTTTCAAATGGAAGAATCCACTCCGGTTGTGGGAGGGCTTAGAATTTTTTCCGAATTATTTGGAGACGATTTTGGGGGACGGCAGGAAAAAAAATTGGTCGATATCCTAAATAGGAACTATCCCTAATGTATTTATGTGAGTATATTAGGGTGGTTCAAAAGATAAAAAAAAAAAATCTTGTAGTCTCAAAAGTTAGTCTTATGTATAAAAAGAATCCTCCCAAAAAATCAGCTCGATATCTCAATTCTACTAATAGTTCATCGAGAATCCATTTTCCCATTGATTTAACACGTGAAAACTTTTTTATTTCGTTTTTCTCAAATAAAAGTATTAGGAATTTTTTTTTCTCAAAATTCGAAATACATGTTTTTATAAAAAATTAAATTCTCTACAAAAAAGCTTTACGGTGTTTTCTTCGTAAATTCAACAAATGAAAAGTTCTACAGTCTTAAACACTATGAGTAAGTGGGAAAACTCAATGTTCATGGTTATTAACCATGCGTGTTTAAGGCCTTATAACTTTTCATTCGTTGAATTCACGAAGAAAACACATTAGAGATTTTTCGTAGAAAATTTAATTTCCTATAAAAACGTGTATTCCAAAATTTGAAGAAAAAAATTCTCAATAATTTTATTTGAGAAAAACGAAAAAGAAAAATTTTCACGTGTTATAAATCAATGGGACAATGGATTCTAGATGAGCTCTTAGCAGGATTGTGATATCAAACTGATTTAACGGGAAGATTTTTTTCTTTTTTTTTGATATCTAAAAGTAACTTTTGAGACTAGAAGACCTTTAAAATACGAAGAAGATGTTTATTTGTTTAACCACCCTATAAATGTATAATACCTACATCTAATTAACGTTTTATCTCAATACACCTGGATCAGATCGACGATTCGGTCCAATGCAAGGATATAGAGATTATATTGTATATACTGGTATAATATATATATATATATATATATATATATATATATATATATATATATATATATATATATATATATATATATATATATATATATATATATATATATATATATATATATATATATATATATATATATATATATATATATGTATACAGGGTGATTCACATCCCACAGGAAAGATTTCAGTTTTGGACTCCTTACCCAAATCTAAGAATAAAGTTCCTTATCGAAAATGTCGAGGGTCCAGCCGTTCTGGAGTTACAGAAGGTTTTGTCCTTCCAATCAGAGGGCCGTGTTGTGCCTCGTTCAATCACGTATTAAGCCTGTAAAATAAACGGTGCCCCCTACATATGAACTTTGACTGTATAAATTCGACGTACGCGATTTTGAGGTACCTTCTAATGTCAATCGTCGTCTCTGCTACATAGTTTTCTCTGTCCAGGTCGTCCAATTGGTGATTCTCTTGCCCCACGACTTTTGCTCTGTAGACGACGTTGTCCAGGTAGTCAGACTGACGATTCTCGTCATACAGATCGTTCGCTTCGTAGTTTTCCCTATTCCGGTCGTTAGCTTAGTAACTCCCGTGCCCCACGTGTCCAACGCTCTGTAGACGACGTTGTCCAGGTAGTCAGGATGACGATTCTCGTCATCCAGCTTGTTCTCTTCGTAGTTTTTCCTATTTCAGTCCTCAGTTTAGTAGTTCCTATGCCCGACGTGTTTAACGCTCTGTAGACGACGTTGTCCAGGTAGTCAGACTGACGATTCTCGTCATACAGATGGGTCGCTCCGTAGTTTTCGCTATTTTTGTCATCAGTTTGGTATTTAGCTGGTCCCACGTTTAACGCTGCGTAGACGACCTGGTTAACCTGACCACCCGGACAACGTCATCCACAGAGCGTTAGACACGTGGAACCCGTGAACTACTAAACTCAGGACCGAAATAGGAAAAACTACGAAGAGAACGAGCTGGATGACAAGAATCGTCAGCCTGACTACCTGGACAACGTCGGCTACAGAGCGTTGGACACGTGGGGCCAGCGAAATACCAAACTGATGACAGAAATAGCGAAAACTACGGAGCGAACGATCTGTATGACGAGAATCGTCAGTCTGACTATCTGGACAACGTCGTCTACAGAGCAAAAGTCGTGGGGCAAGAGAATCACCAATTGGACGACCTGGACAGAGAAAACTATGGTCATGGAGCGAAGACGACGATTGACATTAGAAGGTACCTCAAAATCGCGTACGTCGAATTTACACAGTCAAAGTTCATATGTAGGGGGCACCGTTTATTTTACAGGCTTAATACGTGACTGAGCGAGGCACAACACGGCCCTCTGATTGGAAGGACGAAACCTTCTGTAACTCCAGAACGGCTGGACCCTCGACATTTTCGATTAGGAACTTTATTCTTAGATTTGGGTAAGGAGTCCAGGACTGAAATCTTTCCTGTGGGATGTGAATCACCCTGTATATATAGATAGATACATTTAACTAATTAACGGTTCAATTAACTATCCTTGCGTACCCACACCAGCGACTACGACGGCCTCGACCCCAATGCGATTCATTGGAAATATTCTAGTTCAGTATCTTCTTGATTAGGTTTATTGTTGTTTATTTTTTGCTTATCCTTTTTACTTTCTGTTTTTTTTTTATTTATTTTTTTGTTTTTGTTCTGCTAACATACTTCATCAGCTAATTAGTTCTAATCAGTTTTTTCCATTAATTACCGAGTAGGTAGACAAGATACCTGGAGCGATTTTCATTAATTACAGAAAAAAAAAAAAACTTTTGCTTCATTTCGTTCAAATTATATCAAATTACTAGATTTACGAAATATTTTAGTTCGCATACTTATATCATCTTTGAATGAAGATAATTCTACGAATTTTTTCGAGGGGAAATTTGAAATTTTCGTTTCGGTCTTCATGAAAACAACAAAAAAAAAAGACCGAACTTCTAATTTCTTTTTGCCCTTTCGTTTCCTAGTTCGATTAAGGAGGTTCGACCGAATCTTATGTAAAAAATAATTTCCAACTTTGACCTTCGAAATTCAGTGTACATATAAATGAATACGTCATTTATATGATCCCAAAATTTGAAAACGATTCACCGTTTAGTTACTTCGATATAAATTTTCAAAAATGACGTTTTTTTTCTCCTTATATACAGGCTCTTATGGCAGACAAGCTTCCGACGAGACTTTTTTTAGTTTTTTTAATATTAACCTCCCAACTTTAACGAATAAAAAACTATACACAAGAAACTTGAATTATTTAAAAATATTAAAAAAATTAAATAATATTACATTACCGATGTAATTTTGGAAATATTTCAAATTAAAATTTATTTTTTCAACTCGCTAGTGACGGCTATTTATTCGAATAAAGATTTGGCAACGTCGCGTCAACAGCTGAGAAAAAAGAAAAGGATAGAAACATAATTAGAAAGAGAGAGAAAATATAAGAAATGACATGATGTTGCAAGTATAACAACAATTGTTATTATTAGTATATAAATTAAAAACAATACCGAAATATTTTATTGAGTGAAATAGTTTAATGTATTATAACTTAGATAATTCGGAAAGTCACGGATATAATCAAACGCACTGTTGCCAAATCTGTTTATTCAATCCGGCGAGTAATAAATACGAAAGTAATTTCATTACTTTATTTTAGTAAATAAGTAAAAAATATAAATTATTAAATTTGTTAAATTGTTTTAAATTAAAATAATGAATTTTAACAAATATTAGGACAACAGAAAGTAAAAAAAAATTTAATCATTATTTTGACTCATAAGTTACGGTCGAACCTCCTTAATTGAGAATTTTTTAAACTTCGCTCACGAATTTTGAAAATTTCAAAAATGGTCAAAAATCGAATTACTTTTTTTAACAAATTTTTTTTCTCGATGAGGCAATTGTTAGGTAAACTACTCCAAAACATTCAAAATTCTTTAGCAACCCTTGAAGATTTATATTTTGAGCTGAAATTTTCTGAAAAAAAGAAAATAATACGATTTTTGACCATTTTTGGGAATTTTCAAAATTCGCTAACGACCCGTAAATTTCTTTTAATTGATCTCGAATTTGGGTAGGGCTCCTCAGATGCAAAGAACTAACAAATTTTCATACGAGACTCAAAATCAAAAAATAGTCGGTCAAAATGGGTCACCCTAATGGTATAACATACACCTATATATGGGTCATTCCATGTCAAATCGACCAATGATTTTCTTTATCACCATTTTCGATTCGCTTCACGATTTTTTATACGATTCTACGGTCTCAAAAAAGCACTGCTTCATTTTTTCAGATTTTTCCCTCCAACCGTTAATTTTCAATGATTATTCAAACCCATCTGAAAATTGGCATTTTTTTTAAATCTCAAAAAAGTTCTCAAAAATCTTATTTTTGATTCCGATCATTTTTACACCCCTCCTATATGATGGGACGATTTTTTCTTCTATTTTATTTCCTTAGCAATTTTAACATTTTGAACGAACGAAACAACATGTTCCAACGTTGCGAAAATTCTCAAAAAATTACCAAAAATTCTGTGTTCAATTCTGAATATTTTCACGTGAGACCCACGATGACGCACGACCTCTTTCTAGGCTTCCGTGCACCTAAGACATCCATGATTCAATCAATTCGTGTGGATCTTTTTTATTCGTTTTTTGATGAGTTCTTAAATGTCTTTCGTTTTTTGAGAATTTTTTGAGAATTTTCGAGACGTTGGAACATGGTGTTTCGTTTGTTCAAAATGTTAAAAATTTTTAAAAAATGCCAATTTCCAGATGGGTTTGAACTAAGGCTGTGCGATTAATCGATTAATCCGCAGCTTCACTTAATCGTTTTTTCGATTTATCGAGATTTTCGATTAATCGTTTTTCCGATTAATCGATTAATCGATGGTTTTGAGCGGCGCGAGGTAACGAAGCCAGGTTAGGTCAAATATACAGGGTGATTCCGTTTGACCGGGCCATTTTAACTGGGTGGACTCCTCGCGAAATTCTAAGACTAAATTTCCTTTACTAAAAATTCGAGGGACTAATAATTTACGAGCTACGGAAGATCTTAGTTGACCAATCACAGAGCCTACAGCTGCTCGAGTTAGTGCCGGGTCAAAAGTATAAAATAAGCAGTGCCCGTAGCGAATCGAATTTCATTAAAATGAAAATAAATTTTTGAAACATTACTAAAATTTTTCGTGCTTCGTGGTTTTCGTCCTCCAGGGCCACTGCTACGCAGTTCTCGTCGTCCAGGTCCACCGCTTTGTAGTTTTGGTCCTCCAGGTCTACCGCTACATAGTTCTCATCGTCCCGGTCGTCCGCTTCGTGATTTTCGTCCTCCAGGTCCACTGCTACGTAGTTTTCGTCGTCCAGGTCCTCCGCTTCGTGATTTTCGTCCTCCAGGTCCTCGGCTTCGTGATTTTCGTCCTCCAGGTTCTCCGGTTCCTGGTTCTCGTCCTCCAGGTCCACCGCTGCGCAGTTCTCGTCGTTCAGGTGTACTGCTTTGTAGTTTTCGTCCTCCAAGTCCACCGCTACGTAGTTTTAGTCGTCCCGGTCGTTCGCTTCGTGATTTTCGTTCTCCAGGTCCACCTCTACGTAGTTTTCGTCGTCCAGGTCCTCCGCTACGTGGACGATGAGAACTACGTAGCGGTGGACCAGGAGGACGAAAACTACAGAGCAGTAAACCTGGACGACGAGAACTGCGCAGCGGTGGACCTGGAGGACGAAAACCAGGAAGCAGAGAAGCGGGACGATGAGAACTACGAAGCGGAGGACCTAGAGGACGAAAATCACGAAGCGGAGGACCTGGACGACGAAAATTACGTAGCAGTGGACCTGGAGGACGAAAATCACGAAGCGGATGACCGGGACGATGAGAACTACGTAGCGGTGGACCTGGAGGACCAAAACTACAAAGCGGTGGACCTGGACGACGAGAACTGCGTAGCAGTGGACCTGGAGGACGAAAACCACGAAGCACGAAAAATTTTAGTAGTTTCAAAAATTTATTTCCATTTTAATGAAAATCAATTCGCTACGGGCACTGCTTATTTTATACTTTTGACCCGGCACTAACTCGAGCAGCTGTAGGCTCTGTGATTGGTCAACTAAGATCTTCCGTAGCTCGTAAATTATTAGTCCCTCGAATTTTTAGTAAAGGAAATTTAGTCTTAGAATTTCGCGAGGAGTCCACCCAGCTAAAATGGCCCGGTCAAACTGAATCACCCTGTATAAATATAGTTAAAGGCATGCAGAAAGCATGTTCAATTAATAT